>CAVLJG010000001.1:113328813-113709183 GCA_963669975.1 Acanthoscelides obtectus | reverse complement strand
CTCGGTGCGTTCTTTTAATCAGTGGTTTTCGATAAATCGGTGATGGGAAGTTTTCAAATGATCACCCTAAATAGATGGAAAGATATATTAAGTGACATATAAATCCGAACACCCAGTTTAAATGGTTTTATTTTAATAAAATTTTGTATAAGTACTTAATGAAGCATAATAAGTAAATGATAAAATTTCAAAATGATTGCACTGCTTTAAAGCCCTTTGATGTTTAATAATGTGTGGATGCACCTTGATGTGCTACGCATTCTCCAACGCGCCTAGGCATGCTTCTGATCAGGTGGTCAATGTCCTCCTGTGGTATCTAATTCCAGGCAACCACCAACTCCTCTCGAAGTGCTTCTAGAGTCGGGGAGGACGTTGCAAATTGAGCAATCTCCTACCCATCATATCCCACACGTGCTCAATTGGGGATAAGTTGGGAGATCTTGGTGGCCATGGTAACAATGTGACATCATTATGTTGAAAGAAGTCTATTGTGACTCTTGCAACATGTGGTCGGGCATTATCTTGTTGGAAAGTTGGATCTGCCAGGGTGTCAAGATAGGGTAAAAGATGGGGTTTTAGAACTTCGAGGATATAACGCTGCGCGTTCATGTTACCTCTGATGAAGATTAAAGGTGACCTGGAACCATAAGCTATAGCACCCCAAACCATAACTCCAACAGTGTGATGAACATGTCTTTCAACAAAAAACTGTGGATTCCTCCTTTCACCACGTCGCCTTCTAACCCTTACACCGAGTAATCGCCTTGAGTGGTGCAGACAACGGTCACTCTGGGACAGGAATGGAACAGTATTGTCTTTAGTGACGAGTCTCGATTTTGTTTAGGCATGCACGATGGTCGTGCCAGGGTTAGAAGGCGACGTGGTGAAAGGAGGAATCCACAGTTTTTTGTTGAAAGACATGTTCATCACACTGTTGGAGTTATGGTTTGGGGTGCTATAGCTTATGGTTCCAGGTCACCTTTAATCTTCATCAGAGGTAACATGAACGCGCAGCGTTATATCCACGAAGTTCTAGAACCCCATCTTTTACCCTATCTTGACACCCTGGCAGATCCAACTTTTCAACAAGATAATGCCCGACCACATGTTGCAAGAGTCACAATAGACTTCTTTCAACATAATGATGTCACATTGTTACCATGGCCACCAAGATCTCCCGACTTATCCCCAATTGAGCACGTGTGGGATATGATGGGTAGGAGATTGTTCAATTTGCAACGTCCTCCTCAGACTCTAGAAGCACTTCGAGAGGAGTTGGTGGTTGCCTGGAATGAGATACCACAGGAGGACATTGACCACCTGATCAGAAGCATGCCTAGGCGCGTTGGAGAATGCGTAGCACATCAGGGTGCATCCACACATTATTAAAGGTCAAAGGGCTTTAAAGCAGTGCAATCATTTTGAAATTTTTATCATTTACTTATTATGCTTCATTAAGTACTTATACAAATTTTATTAAAATAAAACCATTTAAACTGGGTGTTCGGATTTATATGTCACTTAGTATACATATAGTCGAAATCCCGAAAGATGACGATTACGTCATCATTTTAGTCTGTAGGAAAGACATACGACAGCGATTTGTGAATATTTTTAATGAAGTTTCTGATATGTTAGACAGAGACAAAGATATTTTTATTGTCTAAACAAACTGTATTGCTAATTTGCATGCATCCGACAACGATAGACGATGTTTTCATGTTGCATGATCGATCATATTTGAAAGATGAATAGTTAGGTTGTTTTCGAATAATACTTCGGTCATTGGTCTTAATGTCTTAAGGTGTTCTATTCATAACTGTTCTTTCAAACAAAAACTCCAGACTAAAATTATTATTAGGGGATCACTTAAAACCATGAAATGAAATGAAAATAATCAGTGAAATAACCTAACTTCGCAAAAATGACGTCGTGATTGTATTATCGACGTACGTCCATTGATTACTTCAACACAATGTATGGTATGACGTAATAGTCATCTTTCGTGATTTTGACTATAGATAGATAGTTTATTGTCCTTTTAAATGATATATGACTTGTCCATATGAAACTGAGGGTCATATATGCGTTTGTATATGAATATTTAATAATCTCAACTTCGGCACCTTTATGTAAATATAACGAAAAGTATGCGAGAATAAACGAGGAGCGCTTGTGGGTAATGCGTCCTGCGTCGGTCAGTGGTGCTCGGCTGTTAGCAGGAGCGCCTCCGCATTTTGCAGGAATGGCGATTCCGCAGTCGCAATCGTCGCGCCAGTCTTACACGGCGAACGTAGAGGCTACAAGCGCGTTAATCTTTCGCGCAAGAACAAAGTCGATTGCCGCGTTCTCGGGTTGATTCACGCGAGTTTAGGATCGTGAGTTTCTTGCAGGAAAATATAGCCAGGGGTTGAAAGTACAGGAAGATATGCTCCAAGGCGAGGTATGCCTCGTTACGTTTTACTTACTTAGGCTCTTGGTTTTAATGTCGCATTTCCGTTTTTGCGTTGAGGAGTATTTTTAATGCTGTTCGTGTGGTTGTTTGATGGTGTGTATACAGGGTGTTCTTTAATGATATGCGAATATTTAAGGGTGTAAATTTACATGAAAAATTAATGTTAGTTTGCTATGTAAACTAAGGTCCAAGAATGCTTCTTTACAAAAACTCGGCGTGTTGAAGTTTTGGGAAAAAAAAATGGAAATTAATTAATATTTTCAGAACCGGTTCCGATATTTCACTGATATTTAGTACGTAGTGAAAGTTAATAAAGTTGCATATTTTTCAATGCAAAAATAATTTTTAACTTTAACAGTGGCGTGCGTACGGGTATTGACATCGATATTTTTCAAGCAAAAAATGGTACGCCAATGGTTTTTTTCCAAATAAAAATTATTTTTGAATTCCCCGTTCAATTTAAAACAAATGATCGCTCTTGAATTGTTTTCCTTCGTTGCTCGCATTTTTGAGTAAAAAATAAAAACCATTCTATCGTCTAACTTGCAAAATTATTAATTTAATTGGAAAAATTAAACACAGTAGGAGTAATGAACAACAACTGACAACATAAACATAACATTAAAACCAACGAAATGATTCCAAAAATTGTTGAAAACGGCCCTCTTCACTTAGTATGCATGCTTCCGCCCTCCTTCTCATGGAATTGCGCACTCGTTGAAATATCCCTGGAGTATTTTTTATTATATCACAAGCTGCAACTATTCTTTCACTTATGATAATAATAATAATAATAATAATAATAAAATGTCTTTATTAGGTACATTATATAAACTACAACATAATGTGACCTTTACGTAGGCGAAGTCTAGCTCTTGGCTACTCTACTTAACCTACCCAAATAATAAATTGAAATACTTAATCAAAGGAAACTTTGACAAGCCGCAAAAGACGCTTCAAAACAATGAGCTTGATAGCTTCCTGACATACATAATATACACACATATATTACGTAAAAATAAAATAAAATATAAGAATTAAAAACTAACTTTTCCACAATTACTACAATGATAAATAAATCTGTTTCACATGCTTACGAAATGTGTTTACTGGCCAATCCTTTATATGTCATCTAATTCGTTATAAATCAGGATAGCATTGTAAGTGTATGAACTACGAAATAAAGTTGTTTTATACATAGGGATCTCTAGTCTTTTTTTGTGACTGAAATCAATGTCTGAATTATTTCGTCTGAAAACAAATTTCTCATAAAGATACAAGGGGGATCGAGAAGATATGATCTTATGTGTAAACACTGCTATATGGTACTTGCAAGCATTTTCTATACACATCCAACCAAGCTGAAATCTCTTTAAGGAAACATGATCATACTTCTTGAGATTAAATACAAATCGACAACAAGTATTTTGGAGTTTTTGGAGTCTTGCTTTTGTGATAGAATCAAGACAACGATAGAACACAGTGCTACAGTAAAATAAGCTTGGAAATATAATAGCCTCACATAATTTTTTCTAACTTTAAAATTCAAAATAGAGCGATTGACATAAAAACACTTCAAAGTTGCATAACATTTTTTTAAGATAGACGAAACATGCTCCTTAAACCGTAGTATAATCAATAATCAACCCTAAACTTTTTGTAGTATTTGCGACCGCTAGACGCTCCTTGTCGATTTTTACATCAAGAGATTCAATATAGTGTTACGTTGACAGCAGGACAAAAAAGCATCACTGAGCACTTATCCTTATTGAGCTTAGATTGTTACCATTTGAGTATCCTACTATTGCCTCCAAATCATCATTAAGGTCATTGATTGAAGTGTGTAAAGTGTTACTATTAAAGCTCTTATATATCTGTGTATCATCGGCATAGCACATCACAGGAGAGTTTTTCACAGAGCTACCCAAGTCTATAGTATAAATTAAGTAAAACAAGGGCCCTAAAACTGAACCCTGAGGGACACCTGATGTTATATCAATCGGACTAGATATAGTGTTGTCTATCTCTACTACTTGTTTACGATTTGAAAGATATGTTATAA
This sequence comes from Acanthoscelides obtectus, assembly GCA_963669975.1. NCBI lineage: Eukaryota > Metazoa > Arthropoda > Insecta > Coleoptera > Chrysomelidae > Acanthoscelides > Acanthoscelides obtectus. The sequence continues at coordinate 113,704,666 of CAVLJG010000001.1, read as the reverse complement.
AAAACATTAGAGGTATGTCTGAAAAACCAAAAACTTCAATTTAGCACATAAAAGCTCATGATCTATTTTATCGAACGCCTTAGAATAATCTAATGATACAAGTGCTGAAGCGTCTCCCTTATCAAGCGAAGCAATGATGTCATCTAAAACCCTTGCTAAAGCTGTAGTTGTACTAAAACCACTGCGGAAACCAGATTGACACTTGGGAAAGAAATCATTATTAGAAAATAATGATAAACCTGATGTTTAATCAATTTCTCCAATATCTTCGATATAACAGGAATCAAAGTTATAGGTCTTAAGTCTGAGAGACATTTTGGATTTTTACATTTAGGCAAGGGCTTGACAAGAGATAGTTTCCAAGCATCAGGGAAATACCCAGCCTCCAGGCAACAGTTCAATAAATGCGTCAATGGTAGTAGTACTCGAGGCAAGCAATGCTTAAGCATTGAGACTGTTATACCATCCGAACCTGCTGCATTAGATTTTAGGGACAGAATAATGTCTAGCACATTTTGTGGGGTAGCAAAACTAAATTCAAATCTAGCACTTTCATTAATTTTGGTACTATTAAATTTATCAACTAGATCCTTGCAATTGCCCGAAGGTGTGAAAACGGAAGAAAAATAATTGTTTACTTCATCGGCATTTTTCAACTGCGTAGGTAAAGATCTATCTACATTAGTTTTGAGTTTCAATGAATGCACAGCTTTCCAGAGATGCTTGTTACTATTTAGTTGTTCATTGAAGCTTAGATATGCTGCTTTCTCCCGCCTAATAGCGGAAATGACATCATTTCTTAATTTCTGGTAATATTCGAGACTAGCTGGACTTTTTAAAATCTGATACTTTCTGAAGGCTTTATCTCTCTCAGAGATCAAAAATTTTTCCTCTACAGTGTTAATATTACTTGTGTACACTAGTGAATTAAGATAGGGTTTCGGTTACGGCATAGGGATTTCTTCTGGCCACAAATGATTATTGTGGAAATTCTGAATGGCATTTCGAGAAAAATTAGCTCCGTCCGTGAACAGAATCATTGATTCAAATTGCGGATTTTGTGTAATTTTTTGAAGATAGCACTGACAGAAGGTCACACGCCTTGGAAAATCAATGGGAAGTAATGCCTGTACTCCTAAATATGGTGAGAATTTAACCAAATATCCACTAAAATTCTCCAAACAATTTGATTATTTGAATTTGAATATTTATGTGTCCAGCGATCTTCTTACTCGTTTCAGAATGTTCTTCGACTTCGTGCAGCACTGCTTCCTCAATTCCAGGTGTTCTCACGCTTAGAGGTCTACCTTCAGATGTTCCTTTTCGGACAGAACCAGTTTCAACAAGACGACGATGAATATTAGAAAAGGTTCGATTATCTGGCAAGCACGATCGGGATGTCTCTGGTTATAAATCCGTCTGGCTTGCTCACCATTACCGTCGGCAAGGCCATATACGTAATGCATTTCCGCCATTTCTGCATTTGAATAATTCACCATTATTAACAAGATTGTAAAAACTAAATAATGAAAAAGATGTCACACCCTGAGTTTTTGTAAGGAAACATTTTTGGACCATAGTTTATAGAGCAAACTAACATTAATCTTTCATGTAGATTCACATCCTTAAATATTGGCATATAACTAAGGAACACCCTGTATATGAGTTTCAAACTAGACTTAATGCGAAAAACATCAATATACTTCTATCTCAAAGGGTTGCATACCGAGATATAAAATCTGGAGACTTTGACCTATTCGAACATTTGTATTCTCTTCATACTTAAATTCAGGTTCTTGTATAATCACTATCGAATTCAAAGTAGTGTTAGTAATTTAATGTAATTATATGCGCGTTTGTTTAAAATCCAAAGTAGTACCCATTATTTAAGCTTTAGTAGATATCTGCTAGCCGAATGTTTATATTCAAGACGTAATAAATGATAAACATCATAGTAGGTCTCTGCACGTGACCACTTGTGAACACAGTATTTAGCTACTCGGTGATATCGTTTGTCGTACCAAGTGTGACAAACCATTCGTTGCCTTTTTAATAGACGTTTCGTAAAAGCATGTACAGGGTGGCCAACTAAGAATGCGAGGTACTGCGTCTGGGGATTTATCTATCGTAGAGGATTGCGGCAAAAACAATTATTATTAAAACGGCCAAGAGAAAAACCTGGAAATATTTTCAAGTTTCTGGAATGGCCGCTAGGCGGCGGAACAGCAAAATGTGAACTTTTTTTACAATGTTTGCTGTATCTCTAGAAATAAAGTGATGGAGGGTATTCAAAGGTTTCCGTAAAAAACACCCTGTATCTTCGAGACGGCTGAGTTGATTTGAACAAACTTGGGCTATACTATAACTATCTAAAACTGTAATGACTCATCGATGTTCACGTGAACATCACTTAACTACCAGTAGTCGGCTGTTCATAGGCGGGGTATGAATGTTCAACATGGGTGAACTAGATTTGTCACAAACATGCTTAATAAAGAGTGGTTTGAAACATTTGGGAATTACCTTTATTCATCGTCGCTTCCACTTACATCTGACAGTAATAAACTGTCGCTATCGCTTTCCTCGTTGAAATTGACTATAACTGGCTCTATGATGGTGTCGATGTGGTGGTCAAGCTGCCACATTTTTGTTTCTTCCTTCACAACAAGACGGATAGCATTCTGCCAAGCTTCGGGCGTTACTAGCTGTATGGAAGTCTCAAGTAAAACCTTAACGTCTGGTAATTTGAAGATTGTGTTATGGCGCGCAATATAACCCTTCACTTGAGCCCAGATGAGCTCTATTGGGTTCAGTTCACAGTGGTAGGGCGGTAACCGCAGCACACTGACACCACATTGACGGGCCATCTCATCAGTCACGTAACTAATGTTCGCAGGTTTGTGCTGTTTAATTTTTTTATACAATTCCGCTTTCATACATGAATCGTTAAACGGGATTCCTTTTTCGCGCAACCATTGCTGCATGTCATTTTTTTCGAGATCCCATAGTCGGTACACGTTCGGCTCGACGACTATGGTAGGAAGCATTATCCATGACGATCACAGAGTTGGGCTCAACTCGCTGAAGCACCCCTTGAAACCAGCTCTCGAAGCAGCTGGCATTCATTTCGTCATGGTAATCACCTCCTTTCTTAGAGACGAAAATCAAGTCACACTCTTCTAAAAAGCCACTATCGCTACCAATATGAGTTACGATCAATCTTTGACCTTTCCCTGACGGTCCACGAAGACCTGTTGACAAACCTTCAATGCTTGCTTGTCGGTTACTCACTACGTTTTTGTCTATCCAGGTTTTTTTAACTGTGTGACCTGCATTTACCCATGTCTCGTCCAAATAATAGATTTTTCTGCTTTGTCGCCTATATTCAATCATTTCGCGTAGGTATTTTCGACGCCAGGCGACTATTTCAGGTCTCTCTATCAATACTGACTTCCGATTACGCGTTTCGTAACGAAAATTAATTTAGTGCAGGGATTTCCTCATTACCTCGACGCTCATTTGGGGTATAATTTCATTTTCCTTAATCGCTGCATGTACAACCTTGAGGGTTGGTATCTCATTCCTAAAGAAGAATGAATGTACGGTTCGCCTTAACGCCATTTTGCTATCGTCATCCAATTTAACGGCCTTTCGTCCCTTCAAATTAAACTTTGGATCAGTAGTAGCTCCAGTTTTCTTCTTTTCATGCACCACCCTGCGAATGGTCCACTCTGGAACGCCTGTCATACTTTCACAACGCGCGAGTGCATCTCCCTGTGACATAGTTCTGTTCAGATAATTGAACACGTTGAGCACGATTTCTTTCGCGTCCCTCTTCAGTGCTTTACGAAGCCGTCTACTTGTTCCCTGGCTTTCAGTACTTCCACTCGTGCCATTTGTACTCTCCATGGTTAAGTATAACCAAAACAGTAACCACAGAAACCACAACAATAACAATCACACAACAATTCTTATAAAAACACACAATATGCGATCGCTCAACGAAACACGTTCCAATGCGTTGCCGACGCCTATGAGTCTGCCGGTCGAGGCGCGTCTTCGATTTCATTGGTTCTACCGGCGGAGAACAATCAGCCATTATTTCCATCTCTGTCTGTGCTGTTGACCACCGCAAAGCCACAGAAACGACATATGTCGTACGCTATACGGCTGTACTGGAAGGAAGCCGGGATCGAGCTCTGATCACGTGTTGATCACGCGTATGAGTCATTACAGTTTTAAATAGTTGTAGTATAGTTGAAAAGAGCAATTCTTGGGCTACAAATGTTATAATATTTGAAGTTTTGTTAGTTTCACATGTGGCCGCTGGAGCGCTTTTTTCCGGCATTCCGACAAATGGTTGACTCATAAAAATTAAATGCATTCGCATGATTTTTTTTAAAAGTAGCTAAATGATGTCTGTACAAGCTCGCGAAAACTGCATCTCGATATCTTGTTCCTGACCCGAAATTTAGGCCAAAGAAAATTGTATACCGAAATCCCTTAAATTTTTATTGGAATTTATTTTATTAATTTCTGGCTCTAGAACGCACCGATTTAAAATAGAAAGGTTTACATGCTCGAAATGCTGATTATCTTTCTCTATGCTCTTTGAAGCTCATGGGTAGACAGAACTGCAGCTCTCAGTATGTTACGCGTTGCATACGAATCCGGTTTTTCATATCTCCTCTCGTTATAGGTTGAGTCTGAAACATGACGTCCTTCAACCGTCCCCGTAAATAAAAATCAAGACAAGTTAAGTCTGGTGATCGCGAAGGCAACGGAAACAGTCTTAACAGGCGCCGGTTTGAATATCTAGTCGCGTAAACTTTTTTTGCTACTGTGGCATTCTGAAGACATTCAAAATAAACTGTAAGCATATCAACAGCTTCATCGTTCATAAAGTGTATTTGGTAAGCACAAAAACTGCTCAAACTAACGCGAAACTATTGACAATTTGAGGATTACTTATGTTTCAAGTATACTAAGTGACATATAAATCCGAACACCCAGTTTAAATGGTTTTATTTTAATAAAATTTTGTATAAGTACTTAATGAAGCATAATAAGTAAATGATAAAAATTTCAAAATGATTGCACTGCTTTAAAGCCCTTTGACCTTTAATAATGTGTGGATGCACCCTGATGTGCTACGCATTCTCCAACGCGCCTAGGCATGCTTCTGATCAGGTGGTCAATGTCCTCCTGTGGTATCTCATTCCAGGCAACAACCAACTCCTCTCGAAGTGCTTCTAGAGTCTGAGGAGGACGTTGCAAATTGAGCAATCTCCTACCCATCATATCCCACACGTGCTCAATTGGGGATAAGTCGGGAGATCTTGGTGGCCATGGTAACAATGTGACATGATTATGTTGAAAGAAGTCTATTGTGACTCTTGCAACATGTGGTCGGGCATTATCTTGTTGGAAAGTTGGATCTGCCAAGGTGTCAAGATAGGGTAAAAGATGGGGTTCTAGAACTTCGTGGATATAACGCTGCGCGTTCATGTTACCTCTGATGAAGATTAAAGGTGACCTGGAACCATAAGCTATAGCACCCCAAACCATAACTCCAACAGTGTGATTCCTCCTTTCACCACGTCGCCTTCTAACCCTGGTACGACCATCGTGCATGCCTAAACAAAATCGAGACTCGTCACTATTCCATTCCTGATCCCAGAGTGGCCGTTGTCTGCACCACTCAAGGCGATTACGTCGGTGTTCTCTAGTTAAAGGGAGGACCCAGTGTGGCCGGTATGAAAACAAGCCAAAACATCTCATTCGTCGGTAAACACTTCGCATGCAAATAGGTATTCTGTGTTCTGCAAACCATTCATTTCCAATGGACGTGGTAGTGGAGAAATGGTCCCTTAAGGCCAATAATCTTAGGCGGCGATCTTCACGGTCTGTTGTTCTACGGCGGCGTGCCCCTTGCTCTTTGCGTACGGCCTTCTCGAAGCCATGCCTGACAACACCTAACCACAGTGTCTACACTTCTTTGCACTCTAACTGCAATTGCCCGAAAAGAAAGTCCAGCTTCCCGAAGTCCCACTATACGGCCCCTATCAAACTCACTAAGTTGACGAAATCGTACAGGTCTCCGTACTCTAGGCATCGTAACCGATCGTAAAGGATGTCAAGAACCAAAATCCGCCAACGTTGATTCTTTACTGCGGCTGAAATATTCATTTTTAGAGCGTTAGTGAATTAAAAAAAAGCAGTATAAAAACCGGAATGTCCAACTGATAAGGCTGAACATTTTTTCACTTGTTATTTACAGTAAGATAAATACATTCACCAACTTTTATTAAAATAAAACCATTTAAACTGGGTGTTCGGATGTACATGTCACTTAGTATATTTGTTTTGTTATATTATCGGCTTTAATGCTGTAGAATCTGAATTTTGTATGGAAACATGTGTGTGTAATGTACGCCAAATTCTCTATAGTGACCCAAATTCTATTGAACGGATCCTTGTTGAGGTTTCTGGACCCTCCTGAAAACTCTCACGTATACTTTCAATATTTCCATTAGTTTGCACCGCGCGTCGTCTTCCAAGACGATTCAGTACTGTACCGTGTTGTCGAAAATTTGCAACGAGATGAATAATTGTTTGCACTGAGGGTCCATCCCGCACATTAAGTACAAAGGTTATTATAAAAGTTTTTCAATATGACTTACTAAATGGACGCAGGAGGCTGGTACCGAGAATTCCAAAGGGGGCAATTTCACTCTGGAGGACGCTGAGAGGGAACGAAGGCCCCGAACCTCAGTAGCAGAGGAAAACATTGCTGCTGTGAGGAACATGGTTGACGAAGACCGGATAGCGATATACCAACAGATAGAGGAGACCTTACATCTGCATGCACCAGCAATTCTTCCAATTCACACGTTAGGAAATTTTGTTCTCTTAGGGTACCGCGGAGTCTGAAGGAAGAGCAGAAGACTCGTCGTACAAAGTCAATAAATAAAGCTGTATTGCAAAACTTTTATTGTACTCTTTGTAGCGACGAGTTAACGCAACGGATTGTTGTTTTTGAAAATAGAATCCTATGATCTTGGTTGATTGCTCTGTTGTGTATTGCCCCATACTAAATTCTCCAAGTCTCCTTTACTGACTCCTGCAATGAAAAAGTATAATATTGAGAAATAAAAAAATATGAATAATTCAAACCATAACATTCACTTTGTATTAGTTTTGAATACTTTTTACTTATTTGCGCAAGGCGTCAAAGAATATTGAATCTTGAGTACTCCGGATTACTAAATAATCACTGGGCCGTGCTATAATATTTCGTATATAGGGTGTTTCAGTTTATTGTTGCATAACTTTAAGATTCGATAGAACTTTTCAAATTAATGCATAAAGTCTATATAAACATGGGTCGAAAATGCGTGGCTTCCGAAATACAGGGTGTTTAAATTTACTTTCTAAAATAGTTTTTTTTTTTAAATATTTCGAACAATATTTGATGTATAACAGTGAAAATTGGTATACAAGGGTTTTTTGGTACGACAAAACGAACCATGGGCATAGTTTTACTGTAGCTGCTAGAGGGCGCTCTCTACTGTACCTGTAGTGCATTGAAATGACCGAAAAAATTTTCTTTGTGCAATTTTTTGCTTTTTGAATAAAAAACTGATTCTTCGCACTTTTCAACATAAGAAAGCTCTCCTGTGAGTTTTCGTTATAGTCAGCCGTTTTTGAGATATTTCGATTTTTAAGGTTCGATGCATTTTTAATTATTGATGGGAAAATAATATTTTTGCTTACATTTTCGATTTGGGCATCACAAGTAATTAAGATGATCGTTTAGATTGTGTTTTTAAACACAGCAATAATTCATAACTCGAAATAAACACAATAAACAGAATATTAATTTGTTTAATTTTCCAATATTATTTTTAACAAATTAAATTAATTATTTACAAATAAAATGCTATTGGATAGTTAGGACAAACATACAAAATCTAAAGTAGTTGCTCGAAATGTAAACCCAATTGTACAATACACAATTCACATCTACGAATGATCGAACGTGGTATAGCATTATTCAAATAAGGCCTTATTTCATCACATGCATTCCTGATTCTGTCTATTAGCATATCTCTTGTGGTTACGGGAGTCTAGTATACTTTTTCTTTTAGAAATCCCCACACAAAGAAATCTAATGGATTTAGGTCAGGGGATAGTGGAGGCCAGGCGAGTGGTCGTCCACGGCCGATCCATCTTTCTGGATAATTTTCGTCCAGCCAGTTTCTAACTATTCTCGAATAATGAGCTGGACAACCATCAAGCTGGAACCAGGCCAATCTAACATAACATCATCCCACATATTTGCATGTTCAGCCTTTAAAAATTCCAAGAAGGTCGCAGCATTTAACCTTGCAGGCAAAAGGTAGGGTCCAAATAGTCGATTACGGTAGATACCAATCCACAAGTTCACACTAAATTCATGCTGAAAATTTCTTTCCCGAACTGGATGCGGATTTTCATGCGACCAAATATGTTGATTATGAAAATTTACCACTCCACGTCTAGTGAAGCATGACTCATCGGTCCATAAAACGTTACTTAAAAACTCCCTATTATTATCAGTTCTATCAAGAATCCACTGACAAAATGTGATTCTTCGTTCTCCGTCCCCTGGCTGTAGTCCTTGCACAGGTTGCAAATGGTAAGGACGTCTATGGTCATTTCTAAGAACACGGTGAACATGGCTTGCTGAAATTCCCAAGGCACCAGAAACTCTCCTAACACTTGTGGTCGGATCTCTATCAAACTCACGCAGAATCATACGGGTAAATCTGTGCTGACGAACATTTATGCTTTGATCCCTTTGGAGATTTCCAAAACCATTTTCAATTATTTGGCGATGCACTCTTACAAATACTGAGCGAGTTGGATGTCGTCTGTTTGGAAATCTTCGTGCGTATTCTCTAGCTGCTTCTGCTGCGTTTCCATTTACAAAGCCATACACAAAATGAATATCCGCTAACTCTTGATTGGAGAATAAAAATGGCATTTTTATAAAACTTACAAAAAAAAAAACAGGTAAAAGAAACTAAATTTCGTGCATTCACAATTGCAAAAAAACGTTTCAGGTTTCAACAGACAACAAAACTAACTGTCAACTAATTGACGTTTAACCTTCTTCTGCTTTCAATGTCAAAAATATTTGCAGGTACTGCCTACTTCTAAAAATTAGCGATACTGACTTTTTAACGTTATTTTATCTTAAATAATTAAAAATGCATCGAACCTTAAAAATCGAAATATCTCAAAAACGGCTAACTATAACGAAAATTCACAAGAGAGCTTTTTTATGTTGAAAAGTGCGAAGAATCAGTTTTTTAAATTCAAAAAGCAAAAAATTGCACTAAGAAAAATTTTTCGCCCATTTTAATACACTACAGGTACAGTAGAGAGCGCCCTCTAGCGGCTACAGTAAAACATGGTTAGTTTTGTCGTACCAAAAAACCCTTGTATACCAATTTTCACTGTTATACATCAAATATTGTTCGAAATATTTAAAAAACTATTTTAGAAAGTAAATTTAAACACCCTGTATTTCGGAAGCCACGCATTTTTCGACCCATGTTTATATAGACTTTATGCATTCATTTTGAAAGTTTTATCGAATCTTAAAGTTATGCAACAATAAACTGAAACACCCTGTATATTATCAAAATTACGAGTAAATTGCTGTATACACGAAAAATATAGGAGCGTAAATATTTTGGAAGTGACATGCACCTGTTGAAAGATCTCTGTTTTCACCGATTGCTACAAATATTCGTGTCGTTCTAAATTCGTAAAGGTAGTAAAAATAGAAGTTGCCTCCGATGACTTTATATTGTTAGATAACATTCATGTCAGCACAAATTTTGATAGTTATGCGTCTTATTCTGCTGATATAGACATACAGACAACGTACATAGTTCAGTATTATGAAGGTTAAATGCCAATGGAATCCTTTCTCATCGTTTGAGAGCGCAAGCTATACAGCTTCTCAAGGATAACTTTCCAGGAAAGTATAACTTGATGAGTAAAGTAATTTGAGGGCAAATATGTATTTAAGCTCTTGTTTATCTTTATAGTTCGCATCTGTTAGGAGAAATATGATTCGGTTTTTCACTAATTTTATTCGAATAGGGCCTTTTTTAACGAATCTGCTTGTTGATAGTCCCAACATTGCATCAAAAATTGTTTAAACATTTTTTAAACAAATTCCAAAAATCAGATTTTCTTCCAAAGGTTTTTTTGGTCATTCTGAACAAAGAAGGTCTTATGAACTTTTCTCTGAAGCTAATAGTTTTTGAGATAATATGATGGATTTAGGGTGGATTTCACCAGGATTGTCAAATCAACAGTCGGTTATTCTCCAAATACAGCGAATGAGCTTCAAGTTCCAATCAACAAATTTTAGCAACCATTAGCTATGAAATGTTGAACACAAAATACTGTCAAAGTATGAGATGACAGCTTGTCATGGAAACATCACCATCTTATTGAATAATAAGAAATTACATATAATTTAGTCAAAATTTAAAAAGGTGTTCGATTTTTGAATAAAATTCATGTTTTTATTTAATATTGTCGATTGTTTATTCATGTTTATATTATTTTCTTGAACTGATATGCGATTTTACTGATTCAACATCACCTACCGTGTGTTTGTTCCTATAAACCTCTTGCAGATAGCCATTATAAGCATCTACTTGATGACAGGCTCTACCAAAAATTTCATAGATATTGCTCGTTTCCAAACATTCATTCATTTACTTGCCGTTCATCAGTACCATTATAGCATCATCGATTGATATTCCCACAAAACCATTCAGGATTTTTGATATCCATACATATACTCAACGCCAAACAAAGTGGCGTGCACGTCATCACGATAAAAATTCCCCGACCTAATGCCTAGGTTTCTATCACAAACAATTGCTCTATTGCAGTTTCATATTAATGTGATATATAAATTGTAAAATGGTCATTACTCTCTTATTATGGTTAATAGTCATATAAACATTGTTATTAAAATATCACATAAGTTGCTTTCTGATAAATTTAGACGCATTATGCGAAATAAAATGTTTTGCAAACGCTCCAATCACTTATCGACATGTAAACGCACTAAACCGATTTCGCAGCGTTGACACATTGTCACCTTGAAACTTATTTAAACTGGGAACTGACATTTGTATTAATTTTGACACTGAATCAATTTGTGGCATTTCAAATCTTTATAAATCCTTTGGCCCCGCATACTGTAAATCAACAACTGTTTGTTTCAAAACAAAATTATTCATTTTACGAGTAGATAAAGGCAATTTTGGTATATAAAGATGCCCAAACAGTTAAATAGTCGGTGTAAGGAACTCGTGGCCTCGTTAATGCACTACTTTGAGCAAGAAAGGGACAACAACGGGCCTTTGTTGCCTTTAAATGCTGTTCAACAGGTAGGTTACTAATAATTATATGTAATGTATATTAATAATAGTGAAATTTTATTTCATTTTTTGTAGCGTGTTGCTGCTGCTTTAAAAATTAGTTTAAGGACAGTTAGTCGTATTTCCGAGGGTGTGAAAAGTGATGCAAATTTAGAATCGCCCAAGAAAAAGCGGAGTTATATTAAACGTGTAACCAACACAGCGACATTGGATACAAGTGCCATTCGAGAAGTGATCTATAATATGTATCACAAAAGTAAGATCTTATTATAATAACTTATCAGAAATTTGCATTAATTTGTTAACTAAATTATAATGTCATATTACACATGGTTTCAGAAGAACAAGTTACGATACAAACTTTATGGTCTCGATTAAGAGATAGGGCATTATTTGATGGTAGTGCCACGACTTTAAGGCGGTTGCTTAGAGATCTTGGATTTAAGTGGCTTAAGGACAATCCGCGACGAGGGCTCATGGAACTACCAAGTATAGCTTTGAAAAGGGTGGAATTTCTAAGGCAATACGATCAAGCCAAGGTTGAGGCCTTATACCAGTTTGTCTTCGATGAAACTTGGATATTTCAAAATGGGACCATAGGTCGCTCTTGGCAAAATGGAAACCAAAAAAGCGTGAAAGCTATTAAAACAGATGGTAAAAGGTATGTACTTTTACACAATTTGCACTATAAAATTTAAAACCAATATATTTTAGATACATTATATTACATGCTGGAAATGAAAATGGGTTTATTGAGGGTGGTGAAGCGATATTTTCTTCGAAAACAAAATTGAGCGATTACCATGGAGAGATGAACCAGGACAATTTTTTGAAATGGTTTCAACATCAGTTATTAGAAAAATTGGAGAGTCCATCTATGATTATACTGGATAACGCCCCTTATCACAGCATGATATTGAACAAAGTGCCCAACAATGCATGGACAAAAAAAAAACCAAGACTGGTTGACAAATCAAAACATACCATTTTTAAACACAATGTTTAAAACAGAGCTATTGAGTATTGTTGCTCGGTACATAATGCTTCTTAATTATATATATTTTGGTCGACAGTTTATATTTCTTTTGTTTATTCCTATTCTTAAAATAACTGCTTTTTTAGAAACAAACCACCTAAAATATACGTGATTGATGAATTGGCGGAACAACATGGGCACAAAGTTCTTCGTCTGCCTCCTTACCATTGTATATTTAACCCTATTGAGTTAATTTGGGGCATAGCAAAAGGTTACTATAACAGACATATTGGTAGAGATGGTAACAGTGAAAAAGACTGTTTGGATATGTGGAACGAGGCTCTACAAACGGTTACCCCAGACATGTGGAAAAATAGTGTTCGACATACTGAGCAAGAAATTTTTAAATGGTATGAAAGAGAACGAATTTTTGATCGACCAAACATCGAACCTTTAATAATCAACTTTGAGAGTGATGAAGATTCAGATTCAGACAGCGCTGAAGAAAGAAACTCCGACTAACTTTATTGTACAGAAAAAGCTTACACCAGTAGCTTACCTAATTTTAGAATGCATTTTTCTGTATGAATTCTGTAAAATAAATACCATGCATAAAATTTGGAGGACCCCATTTGGATTTTTATTCAGTACCTTTAAGCTATCAATTAAATATGGTAGTTTCATAGTGTCATCTGATCAATAATTGTCATACTTAATGATTATGCAAGTATAGATCTATAATTTTATTATACTATTATTTTTGTTCTCATTTGAGGTTAATATTGCTTATAAACCTAGATATGTAAATAATAAATTTTATTATTTTACAAAAAGTTTGGCAACAATGTAAATTTTTCAACACACCCACCTTGATGACGTGCACGCCACTTTGTTTGGCGTTGACTATACATAAAGTCAAATATTTTATGGTTGTTCAGGAACTGAACAAACATCCACACTATATTTATAGCGATTAAGAAATACTCAAATATATGTATGTCGTAAAGCTACCGGTAAACTTAAAATCTGCAAAAAAATAGAATTTGCAATAACTTTCTTGTTTCATTGAGTACACATTCTAGGTTATATTTATATTAGACATTATTTGAGTAACAGGTGATTATTACATTTCAAAACTTCCCAACGAGTGACACATGTGTGGGATCCGTCAACCCTTGGTCCTAGTAGAGTAAGCTCCGCCAACTGTTGAAATATACTCTACTATGCTTTATAAGACTATACGTGGAATTTTTCCAAAAATCCTCGCACAACACTTGAAAAAATGCAAATTAAAATTTAAAATTATTTCCATGACGCAAAATAGCTCCGTCGGGTTATACATCTTGACAGTAGGGATGTTCGATATGATCCTATATTTAGAAGTAAATTACGACGGAACGCAGTGTAAAAAAAGATTGAGTTTGTTATTTTTGGCTCTTAGGTATTATTTCATTATTTAATAATGTACTCGTAAAATGCAAACAATTAAAAAAAACGGACTTACCGCTAACTATCTCAGCGCTCAGCTGGTGTGTGAAAGTTTATTGGACGTATTAAAAAAATCCACTTATAAATAGGGAACACAATTTTGATACATACATTATCAAGATCATAGTTGGGAGAGAACTCTTTGTCTATGGCATCAGCGAAAACCTCTACCTTATCCTCCGTTCTGAAGACTATGCCTTCAGGACCGTGGATGTGCGGGAGTTGTTCTCGCTTTCGGATTTCGAGTGACTTTGCGACCCTCCAGAGAGTTGCCATTCCCGCATTCCCGCCAGAAAGTCGCTTCATTGCTCGTTGCGGTGTTCGTGCAGTGCGTTTCTCACTTCATGGACAAGATTTGTAGCCCTACGAATGTCATCAGGATGATAAGACCTTTTTGCTGCTTAACAGCGGCTCTTTTGTCAGAGATTTTCTGACGAATCTCCGCAGGCAAAACAAAGGTCTGCCGTGTCGTTGTACAGGAAGTACAGCTGCACGCTGTAGAGCTGCTGGAATGAAACTTGTCCACTCCGCTTGAGCGGCATCTATTCCAGGCTCATCATCTATAATCGGGATATTGGGAAACTCTCTAAATAGCAACTTGTATAGCTCCCAGTCAATGCGTTTCCTCAGAAATTTGCTCATTGCCCACATCCAAGACAACAGGTAGATGGTCTCTAGAGATATCATACAAGATTCGAGAAGAGATACTGTATCTACAGTTTTTAGCTATCGCGAAATCGATGACATCTGGTGCCTGAAGATGGCTGAATGGATGGTGTGTCGGCTCTTCAGTGCTATGTATAGGGTACCCATTTCGCATCACATGGTTGTACAATCGAATCCCACTAGTGGAATTCAACCTAGAATTCCATGCTCAATGTTTGCATTTGAAGTCCCCTGCTACAATAAGCGGACCCGAGTAGTCCAGAAGGACCTCCAGATCCGCCTCTTGTAGTCTGGCACCACACCTGACATACACCGATGTGATCTTCAACGAGACACCTCCCGCCATATTGACCACCACAGAAGCTGCTTCGATGCTATGCATCTCCGCATTAATGCTTATAAAATAGTCTATACCTCGCTTAATCAACACTGCTAAACCGCTACCTCGACCATTCAATCTGTCACCTCGGATAACATCATAATTCGGGAGAGCTAAACTACCTCCCGGATTAAGCAACGTTTCCTGCAGTAAGGCCACATCTATACCTTCATCCAAAAGAGTTTAATGAAATTCCCGTTTTTTGGGAATATTCCTCATGCCCAAACAATTCCAAAAAAGAATTTTGATGAATGCAGGCTGTCTACTATTGTACCTAGACATTTACAGGAAATATCGCCTGCGACGCTTGGGTAGCGCTAATCAGTGGGCTTATTATTTGTTGTAAGGACCTTAGCGCGGTTGCCAGGTCCACATTTTGCGTGCTCAAGGGAGGTTGAGCAGAGGGGGCAGGCAAGATCACCTCCCTAGCTGCGTCCGCGTATGATATATTGCGCCTTTGCGCTATAACTTGCAAGTTCCTCCTTGGAGTGAACTTGCAAGTCCGGCTATTCGCGGGATGTCCCTCTCCACAGTCCGCGCACTTGCACTCTTCCTCTTCTGTGAGGGGGCACACATGCGTCATTTGGTCCTTTGCACATTTTAAGCATTTGGGCGGTGCAGTGCAATAAGACTGCGCATGCCTGCACTTTTGGCAGTGGTGAAACTGCCCAATGAGTCTGGAGTTCTTCTGAACCTCAACTCGAATGGCCAGTCCCAGCAGTTCGTGTTCGTTGAACACTTGCTGAGACTTTTCAGTCTTGGGCATGGGCGTGCCGCCGCTGCGCTTCAATCGAATGATGTGGAGAGGGCTATACCCCCTCTGCTCAAGTTCTCCCTTAATCTCAGTATCCGAAAAGTTGACGGGAACTCCTCGAACCACCGCGTGGATGTTCCGTTCCGAAGGGAGGAAAAGTGTGATGGGGCACTTTTTCCTCTCGGAACAGTCGAGTGATCTTACGATAGCTTGGGTAGCGCTAATCAGTGGGCTTATTATTTGTTGTAAGGACCTTAGCGCGGTTGCCAGGTCCACATTTTGCGTGCTCAAGGGAGGTTGAACAGAGGGGGCAGGCAAGCTCGCCTCCCTAGCTGCGTCCGCGTATGATAGATTGCGCCTTTGCGCTATAACTTGCAAGTTCCTCCTTGGAGTGAACTTGCAAGTCCGGCTATTCGCGGGATGTCCCTCTCCACAGTCCGCGCACTTGCGCTCTTCCTCTTTTGTGACGGGGCACACATGCGTCATTTGGTCCTTTGCACATTTTAAGCATTTGGGCGGTGCAGTGCAATAAGACTGCGCATGCCTGCACTTTTGGCAGCGGTGACACTGCCCAATGAGTCTAGAGTTCTTCTGAACCTCAACTCCAATGGCCAGTCCTAGCAGTTCGTGTTCCTTGAACACTTGCTGAGACTTTTCAGACTTGGGCAGTATCACGACCACCAAAGGCATGGGCGTGCCGCCGCTGCGCTTCAATCGAATCATGTGGAGAGGGATATATCCCCTCTGCTCAAGTTCTCCCTGAATCTCAGTAAAAGTTGGCGGGAACTCTTCGAACCACCGCGTGGATGTTCCGTTCCGAAGGGAGAGGAAAAGTGTGATGGGGCGCTTCTTCCTCTCATAACAGTCGAGCGATCTTACGATAGTCTTCCTCAGATTTAGGAATAATCCTTATTCCGGCATCGACAACAACCGCGCGATCTACTTTACACACACCCTCCTACCCTGTGCGGTCCCTCCACCACCCCTGTTCAAGGCAACCTCAAAACCTTGAGGAGTGGGGGAAGAGCAATTTGCTCCTCCCTCCTCTCCCGCACGAAGGCCTGGCGTGGCGCAGCGTGGTTCAGGCCGCTGAGCATTCCTCGAGTGTGTGCTGCCGAGCGAGCTACCCCCTCCCCAATTTTACCCCTTTTTCTCGAAATGGACTCGATCGCGCACGCGTCGCGGATGCACGTGGTGGACGTTTCATCCAACTGTCGGTTCTCGACTTTTATGGACGGCCTCTTTCTTGGGGGGCTTTGACCTAATCCACGCATTAAGGTTGATGAGCCCTCGCTCTTTCCTCGTGGACTGCAGTCAGTCAGTCATTTGCTGTTTGTCTTCGTCTCCTGAGGTTAGCCTCGAGTCCGTGCTTGACTCTGGCCACCTCAATCGACAGGCTTCTTTTTGTCCACCCGTTGTACACGGGCTGTTCTTTCCCCTCTTGGGTGTACAACTATTGTCGGTCTTCTCCCCTTTTCTTTGGCCTCATCAGCTGCTAGGGCCAAATTTCTTCTTGTTGCAGCTGGCTTTTCGGTCTTTTATGACGCCTTATTGTTGTTGGGTCGTAATCCATGGCAGAACAATAGGCGTTACGCGCCCTTGGCGGGAAGGTTGGCTTGATGCCACGTCGGCTGAGCGAGATGGCTGAGAAGTGCCATTGGCCGACGGGGTGACCTTATATGTAGATAATGTAGTCCCTCCGCCAACCGATGACAAAGGTTTGGTAATAGACATAGAGTTACTGATATTTTCTTTTGTAAGAGAATGTATTCTGTATTTGGAAGAGGTGGAAACTCCTCGGCTTGTCGGTCAGTCTTGTTGCTTCTCCTCCTTCTAGATTTTGCGTTTATAAATCCGTCGGTGTGTGTGTAAATGTCTGTGGATGTATATTGATCGTCGGTAATGGTCCGCAGCGGTCTCTTTAGGCTGTTGGTCCGTTCTTTGGGGGATTCTTTAGAACTTACTAAAAGAGTTACCTGGGCGGTCAGGCTGTCAATTTTAGTCGTCTGGTCCTTGATTGTCTGCATGAGTTGTCGGATTTGCCTCGCCTGGTCGTCTATAATCATCATCAGTTTTTCGTTGGTTTTCTGCTCCGATGACGTCGGCCTCAATGGGCCCATGTTTTCAGTTTTTGAACGTGATTCGCCGCCGCTCAGCTCCTTCCCCATTATCATTGGTACTGCTTCTTCTTTGAACCCTCCTGGGTCAACCTCCATATTAAAATAGCTTTTCTTTCCAACAAACTCGTAAAAACCTTTAAGTTCGCAAATGTGACAATGTTGTCAAAACCCTTCTTACAGGACGTTTACCAAATAATGGGTGATTTTTTTGCTAGTATCTTTTTGGCAACACTGTTTTTGGCAGATGACGCGTGAATCGTGTCTTGTGTCATTGTCAAACTTGTTCAGTTTGGTCTATAATTTAACCATGAATCGACTTACGAACGAACAACGCTTGCAAATTATTGAATTTTACTATCAAAATTCATGCTCGGTTAAGATAGTGTATCGAGCACTGCTTCCAATTTTAGGGGCAATTTGGTCGGCCTACTGAGGGAGCTATTCGGAAGCTTGTGACTAAATTTCGAACCTAGTTTACATTATTGGACATTAAACCACCAACAGGCAGATGTAGAGTGAGGACTGAAGAAAATATTGCGGCTGTATCCGCCAGTGTTAGTGATGACCGTGGAATGTCGATTCGCCGCCGTACGCAGCAATTGGACCTCTGTTATTTGGGTGTAAAACCTTATAAGATACAGCTGGTGCAAGAATTGGAGCCACACGACCTCCCACAACGTTTCCCATTTGGTGAATGGGCGCTGGCAAAGTTGGAGGAAGATCCACATTTTTATCGAAAAATTGTGTTCAGCGACGAAGCTCATTTCTGGTTGAATGGGTACGTTAACAAGCAAAATTGCCGCATCTGGCGTGAAGACCAGCCAGAAGCATTGCAAGAGCTACCAATGCATCCCGAAAAAATCACTGTTTGGTGTGGATTATGGGCCGGTGGCATCATCGGGTCGTACTTCTTCAAAGACGACAATGGCCGGAACGTAACTGTGAATGGCGAGCGCTACCGTGCGATGATAACAAACTTTTTTTTGCCCAAAATGGAAGAGCTGGACTTGGCTGACATGTGGTTTCAACAAGACGGTGCCACATGCCACACCGCACACGAAACAATGGCCTTATTGAGAGGCGAGTTCGGTGAACAGTTTATCTCACGTTTGGGGCCCGTCAATTGGCCGCCTAGATCGTGTGATTTAACGCCGTTGGACTATTTCTTGTGGGGCCATGTTAAGGCTAATGTCCACAGGGATAAACCAGCAACGATTGACGCACTGGAAGCCAATATTGAAGCATTTATTCGTGAGATACCGGCCGATATGCCAACATTTACATGAAATAATCTTTTAACATCAAATTATATCGACCGTTCTATCGACTCAAATAAAGATTTAATCGTTTTTTCAATTTTTTGTGTTTTTTTTGAAAATCAAATCCTATACCTCTTAAAAAATCACCCGTTATGTTTGATGGCTTGTGTACGAGAGATAAGTATGTTTAGATCATAGGCTAGAGAGAGATAGAAGCCGGTTGGATAGTGACGCTCACCACCACGTTGCCTAGCAACGTTGACGCGGCGTTGCCAATATGTTACACCAGTATTCCTTAAATTAAGATGCATGTTGAAAATATGCGTCAGCTTATTTGCTATGCCCAAATAATGGTTTTAAGCATCCCACAAACCGGCGCGAAATATTCGCTTTGGCTGCGAAAATTTCGCGGTGATGAATTCGCGATCAGATTAAAACGCGGCGGTTTACGGACAGGCTCAGACTTGTGCGAAGCGAATGCGATTGTTCCAGCGTTTTTATCGCGGCGTATTTCAGTTCGCCTTTGACCGCGTTTTTGACGCCGTTCTTCAAAAATTCGCAATGGCAAAAACGGAATTATTGATAGAAATAGTGAAAAAGTATCCTTGTTTGTATGATTTGTCGAACGATGAATACAGGAATGTGAGAAAGAAAGACAAGATTTGGATGGAAATAGGAAAAGAATGAAATACAAATGGTATGTACCTAATATTTTTTATTAACTTGTTAAATAATTTACAGTCTACACAAATGTGAAAACGAACATTCTATATATTGGGCATAGGCATATCAGAATTAAAATAATTTACGAATTTGTCACGAGTAGAAAATGCTAGGCTTGCTGCCCGCCGAGGATCATTTGCTATATCAGTAAAAGCTCCAAGCACGGGTTCTGGGGGATCTAAGAATTGAAAATATTTGTCATCGCCACTTTTACTTCTTAAAAAATTGTGTAAAACACATGCCGTACGTACAATTAGAATAGTAGTATTTACTTTAGTTTCTAATGGCCTGTAAAATATTCGCCATTTTTGAGACAAAATACCAAACGCATTTTCCACGACCCTTCTAGCTCGACAAAGTCTTACATTGTATTTCTCTTTTCTGACGTCTGTTAAAGTCTGCTTATAAGGAAATGGTCTCATAAGGTATGGTTTTAAAGCAAATGCTTCATCACCAATTAAGACGTACGAGCAGATTTCATTTTGCCCAGGGAGAAATCTAGGTGCAGGGACACCCATTAAATTTTCCTCTTCTAAAGCAAGAAATAGAAGTGCCTCCTCTTCTTCTGAAGACGAGCTCATTGCAAAAGGCAAAAATAAAATGTACGCAACCTGTCGAAACCTTCACGTTCGCGGAGCGAATAAGGCGCTTTGGTATGAATAAACAGGCGAAACAGATTGCGAATTTCGCTCTGAATTTCGTTGCGAATACTTCGCCGCGATTATTTCGCGCCGGTTTGTGGGATGCTTTATTTTGTGCGTACACATTTTTGAAATGTGAATTGTGTCGAATCTATTTAGGATTGGTTCGGGATCAGTTTTAACAGCGCTTATTTTAGGATCGTCGCAAATTCTGCAATATTGCGTCATGGGTTCGCGTGACGACACCGCATCTATTGCATTCCAAGGCAAGGTTTCCACCTGCATGATGATAGTTGAGCGATTTTGGTCAGCATCCATCTAGCGCTTATTAGGGAGTGTCGTCCTGTTTGGCAATAGTTTTCACCTGCGTACACGCAGGCAGTGATAATTTGTATTGCGTAATGGTATTTGTTGTCGCTGTCATAAAATGTAACAATAACTCAGGACACCATCGGTGGAAATCAAAGATAATTCTAAAATAAATTAAAACACTAAGTCGCATCAAAATTGAGATAGATAATTTTAATCAAAGTGGTAACAAAATATTAAATGACATGTTCGAACAGACCTTCTTCTTGGGTTTGACAGTAGAAGTCTGTGCGAACGTTTTCTGGTGTGACATCTTGGCTACGCGGCGGATGACACGACCTTCTGCGTCAGCGTTGCTAGGCGATGTGGTAATGACCTTCACTCTTCACCAGCTTCTATCTCTTTCTGATATGTGTTGATACACACTTGTCGCTCTTCTCTCTTGTACATATTGAACTAAAGTCGTCGGACAAATTTGGTTTTCCTTCAAATGAATAAACAACCTCAAGACCAGGCGCATTCGCAATATTTTTGGTCCTCCCCCTTCGCTCAGAATGAGATCAGTATTTTGTACCGTGTTTAGCACTATACCTTGGCGAGTCTGAACTGTTTCAACGAAACAATAGGATAAGTTGTCACAGCTGCATTCGGGTTTGAGGCGTAACACATACACACACACAGAAACAACATATCATGTTATCCCTTGAATACTGTTCATAATTAGCTCACCGTCAGCGTTGTGCTAATTAGATTCCGTTCTCGATGTTTCCTCATATTCCACCAGGAGTTGGAGTTAATAACTGGATATTAATGTCATACTTGGAATAACAAACGCCTCCACGTATTCATATATCAGGTAGGAATTTCATATACCGTTTGCAGTTTTTTTACATCGAAGCAGCCGCGCAGGCAGAAGCCTAAATATAGGGGCACCGCGGCTGCTATGAGGCGTTTAAAGAAACTGTTAATCCGATTTTTGAACTGTCTAAGGTTAATAGAACTGGGGCAAGCATTCTCATCTAATTTGTTCCAAAAACTCGATATCCTAGGGACAAAGGAGCGGTCATATTGGTTAGTTCTGGATGTACGAAATTCGGCACGGAGAGCCAGGGAGGCGGCAGGGTTATTTCGTTTATAACCTATAAAACGTCAAAATGTCAACTTGCTGCCTAGATAGTTCTTAGTGTTTAAACAGTACATTCCGGTTTGCTCGCTATGAGCGCTGCGAGCGTCATCAAGAGTATCCATCTATGGAGGAATGACTCAACGACATGACGCGCTCAATGACTATGCTGCAAGTCAGTTCCCCAATCATGCTTTGTTGGTTGCAGAATGCCGAGATAGTCTGTAGAGTATACTCTGAGAAGATGTGTGGTTGAGTAGCAGAGTAGTAAGATTACGTCTGGATGATTGTGTGTATAAAATCAGTGATATTTGCTATGTGAGAAAATTATTACTGAATATGCTGCCCATGAAATACAGGGTATCCCAGAAGTCGACGTCAAGCCGAAACCGGGTGATAGGCAAAGTCATAACAGCTATCAGAAAAATATTTAAAAAAATTGTATGTATGTGTTTTGAAAATTATAGGTCTTTGAAAAAAATATAGAAATTTCACACCCTACGGCAGTCTGTCAACTCCTGTTACTACAAATATTAACTTTTTTTTTATTTTATTTTTACAATGTAATGATGAATAATGCATCTTCAAACTGGTGTCTCAACCTTACTGCCAACTTTTCTCGTTCAGGAAAAATTGCCACTTATTTCCCAACCAAGTATTCCAAAGTAAAACTTTGCTCAACTTTAACTGGCTGTACTGGAAAAAATGTACTACGAGAGTTTGGCAAGTAACCTTAAAAGTTGGCGCATTTAATAAGGATTCCAAAATGGTATAACACTTATAAGATTACTCGTTAACTTATGCACAATTTTTATTTGAAGAAAAATGATGAAAATTTTTCAAAATGTCCTAATTAAACAGCGATTATGAAAACGCACAAGAACCCTTAAGGATAACTGTTTGCACAACAGTGGGCGTCAAAATGCTGCTGATGATGAGTTACCTTTACAGCAAATGCTCAAACTAATTTCTTTCAGCCGCAATACACGCTCGACATCTTCTTGAAAAAGATCGGGTTATTAAACGAGCGAATCCACGGTTATTAACCAACTCAGCTGCTTCCAATAGTCTTTGCCTACATTTTGAATCGGCTTGAAATACACTTTTTCTTTTACAGTTCCCCAGTAAAAAAATCTAAAGGATTCAAATCAGGTGATCGGGCTGGCCACGGTATTGTACCAGACCGCCTTATCCATCTGCCTGGAAAGTTTTGATCGAGATACTCTCTCACTGAGAGTGCATAGTGCGCTGGGCAGCCATCGTGCTGAAACCACATGTCCCTGTAAATACTCAGTGGCACGTCCACCAATAAATTTTGTACATGATTTTTCAAAAAATCCAAATAAACTTCAGCAGCCAAAGTCTCTGGGAACTCAAACGGACCGATTATTTTACCATTTAAAATTCCTGTCCAATGGTTTATCTTGAGGCGATATTGAGATTTATCTTCTCTCATCAAATGTGGGTTTGCTACGTGCCACTCGTGTAAGTTATGCAGGTTCATGTACCCATCTTTCTTAAATGTGGTCTCATCCGACCATAAAATTTTTTCAAAGAACTGTGGATCTTTCCTGTGTCTTTCTAACATTGTGCGACAAAAAGCAACTCGGGGCTCATAACCCCGGGACGGGAGAGGTTGAACACGCTGTATGTGGTATGGATGAAGCACATCACTTACTTGCTATTGCACCCTTTGATACCGATCAGTACTCCTTCGTTTACTGCGCATCTTTACATGTTCGTGCTTGTTGATTTCGTACTGTTACTAATTTTGGATTCGTGAACTGGACTGTTGATCGCTTGTGATTTGGATTTGGACTGTTTACTTGCTCTTCGAAACAACATTTGCTTTCCTTAGACTATCTTTGATAGTGTGATTGTGCAGTGCCGCTATGTCCGTGTACACCGTACAAGAATATGCTAACATGCACCTCATTTATGTGGAATGCAGATGCAACGCTAGTGCTGCAGCGAGATTTTACTGTGAGAGGTACCCGAATGCAGCTCGTCATCCAGATCATCGAGTGTTCACAAATGTGCACCACTTACTGTTCTCAGAGGGCCAACTACCAAAAAAATCACACGGTGAGGGAAGATCTTTCCTTCCTTACGAAGACGTGGTGCTAGGAGCTGTCGAAGAAGACCCGAGTACTTCAGTGCGTGCAATAGAACTAAAAACAGGTGTGCCCAAAAGTACAGCCCATAGAATCTTGCAAAAAAACGTGCTCCATCCATACCACGTACAGCGTGTTCAAGCTCTTCTGCCCCGGGATTATGAGCCCCGAGTTGCTTTTTGTCGCACAATGTTAGAAAGACACAGGGAAGATCCACGGTTCTTTGAAAAAATTTTATGGTCAGATGAGACCACATTTAAGAAAGATGGGTACATGAACCTGCATAACTTACAGGAGTGGCACGTAGCAAACCCACATTTGATGAGAGAAGATAAATCTCAATATCGCTTCAAGATAAACCATTGGACAGGAATTTTAAATGGTAAAATAATCGGTCCGTTTGAGTTCCCAGAGACTTTGACTGCTGAGGTTTATTTAGGTTTTTTGCAAAATCATTTAGAAAATTTATTGAAGGACGTGCCACTGAATATTTACAGGGACATGTGGTTTCAGCATGATGGCTGCCCAGCGCACTATGCACTCTCAGTGAGAGAGTATCTCGATCAAAACTTTCCAGGCAGATGGATAGGGTGGTCTGGTACAATACCGTGGCCAGCCGGGTCACCAGATTTGAATCCGTTAGATTTTTTTTACTGGGGAACTGTAAAAGAAAAAGTGTATTTCAAGCCGTTTCAAAATGTAGCTGAGCTACGGCAAAGACTATTGGAAGCAGCTGAGTTTGTTAATAACCGTGGATTCGCTCGTTTAATAACCCGATCTTTTTTAAGAAGATGTCGAGCGTGTATTGCGGCTGAAGGAAAACAGTTTGAGCATTTGCTGTAAATGTAAATCATCATCAGCAGCATTTTGACGCCCACTGTTGTGCAAACAGTTATCCTTAAGGGTCCTTGTGCGTTTTCATAGTCGCTGTTTAATTAGGAAATTTTGAAAAATTTTCATTAGTTTTTCTTCAATTACAAATTGTGCATAGGTTAACGAGTAATCTTCTAAGCGTTATCATTTTGGAATCCTTATTAAATGCGCCAACTTTTAAGGTTGCCAAACTCTCGTAGTACATTTTTTTCCAGTACAGCCAGTTAAAGTTGAGCAAAGTTTTACTTTGGAATACTTGGTTGGGAAATAAGTGGCAATTTTTCCTGAACGAGAAAAGTTGGCAGTAAGGTTGAGACACCAGTTTGAAGATGCATTATTCATCATTACATTGTAAAAATAAAATCCAAAAAAAGTTAATATTTGTAGTAACAGGAGTTGACAGACTGCCGTAGGGTGTGAAATTTCTATATTTTTTTCAAAGACCTATAATTTTCAAAACACATACATAAAATTTTTTTAAATATTTTTCTGATAACTGTGATGACTTTGCCTATCACCCGGTTTCGGCTTGACGTCGACTTCTGGGACACCCTGTATATCTATTAGCTGTGCTGAAGAGAGATTATGTTCAAAGTTACATTTTCCTCGTTTTTTTGCATTTCAAAAAATTTTTAGACGAATTACGGGACCGCACCCGCATTTTTTGCAATTAAGCCACATCGCAGAAAAATTAGAAATGACGCATCACACACACAGAGCATTCTCGCACTGCTTCACATCTAGGCGTTGAATTGTTTTTTCTACTTGACACGTAAAATAAATTTCTAAAAAATTTACAGGAAATACAAATTAATGTAAAATGCAATAATTTTTTCACGATTCATAAATATTCCTGTATGTACCATATTTTCGCACCTGTTAGTTTTAATATACTTCACCAACCAGGGATTTTCTTTTCTTATCGCTCTCTTTTTTGAAATCCAGCTTATCTGTAATTGTAATTTCCAGGTTGAATAAGGAAAAGCGGATGTGCAATTTATTTCTAGCTTTGTGTACATCTCAATTAAGCGTATTTGAGATAAGAGACCAATGGAATTATCTCAGCACTGCGGTTTCCGTCGATCTATAGTATTCAACTTTCAGCCCAGACTTCCAATAATGCTATCTCTGAAGCAGGTGTTACATCATATCAGAACCAAATATTGATAGCTGAAGCATCATGACGTTAAGGCAACACGTACAACTACAAAACTAGTTGACAACGTGTCCATCAGATAGTGCTGAGTTAACATCTTCTTTTTGTTTGTGCTGCCATTTTGAACTTTTATAGGTAGTTAAGTTTTAGATACTGCCGATACTTATTTCGCCATAATATGGGGTTGTCCAAAACGTACGCAGGAAAGTAAACGCATATTAAAACAAGAAAGATTGATATTCAAATCAAGTTGGGTACTTTATTTTGAAGGTTCATTTATACCATTTATGTATGAAAAATAATATCGCTCAAATGTTCACCACGACTGGATTTACAGACGTCCACGCGATGGTCGAAATTTTCAATGACATTTTGCAACATGGTCGGTTCTATGGCATTTATCTCGGCAATGATGTTGTTTTTGAGTTCTTGGAGGGTGGCTGGTTTGTTGACGTAGACTTTGCTTTTCAAATATCCCCATAAAAAGAAGTCCAAGGGAGTCAAATCGCACGATCTTGGTGGCCATGGCACATTTCCTCTGCGCGAAATCACGCGATCACCGAAGAAGGACTGCAATAGATGGATATTGACGTTGGTTGTGTGGCATGTTGCACCGTCTTGTTGGAAATAAACATCCATTCCTTCAAGTTGCGGCAAAAAATAGTCCTCTATCATCACGTGATATCGCTCAGAATTGACGGTAACGGCGTCCCCGGCCGTATTTTCGAAAAAGTAAGGTCCGATGATGCTTTTTGACCACAATGCACACCACACAGTCACTTTTTGAGGATGCATCGGCTGCTCTTGATACTCACGGGGATTTTCGTTCGCCCAGATGCGGCAGTTTTGCTTGTTTACCGTCATATTCAAAGTGAAATGCGCTTCGTCGCTGAACATGATTTTTGATGAAAAATTGGCATCAATTTGGCGGTGTTCAAGGAGCCAATCTGAGAACGTTCGGCGCGAAAAATGGTCGGCCCGTCGCAGCTCTTGCGTCAATTGGATCTTGTAGGCGTGTACATTCAAATCCTTGTGGAGAATGCGGAGCAAACTTGTTCTCGAAATGCCCAATTCTTGGGATCGACGCGTTGTTGATTGTTTCGGATCGCCTCTCACACTCTCCTTCACAACAGCAATATTTTCCGGTGTGCGAACGCTCCTTGGCCGGCCAGAGCCTGGCAGATTTGCCACAGAACCTGTTGCCTCGAATTTACGCACCAGACGACAGATGGTTGTTTCGTTTGGGCGGTTGTTGCGACCGAAATGTTCACGAAGCGCGCGAAACGTGTTTTTTATTTTTGCACCATTTTTGTAGTGCTCTTGAATAACTTTAATGCGGTCTTCAATCGAATACGACTCCATAGCGATCAATGGTAAACATTCAACTAACAAAATGACATGTCGGTGACAGAAAACAAAGATGGCGTCTATGTCAAATTGACGTTTACTTTCCTGCGTCCCTATTGGACAACCCTTAATTTCCCCTTTTTTTTAAATTTCATGTATTTTTATTGTTCATCACTTTAATGTAACACGAATGTAACTAAGTCTTTATTCTATAAATTACGACCCTTCAATTTTACAAAATAACATCTACTTTTTTTTGAAAATTTTGAACACATAAAATTTAAAACTGGGTTAATCGTTGCTCATTTTTAAAAAGCTTGGAATCACGAGCAGATATACCCACAAATTCAATTATGTAGGTATAATACCTTTTTGTCAGCAACAACTCAAATCTCGTGAAAATAATGAAAACACTCTCCTGTAAAATTGGAAAAAATTAGATAAGCCACTTCATGTTATTGACGACGATATGTACATGCTGTGTTTAACGATTGTTACGAAAAGCAGCCCAGAGACCCGAATATACCCAAAACCTCCGACTTTACCTCTGATCCAGAGAGAAACCGAGCAATATGTCTACTTTAAACTAACAATCCTTACACACACCCTGCCATGCTATCCATTCATACTCCAGCGATTGCCAAGAGGAGATAGTTAAACGGTCATTCAAACCTAGGATGTCACGTCGGCCAAAAGCCATCGTGTCAACATCCTAAGCGCTCCGACATTTTCCCTGGCAGAGGAACTGAGCAGTAATTAACATTACTACCGCAACCCAGCAATCGGGCCCGGAAAGTCCCATCACAACCCCCCAGAAAGCCATTCTCTAAGGCGTTCGACACTGTTAACCATAAAATTTTGTTGAGTAAGAGCCGTTTTACACACAAGAGAATTACTCCGAAAATTATGGTCATAATTTTTCTTCTTCTTGTGTGTAAAATGGCTCTAAGTTAAATTATATTGGACTTTCTGATATTCCGCTTATTTTTTTTTTGAAAATTACTTAACTAATCGTAAACAAAAGGTGAAGACAGTTAGGTGTCTCATCTTCTGTTGCCGTTTCTTCAGGTGTCCCTCAGGGCTCTGTCTTAGGTCCTTTACTGTGTTTGATATACAGGGTGTTTCAGTTTATTGTGGCATAACTTTAAGATTCGATAGAACTTTTAAAATTAATGCATAAAGTCTATATAAACATGAGTCGAAAAATACGTGGCTTCCGAAATACAGGGTGTTTAAATTTACTTTCTAAAATAGTTTTTTTTTAATATTTCGGACAATATTTGATGTATAACAGTGAAAATTGGTATGCAAGGGTTTTTTGGTACGACAAAACGAACCATAGGCATAGTTTTACTGTAGTCGCTAGAGGGCGCTCTCTACTGTACCTGTAGTGTATTAAAATGACCGAAAAATTATTCTTAGTGCAATTTTTTGCTTTTTGAATAAGAAAAATGATTCTTCGCACTTTTCAATATAAAAAAGCTCTCTTGTGAATTTTCGTTATAGTTAGCCGTTTTTGAGATATTTCGATTTTGAAGGTTCGATGCATTTTTAATTATTTATGATAAAATAACGTTAGAAAGTCAGTATCTCGATAATTTTTAGAAGTAGGCTGTGCCTGCAAATATTTTTGAAATTGAAAGCAGAATAAGGTTAAACGTCAATTAGTTGACAGTTAGTTTTGTTGTCTGTTGAAACCTGAAACGTTTTTTTGCAATTGTGAATGCCCGAAATTTAGTTTCTTTTATCTGTTTTTTTTTGTAAGTTTTATAAATATGCCATTTTTATTCTCCAATCAAGAGTTAGCGGATATTCATTTTGTGTATGGCTTTGTAAAAATGGAAACGCAGCAGAAGCAGCCAGAGAATACGCACGAAGATTTCCAAACAGACGACATCCAACTCGCTCAGTATTTGTAAGAGTGCAGCGCCAAATAATTGAAAATGGTTTTGGAAATCTCCAAAGGGATGAGAACAAATGTTCGACAGCGCAGATTTACCCGTATGATTCTGCGTGAGTTTGATAGAGATCCGACCACAAGTGTTAGGAGAGTTTCTGGTGCCTTGGGAATTTAAGCAAGCCATGTTCACTGTGTTCTTAGAAATGACCATAGACGTCCTTAGCATGTGCAACCTGTGTATGGACTACAGCCAGGGGACGGAGAACGAAGAATCACATTTTGTCAGTGGATTCTTGATAGAACTGATAATAATAGGGAGTTTTTAAGTATAGTTTTATGGACCGATGGGTCATGCTTCACTAGACGTGGAGTGGTAAATTTTCATAATCAACATATTTGGTCGCATGAAAATCCGCATGCAGTTCGGGAAAAATTTTCAACATGAATTTAGTGTGAACGTGTGGATTGGTATCTTCCGTAATCGACTATTTTGACCTTACCTTTTGCCTGCAAGGTTAAATGCTGTGACCTTCTTGGAATTTTTAAAGGCTGAACATACAAATATGTGGGATGATGTTATGTTAGATTTAAGAAGATTGGCCTGGTTCCAGCTTGATGGTTGTCCAGCTCATTATTCGAGAATAGTTAGAAACTGGCTGGACGAACAGAAAGATGGATCGGCCGTGGAGGACCAGTCGTCTGGCCTCCACGATCGCCTGACCTAAATACATTAGATTTCTTTGTGTGGGGATTTCTAAAATAAAAAGTGTACCAGACTCCCGGAAGCACAAGAGATATGCTAATATACAGAATCAGGAATACATGTGATGAAATAAGGCCTTATTTGAATACTGCTATACCACGTTCGATCATTCGTAGATGTGAATTGTGTATTGAACAATTGGGTTTACATTTCGAGCAACTACTTTAGATTTTGTATCTTTCTCCTAACTATCCAATAGCATTTTAGTTGTAAATAATTAATTTAATTTGTTAAAAATAATATTGGAAAATTAAACAAATTAATATTCTGTTTTTTTTTTGTGTTTATTTGGAGTTAGGAATTATTGCTGTGTTTAAAAACACAATCTAAACGATCATCTTAATTATTTGTAGTTAGTGCCCAAATCAAAAATGTAAAAAAAAATATTATTTTCCCATAAATAATTAAAAATGCATCGAACTCAAAAACGGCTAACTATAACGAAAACTCACAGGAGACCTTTTTAATGTTGAAAAGTGCGAAGAATCAGTTTTTTTATTCAAAAAGCAAAAAATTGTACTAAGAAAATTTTTTCGGTTATTTTAATACACTACAGGTACAGTAGATAGCGCCCTCTAGCGGCTACAGTAAAACTATGCCCATGGTTCGTTTTGTCGTACCAAAAAACCCTTGTATTCCAATTCACACTGTTATACATCAAATATTGTTCGAAATATTTAAAAAAAACTATTTTAGAAAGTAAATTTAAACACCCTATATTTCGGAAGCCACGCATTTTTGGACCCATGTTTATATAGAATTTATGCATTAATCTTAAAAGTTCTATCGAATCTTAAAGTTATGCAAGAATAAACTGAAACACCCTGTATACTTTTGATTTACATTCATGTATTGAGCATTGTACTATACAAGCTTACGCGGATGATACGCAGCTTTCTTTTCATTTTGACTTGTCTCATCTGGATGAAGTGTCATATAAGATAAATTGTGATCTTGCCAATATCACTGATTTTTGTAAAAGACACATGTTGAAGATTAATCCGGATAAGAGTACTTGCATACTGTTTTACCCTAAACATTTGCATAACAGAGTAAGAGACAGAATTGCATTGAGCATTAACCACGAGCTCATTCCTATTGTGAAGCAAGCAAAAAATCTTGGTGTCATCTTCGACTCTAGTTTAAGATTTGACAAACATGTGTGTCATCTATCGGAGTCCACCTACATCAAATTAAGACTGCTATATGCTAATAGATTCATTTTGAACTTTAAAACGCGTAAGAAGCTAGTTGAAAGTTTGATAATGTCCAGTCTCAACTAGGCTTTAACCTTTGTCTTGACTCGACGAATCGATGTAGGATCCAAAGAATGCAAAACAACTGCTGTAGGTATGTGTATGGTTGTATGGTCTTCGAAAATATAGTCATGTCTCCTCTAAGATCAAGGAGTTGAAATGGCTGAAAATGGATCAACGATTTGAATATATACTAAGTGACATATAAATCCGAACACCCAGTTTAAATGGTTTTATTTTAATAAAAGTTGGTGAATGTATTTATCTTACTGTAAATAACAAGTGAAAAAATTTTCAGCCTTATCAGTTGGACATTCCGGTTTTTATACTGCTTTTTTTTTAATTCACTAACGCTCTAAAAATGAATATTTCAGCCGCAGTAAAGAATCAACGTTGGCGGATTTTGGTTCTTGACATCCTTTACGATCGGTTACGATGCCTAGAGTACGGAGACCTGTACGATTTCGTCAACTTAGTGAGTTTGATAGGGGCCGTATAGTGGGACTTCGGGAAGCTGGACTTTCTTTTCGGGCAATTGCAGTTAGAGTGCAAAGAAGTGTAGACACTGTGGTTAGGTGTTGTCAGGCATGGCTTCGAGAAGGCCGTACGCAAAGAGCAAGGGGCACTGGACGCCGCCGTAG
Source organism: Acanthoscelides obtectus (assembly GCA_963669975.1). NCBI lineage: Eukaryota > Metazoa > Arthropoda > Insecta > Coleoptera > Chrysomelidae > Acanthoscelides > Acanthoscelides obtectus. Next base: position 113,672,719 of record CAVLJG010000001.1, on the reverse strand, counting down.
AACAACAGACCGTGAAGATCGCCGCCTAAGATTATTGGCCTTAAGGTACCGTTTCTCCGCTACCAGGTCCATTGCAAATGAATGGTTTGCAGAACACGGAAGACCTATTGGCATGCGAAGTGTTTACCGACGAATGAGAAGTTTTGGCTTGTTTTCATACCGGCCACACTGGGTCCTCCCTTTAACTCGAGAACACCGACGTAATCGCCTTGAGTTGTGCAGACAACGGTCACTCTGGGATCAGGAATGGAACAGTATTGTCTTTAGTGACGAGTCTCGATTTTGTTTAGGAATGCACGATGGTCGTGCCAGGGTTAGAAGGCGACGTGGTGAAAGGAGGAATCCACAGTTTTTTGTTGAAAGACATGTTCATCACACTGTTGGAGTTATGGTTTGGGGTGCTATAGCTTATGGTTCCAGGTCACCTTTAATCTTCATCAGAGGTAACATGAACGCGCAGCGTTATATCCACGAAGTTCTAGAACCCCATCTTTTACCCTATCTTGACACCCTGGCAGATCCAACTTTCCAACAAGATAATGCCCGACCACATGTTGCAAGAGTCACAATAGACTTCTTTCAACATTATGATGTCACATTGTTACCATGGCCACCAAGATCTCCCGACTTATCCCCAATTGAGCACGTGTGGGATATGATGGGTAGGAGATTGCTCAATTTGCAACGTCCTCTTCAGAATCTAGAAGCACTTCGAGAGGAGTTGGTGGTTGCCTGGAATGAGATGCCACAGGAGGACATTGACCACCTGATCAGAAGCATGCCTAGGCGCGTTGGAGAATGCGTAGCACATCAGGGTGCATCCACACATTATTAAAGGTCAAAGGGCTTTAAAGCAGTGCAATCATTTTGAAATTTTTATCATTTACTTATTATGCTTCATTAAGTACTTATACAAAATTTTATTACAATAAAACCATTTAAACTGGGTGTTCGGATTTATATGTCACTTAGTATAGTCTTAAGGTATTTGTGCATAAGATATTGTGTACTAAAAAGCCCATCTACCTCCATAGTAAATTGGTAACTAAAGGAATCATTAATCTTAGAGATCTGGGGCATAATAATAATCTGGCAATGCCTTTGCACTGCACCGCATTGTTTCAGAAATGTTTCACTTTGAATGCAGTGAGGTTATACAACTGAACCGACCCTGTCTGGAGAAGCAAAAGTGTAGTAACAATCAGGAAGCTGGATAAAAATCAGCTAAATGTATCATGATTAGTTGTGATTATCTTTATGTTATTTTTGTGTCGTCATCAGTTCATTATTGGTTCTTGACTGGTTCCTTTCTGCTAAACCAATATAGCGAGGATTTATCAATTGCTTGTATTTTTTCCCTTTATTATTAGCTCACTTAATTGAAAGCCAGATCGATATATTTATTTTCAGGTAGCATGTGACTGAATTGTATATACATCTTTCCTCACACAATAGGGTTGGTTGTAAGAGTAGCCAACTGGCTAAACTTCGCCCTATTGTTGTGTTGCTAATAAAGACATTTAATATTATTATTATTATAAATTAAAATATGAAGGTAAAAAGCACATCATCTGTATAAACATGGCATAATATATTCATCATCATGAACATAAAAGTGTTGTAGCGTTTTTCTGGGTTCTTTTGGGTGTGAATTAAAACACTCGATTCCATAAAAAGAAATGCACTAATTTATTCAAAACACAACACAACTAAGTTTAATTTAACTAGATAGAACATTTGTGTACACCACTATTTATGTCTGACTACTTAGGTATTTACTAATTATTAATCGCGTCATTCATCAACTCTGCTTCCCTCTCCCGGCCGTCAGCTTATACAGGGTGGCCCATCCATGTGTGTACGGAATATTACTCATAAACAAATACATTTTGGGAAAATCTGTTTATACATGACATTTGAGGGCAATTATACAGGGTGTCCCAATTTTGACCTACATATCGAAGTTGTGATTTTTTAAATGGAATGCCTCAAATTTTATTGTATACTTGGATACAGCAATTCAAAAGAAGAAGATTGATATAACATATTATGTGGTTTTGGTAATTAGCTACTGAGGTGTAAGGTGTTTTGTCCAGAAAAACCGTCCACTTCGGCAACCCCTCAATCCGCCATTTTGAAATTTGGAGTGCTGAATTTTATATCAAAAAAACTTACACACCTCAGCTTTTATCTTACTTGTTACTTTTTTTAATCTTCTTTTTTGCTCATACAGGGTGGTCAAAAACGCGAATTGTACTTTGTGCAAGTTTGGATTCAATTTTTTATAAGGTTTTTTTTTTGGTATAAGGTTTGATTCAGATAAAATCACTAGATTCTGAGCTATTAAGCTTTTCATAGAACAACACACCAAAATTAAGGAAAAAAATCACATCATCCATGGAAACACAAGACAAACAGTGGGCTAGTTCTATATTGCCACTAAGAGTACAGATTTGAGGTAAAAACTAATAACAATCAGAACAGTATCAATCAGCTTCAAGCGTAATAGAGAAAAACGACTATAACAACAACATAAACAAACAACTATCACTACTCGAGACCTAATCTACAAAAACAGCTCGAAAATATCTCCACCATGTTGAATACACAGCCGTAGTCTTTGGATAAATGACCGTTGCACACCCCTTATGTTCAGAAAAGCATCCTTAATATTTCCTCCATATTTTCCGGGATAGATGGTTGATATCTATAAACCTCTTGCTTAACGTAGCCCCATGGAAAGAAGTCCATCGGTGTCATATCTGGTGATCTAGGAGGCCAAGATATAGGCCAAAGTGTGAGGTTTTTCTAGACAAAACACCTTATATCTCAGTACCTGATTACCAAAACCCCACAGTACGTTATATCAATTTTTTTCTTTTGAATTGGTTTATCCAAAAATGCAATAAAATTTGAGGCATTCCGTTTGAAAAGTCACAACTTTGATATGTAGATCGAAATTGGGACACCCTGTATAATGGCCAATATTTTAGAAATGTACCCTCAAATGTCATGTATAACATGCCATAAATAGATTTTCCCATAAATGTGTTTGTTTATGAGTAATATACTGTATACCCTGTATATTCCGCATCGCAGGTACTCGTTAATTCCAGAAAGTTCCGGTACGCCATATAAGCAGCCAGTCCAGAACCTTCGGGGGTCAGTCTTCGATCTCGAAGGGGAGTCCGTGGCGCGGTTCTCAACAGATGGCGCTAGCAGTACTATTCATTCTTGTTACAGTATTATGGTTAGAAATTCATACAGCACAGTAGAACAAAGCAAATATTCAGTGATTGCTCACAGTCAGATTGATCGAACCTTTCTTAGCATTCCAAGTGCCAAGTGAACCTTTTACAGGGTGTCTCACATGGAGAAAAGTGTCTAGAATATTTTGTTCGCTTACACTTGTCGGTTTGTGGGACGATATGGGCTAGAGCTACCAGTAAATCATCATAAATCACCGTAAATCATTGATAAACCATCGTAAATCCTTGTAAAACCTTGTAAATGCTTATAATTCCTCTTAAATCATTAGTAAATCGCTGTAATTATTTGAGGTTGTACACCATAAATCACTAGATATTTACTCCTCGTAAGAATGCGATAGTTTACAAGATGATTCCCGTGCTAGTCTAGTTCTTCTTTTTATTTCTTCAATTGTGTAATACTCGTGGTATAATATTTTATGCATGGTAATTTTCTTGTAATATTAGGTTTTCCTTTGCGATTACATAAGCGAGAGAATATCATTTATGTGCTACATATTCGATAATAAAATTGGAAGGGCATTGTGAAACCCAGATTTACTTTGTAGTTGAACGTGGTTAAACTGTAATTTTATTTCCATGGATTTATCGATATTTTCCAATGGATACGGGTCAGTGATTCAATTTTCACCATTTATTATTCCACATGAACGGCATGTAAAAGTATAAATGCATTCTGGTTTTGAAAATCCTGCCGCGTGAATTTAACATGTGTTGGGACAAAAAAGTGGATAAAGGAAATACCTCGCCTACATACACCTAGACATAAATCATCTTGCATTCCGTGGGTATTTCATATTTATGTGTATTTGCATGTTATTTTTATTTTACCTGAAACATTTGTAATTATGGTTGAAAGAAAATAAATATTATTATTTTTTTATACCGAAGTAGCCGCTCAGCCAGGAGCCTAAATCCCAGGGCACCGCGGCTCCTATGAAGAGCTTAAAGAAACTTTGTTAATCCGATTTATGAATTGCCTATGGTTAGTAGAGGCTCCTCCAATAGGCTGTTCCAGAATTTCGATACCCTATGCACCAAGGAACGGTCGAATCGGTCAGCTCTGGATATACGAAGTTTGCCACGGTAGGATGGGAGGCCGTAGCCAGGCGGGTCTGTCTGGCTGACACATTGCGCGGCGGCATCATTTTACTTGCATTTAAATTTAGTCTGTTAGATGCTAACCATTTTGAGAGAAGCTTCAAGTCTTCATTTATATAAGAGATACCAGACTGAATATTTTTAATACTTATATAAATCATAGTGTCATCGGCGAAAATCTGAATTTTGCATTTTTTGACTATGGCAGGTAAATCATTTATGTATAAAATAAAAAGAAGTGGTCCCAGGATACTGCCCTGTGGAACACCCAACGTATTTTCAATTTTTGATGAAACAGTGTCATTAACTTTTGTAACTTGCATCCTTTTAGACAAATAATTTCTAAACCAATCTAAAACACTTCCTGTTATACCATATGCCTTCAATTTATCTAACAAAATATCTCTATCAATCGTTTCAAATGCCCTCTTCAAATCCAAAAATACTGCTATGACAACTTCTTCTGAGTCTATGGCTCTTCTCCAATTCTCAGTTACCAACTGAAAGCTGTTTCTGTGGAATATTCTTTTCGAAAGCCTGCTTGCGCCTCCACTAAAATTTTGTTTTCTTCTATAAACTGCATTAATTGGTAATGCACTTGGACTCTAATAATTTTTCAATGTCTGGTAACACATTTACTGGTCTCATATCGCTGCATCTTTTAGAATCTTTTATTTTGGGAACTGGTGTTATTGTAGAGCATTTCAAATTTTCAGGAAAAGAACTGCTTCTCAGTGAACAATTGATCCAATTTAATACAGGATATTCCAAAATTTCGAAACAGTTTTTCAGCACGTTTTTAGTAGTGATTTCGGCACATTTGTTATTTGATTTTAAACCGTTTACTTTTTTTCTTAGATAATTCAATGATACGCTGTGGAATTTTGAAAGTGTATGCAACATTTCCCCTTGGAAACTGATTTTCATATAGTCAGGTGCAGCATTGGCAGTACCCACAATATCAACAATACTTTCCACAAAATATTCATTCAGTTTGTTTGCAATCACCAAAGAATTTGTTTCGGTACCGTTTTCGAATTGAACTTGATTTACACAATCATGCGGCTTCAAATTGATCAATCTTTTTAAAATCTTCCACATCTTTACACTGTCGCACTTGTTATTATCGATTTGTTTATCGTAGAATTTCCTTTTTTCTTCTCTAATTACACATTTATCCCTAAGAGTTTTATATACCTCCCAATCATCATTTGATTTTGTGAATATACATTTATTGTATTGTTTGTCTCTCAAATTTTGAGCTGCCTTAATATTCTTGTTATACCAGGGTGTATTTTTTGTCGAGCAAATCACTTTTTTATCAGTTGCAAGATCTAAACAAGTTTTTATATTTCCTATTATGTTGTCATATATTTTTTCCATATTCTCACCAAAATTCCAATAGCAGCCAGCAAGTTCTCGTTCAAGTTTTTCGTACTTAATAGTATTTACGATTTTCTTAATTTTTGTATTAGAAAAATGCCCTACCAAGGGCAGCATTGTCCAACTGTGATCGCTAACTTTAGGTGTATGTACAGCTTTAATCCCTGCACATTCGAAATTTACAATAACAAGATCTAAAAAAGTCTCTGATAATGATGTTATTCTGGTACTCTCTTCAATCTTTTGCTTGAACCCATAGTTGTTTATGGTTTCTTTCAATTTTCTTGTTTTCATGCTTTTACCATAATAATTTAAATTAAAATCACCTAAAAGTATTATATTGTTTCTAAAATTCCACATTTCTTCGCATTTTTCTTCAAAAAACGTTAAAAATGTATCCGTATCACTGTTTGGTGAACGGTGAAAAGTACAAAGATCATAACGTTTCCCAAATAATTTCAACTGTATATGTGCATACCAGTATACATAGTCTAAAGTGGTACAATCGAATAATGTGATCTGTATTTTGTGGTAAACATAAATCACTACACCTCCAGTATGTCTTGAGTTGGAGTTGCATCTGTAGGTTTTATAATTAGTAATTTGTAATTCACCATCAGTGATGTCTTCTGTAGCATGTGTTTCGGTAAGACATAATACAAGTGGTTTTCTCCATCTTAAAAACTGTTGAACTTGATCTATATTATTCAAGACTCCTTGTATGTTTAAATGGTATATTGAGTTATATTCATCACTTACAGATTTAGCCACGTCTTGTAAATCTGATCTTAGTAGTTGCTATTCATTTGCATAACTAATTTTTTCCCTCTCACGTTCAATTTTCCTTTTATATACTTCACAATTTTTGTCAAATGGTCCATGATTAATAGGTAATCCTAGATTAAAATCCTGGTTTGCACTTTTACAATTTGGACAGCATTTGTACATTTCACTGGTACTACAGTTTTCTGTTGAATGTCCTTCTAATCCACAAGTAATACATCTTCCTGATTTTGTGCAGTATTTAGCTGTGTGGTTAAATCCGGTACATTTATAGCATCGCAAAACATTGATGTACTCGAAAACAGAGCAAACAGACATGTCGATAAAAATAACACCCTGGTTCATAACACACTTAAAAGTCACAGCATCCACTTCTAAAATTGCTTGATATTTAGTGACAAAAACCGCACATCAAATCCCCAAAATGCACTTTATTATTGTAAAATTACTAGATCAACTTATGTGCTCAATTAAGCAGATATTTGGTGTATGATGGCTCGAAATTGTTCCTCGTCTTATCGTTGCATCGAAACCGTATATTCTCGTTGACGATTGAGCACGTGAACAACGTCTTCTCGCCAGTAGATTGAGGGAAGAACGGGCCGTACCTAGGCGGTACCTTCTTCTTTGGGTTCATGATCTCGTACGGAGTGTAGTACTTGTTGTGCGAGTACTCCGGGAACTTATCGAAAGTACCGGCTTTGCAACCACCCGCCCACTTAGCAGGACCGGTTGGTATGATCATGCCGGGAGGTAGAGCGGGAAGCTCTTTTGTTTTTCGAGGTACGTATACTGGACCGGGTTTGAATTTCTCGGTGTCCTGAAAGAGGTGATAAAATAGCTGTTCATACAGGATGTTTTTCAGAATATGAGGTCAGCGCCAAGTGTGTTTTTGCCCATAGCTCCGCCACCACTAGACCTAACTATAAAGCTTGTTCATCCTTGGCATAGTAGTAACCCTGTGTGAAAATTTCATCAAACGCCTAGCGGTACTTCTCAAGTTATAGGCTGTTATACAATTAGCGGACGGACCGACAGACAGACTGACAAAATGATACCAGATGTCATTATTTTGACGAGTTACCCCGAATTAAAAAAGAAGGCTCTACGTTGCTTAGAAGCCGAGATAATAGAAGGAATCTCAGCCTTGATGATAGAAGGAAGATACAATCTTTAGTCTTTTTGTTCAAAGTTATAAATTACCAACATGACTGTCTATCATTTTTGTCTATGCTAAATTTCAATACACCTAGAGTACGAACAACCTTGCCTTTTACCTACCTACCCCACGAACGAATCTACTGTTGCACTCACCGCTATATTCGATATGCTCATGTTATAATGACTATATGAATTATTTTGATATCTTCAACACATCCATTTCTATTATTAAGAGAGTATGTAAAGCGGTAGTTTTTTTAGAGCTACCACAGTTTGATTGAGCTATGATCAGTGGTAGCTTTTCATGGGTTCTTATTGGTAATTACTAAGCAATCAATGCAATTAGTTTATTTTATGATTTTTATATATACAGGGTGTCCCAGAAGTCGACGTCAAGCCGAAACCGGGTGATAGGCAAAGTCATAACAGCTATCAGAAAAATATTTAAAAAATTTTATGTATGTGTTTTGAAAATTATAGGTCTTTGAAAAAAATATAGAAATTTCACACCCTACGGCAGTCTGTCAACTCCTGTTACTACAAATATTAACTTTTTTTGGATTTTATTTTTACAATGTAATGATGAATAATGCATCTTCAAACTGGTGTCTCAACCTTACTGCCAACTTTTCTCGTTCAGGAAAAATTGCCACTTATTTCCCAACCAAGTATTCCAAAGTAAAACTTTGCTCAACTTTAACTGGCTGTACTGGAAAAAAATGTACTATGAGAGTTTGGCAAGTAACCTTAAAAGTTGGCGCATTTAATAACGATTCCAAAATGGTATAACACTTAGAAGATTACTAGTTAAACTTATGCACAATTTTCATTTGAAGAAAAACTGATGAAAATTTTTCAAAATTTCCTAATTAAACAGCGATTATGAAAACGCACAAGGACCCTTAAGGATAACTGTATGCATAACAGTGGGCGTCAAAATGCTGCTGATGATGATTTACCTTTACAGCAAATGCTCAAACTGTTTTCCTTCAGCCGCAGTACACGCTCGACATCTTCTTAAAAAAGATCGGGTTATTAAACGAGCGAATCCACGGTTATTAACAAACTCAGCTGCTTAGAAAAGTCTTTGCCGTAGCTCAGCTACATTTTGAATCGGCTTGAAATACACTTTTTCTTTTAAAGTTCCCCAGTAAAAAAAATCGGATTCAAATCTGGTGACCGGGCTGGCCACGGTATTGTACCAGACCGCCCTATCCATCTGCCTGGAAAGTTCATCATGCTGAAACCACATGTCCCTGTAAATACTCAGTGGCACGTCCTCCAATAAATTTTCTAAATGATTTTGAAAAATACCTAAATAAACCTCAGCAGTCAAAGTCTCTGGGAACTCAAACGGACCGATTATTTTACCATTTAAAATTCCTGTCCAATGGTTTATCTTGAAGCGATATTGAGATATATCTTCTCTCATCAAATGTGGGTTTGCTACGTGCCACTCGTGTAAGTTATGCAGGTTCATGTACCCACCTTTCTTAAATGTGGTCTCATCTGACCATAAAATTTTTTCAAAGAACCGTGGATCTTCCCTGTGTCTTTCTAACATTGTGCGACAAAAAGCAACTCGGGGCTCATAATCCCGGGGCAGAAGAGCTTGAACACGCTGTACGTGGTATGGATGGAGCACGTTTTTTTGCAAGATTCTATGGGCTGTACTTTTGGGCACACCTGTTTTTAGTTCTATTGCACGCACTGAAGTACTCGGGTCTTCTTCGACAGCTCCTAGCACCACGTCTTCGTAAGGAAGGAAAGATCTTCCCTCACCGTGTGATTGGTTTGGTAGTTGGCCCTCTGAGAACAGTAAGCGGTGCACATTTGTGAACACTCGATGATCTGGATGACGAACTGCATTCGGGTACCTCTCACAGTAAAGTCTCGCTGCAGCACTAGCGTTGCATCTGCATTCCCCATAAATGAGGTGCATGTTAGCATATTCTTGTACGGTGTACACGGACATAGCGGCACTGCACAATCACACTATCAAAGATAGTCTAAGGAAAGCCAATGTTGTTTTGAAGAGGAATTAAACAGTCCAAATCCAAATCACAAGCGATCAACAGTCCAGTTCACGAATCCAAAATTAGTAACAGTACGAAATCAACAAGCACGAACATGTAAAGATGCGCAGTAAACGAAGGAGTACTGATCGGTATCAAAGTGTGCAATAGCAAGTAAGTGATGTGCTTCATCCATACCACATACAGCGTGTTCAGCCTCTCCTGCCCCGGGATTATGAGCCCCGAGTTGCTTTTTGTCGCACAATGTTAGAAAGATACAGGAAAGATCCATAGTTCTTTGAAAAAATTTTATGGTCGGATGAGACCACATTTAAGAAAGATGGGTACATGAACCTGCATAACTTACACGAGTGGCACGTAGCAAACCCACATTTGATGAGAGAAGATAAATCTCAATATCGCTTCAAGATAAACCATTGGACAGGTATTTTAAATGGTAAAATAATCGGTCCGTTTGAGTTCCCAGAGACTTTGACTGCTGAAGTTTATTTGGATTTTTTGAAAAATCATGTACAAAATTTATTGGTGGACGTGCCACTGAGTATTTACAGGGACATGTGATTTCAGCATGATGGCTGCCCAGCGCACTATGCACTCTCAGTGAGAGAGTATCTGGATCAAAACTTTCCAGGCAGATGGATAAGGCGGTCTGGTACAATACCGTGGCCAGCCCGATCACCTGATTTGAATCCTTTAGATTTTTTTACTGGGGAACTGTAAAAGAAAAAGTGTATTTCAAGCCGATTCAAAATGTAGCTGAGCTACGGCAAAGACTATTGGAAGCAGCTGAGTTTGTTAATAACCGTGGATTCGCTCGTTTAATAACCCGATCTTTTTTAAGAAGATGTCGAGCGTGTACTGCGGCTGAAGGAAAACAGTTTGAGCATTTGCTGTAAAGGTAAATCATCATCAGCAGCATTTTGACGCCCACTGTTGTGCAAACAGTTATCGTTAAGGGTCCTTGTACGTTTTCATAATCGCTGTTTAATTAGGAAATTTTGAAAAATTTTCATCAGTTTTTTTTCAAATAAAAATTGTGCATAAGTTAACGAGTAATCTTCTAAGTGTTATACCATTTTGGAATAGTTATTAAATGCGCCAACTTTTAAGGTTACTTGCCAAACTCTCGTAGTACATTTTTTCCAGTACAGCCAGTTAAAGTTGAGCAAAGTTTTACTTTGGAATACTTGGTTGCGAAATAAGTGGCAATTTTTCCTGAACGAGAAAAGTTGGCAGTAAGGTTGAGACACCAGTTTGAAGATGCATTATTCATCATTACATTGTAAAAATAAAATCCAAAAAAGTTAATATTTGTAGTAACAGGAGTTGACAGACTGCCGTAGGGTGTGAAATTTCTATATTTTTTTCAAAGACCTATAATTTTCAAAACACATATGTAAAATTTTTTTAAATATTTTTCTGATAGCTGTTATGACTTTGCCTATCACCCGGTTTCGGCTTGACGTCGACTTCTGGGACACCCTGTATATATATATATATATATATATATATATATATGTATAGGTGAAAAATTAAAGCTTCCGCCTTTTGTTGGGTACTTCGACAAGATTTAAGCAAAGAGGACTCTTTATACTTTTTTTTAATTCTCTCTAGCTTTCAATGGACTTTGCCATCATCATCAGGAGCTGCAATTACAATGATAACAGTAGCAACAAAGGTGTAAAATGAATTTAAATTGACTCAACTTACAGTAGTATGTGAGGATGTTGCTAATTGTTGTTTACGTATAGGATGAGGGAAACGTCCAGTAACATGGTGAGAGCTGAATAGATTGCACAATAGTCAAAATTTATACAAAACATGACAAGAACAAGTTAAAAACAGATTAAAAATTATTTTAAAAAATTAGAGCATTACATCGTGAAACCACCTGATGATTGCACAAATTAGTGGTCATGGAATGATGAATTGATGAGTGACATGAAACCCTTTGACAGAAGGCCGAAGGATGTCAATGTCAGTATTGAAAGATGGAACGAATTGTGGGCGTGTGCCAAAAAAAAAGTATAAAGAGTCCTCTTTGCTTAAATCTTGTCGAAGTACCCAACAAAAGGCGGAAGCTTTAATTTTTCACCTAACTGGTCTAGACGACAATGACCACGTCTCAAGTTATATATGTATATATATATGAACTGTATTTTCCATCAGTAATTGGTTTATAAACTGTTGGTGGTGTAATTAAATAAATAAATAAATAACTAATGCAAAATTTCACAGCGCGCTCCGATTTGAAGGCTCAATTTCAAAAAATAAATCGAGCTAGAGCTGATTCACCCACCACATCACCCGGAAATACTCACGCGAGTACCTTCACTTTAGGTGGTTAATTCTTAAAGACCTTTGAACTAATTAACAATTATAAATTGGATAATCAAATTGAGATCCTTGCTCGCAATTTGTGAAAATTTCGAGTCTTAATGTATATAAAAAAGATATGAATTTAAAAAAAATTATCTTGGATCCTATTGGTCGTAGAAGGTTTTTTAAAATATGCGTTTTTAACCACCTATCCAGATCAACTTGTTAAAATAAAATATATTGAAAATAACGGGGTTATTGTAAATGTTTATAACTATAGAAATGGCTATATCTTTAACATCATTTTTAACAACGATTTTGAAATAATTAATTTATTATATAAATTCTTGAAGTGGAAACATTCTAGAATCCATTGGGCTTTTGTAAAATGTTCTAGGACCAGATCTTCAGATCTTGGGCAAGAACAGTTGTTTAAATAATTCGTCTCTGGGATAAACAATTAGCTTTTTACATAAACTATCAAACCGATCCGGCTAAAATTTAGCACACATTAACACCAATGATGCCCTCATTATCACAAATTTTTAACCATTTACAATTGTTATTGCAATAGTTATAAACATTTATTCAATATTGCTAAAAGGTATTTAGCTTAATTGGTTATCGATTTTGATTCTTAAAAAATAAAGTTGAACGTCTTCTTATGCTCTAAATTCTCCAGTTTACCGACTATTATACAAAGTACTGAATTTTGAGCTTTTCCCATTGTTTATAAACATATTCAGGGTGTTCCTTGATGATATGCGAATATTTAAGGGTGTGAATCTACATGTAAAATTAATGTTAGTTTGCTTTATAAACTATGGTCCAAAAATGTTTCCTTACAAAAACTCGGGGTGTTGAAATTATAGGAAAAAATGGAAATTAATTAATATTTTCAGAACCCCTTCAGATATTTCACTGATATTTAGTACGTACTTAAAGTTAATAAAGTTGCATATTTTTCAATGCAAAAATAATGTTTAGCTTTAACAGTGGCGTGCATACGGGTATTGACTTCGATATTTTTTAAGAAAAAAATGGTACGCCAATGGTTTTTGCCAAATAAACATTATTCTTGAATTCCCCGTTCAATATAAAACAAATGATCTCTCTTGAATTATTTTTCTCCGATGCGCCATGTTTGAGTAAAAAAATAATAACTGTTCTATTAGTGCCATCGCTTATATGCTGGGGAAGGTTACACAAGATTACACTCCCTTGCGGAGTGTCTAAATCTATATCCTGCATCCCAGACAAGACGTTATTTACTTTCACTGTTCTGTGTAGTTGACTTATGGAATCATGAACTATAAATAGACAAAGAGAATACTTTACACATACTTTAAACGGATCAGGTCCAAAATATGCACTGGGATAATGCGAAGAAACAAACGGTCCGTTCAAGGTTCGTCCATACTCCTTGTACTTAGCTCTGGTTCCATAGCGATTTACAGCATGTTCTGGGTAAGGGTTGATGCCGATGTCTGCGTAACCGCATCCACCCATTTTGTCTGCACCAATTACAAAGTTCCTTCCCTTTCCTCCTTTGAATGCGGGCTTTGGACGCCGTTTGTTGCTGAACGCCTCGATGTTGCCGCTGAAGCAGCCTGGAGACGTCAAATGTTTTTTTCAGAGGAAACACGTCTACTAATCCTTTCGTTAGTCTCTGCACGCAGGAAAAGTTGCGACTAAGCGGCGTATCGTCTGTCTTCTCTACAATAGGATGCCTTTATGGCTTCCTTAATTTTCATAGTCTTTGCTCTCCTTCAGAAAGGCTGGTTATTTCTAGATTTCTCTGTTCCGTGTCAGCGTCAGCGCTCTTCTATTGTGAAGTTATGTTCTCTTTTTGAATCGTATGGAATTTTAAGCTGGTAAAACAATTTGATGCAAATAGATATACTAAGTGACATATAAATCCGAACACCCAGTTTAAATGGTTTTATTTTAATAAAAGTTGGTGAATGTATTTATCTTACTGTAAATAACAAGTGAAAAAATGTTCAGCCTTATCAGTTGGACATTCCGGTTTTTATACTGCTTTTTTTTAATTCACTAACGCTCTAAAAATGAATATTTCAGCCGCAGTAAAGAATCAACGTTGGCGGATTTTGGTTCTTGACATCCTTTACGATCGGTTACGATGCCTAGAGTACGGAGACCTGTACGATTTCGTCAACTTAGTGAGTTTGATAGGGGCCGTATAGTGGGACTTCGGGAAGCTGGACTTTCTTTTCAGGCAATTGCAGTTAGAGTGCAAAGAAGTGTAGACACTGTGGTTAGGTGTTGTCAGGCATGGCTTCGAGAAGGCCGTATGCAAACAGCAAGGGGCACTGGACGCCGCCGTAGAACAACAGACCGTGAAGATCGCCGCCTAAGATTATTGGCCTTAAGGGACCGTTTCTCCACTACCAAGTCCATTGCAAATGAATGGTTTGCAGAACACGGAAGACCTATTGGCATGCGAAGTGTTTACCGATGAATGAGAAGTTTTGGCTTGTTTTCATACCGGCCACACTGGGTCCTCCCTTTAACTCGAGAACACCGACGTAATTGCCTTGAGTGGTGCAGACAACGGTCAGTCTGGGATCAGGAATGGAACAGTATTGTCTTTAGCGACGAGTCTCGATTTTGTTTAGGCATGCAGGATGGTCGTGCCAGGGTCAGAAGGCGACGTGGTGAAAGGAGGAATCCACAGTTTTTTGTTGAAAGACATGTTCATCACACTGTTGGAGTTATGGTTTGGGGTGCTATAGCTTATGGTCCCAGGTCACCTTTAATCTTCATCAGAGGTAACATGAACGCGCAGCGTTATATCCACGAAGTTCTAGAACCCCATCTTTTACCCTATCTTGACACCCTGGCAGATCCAACTTTCCAACAAGATAATGCCCGACCACATGTTGCAAGAGTCACAATAGACTTCTTTCAACATAATGATGTCACATTGTTACCATGGCCACCAAGATCTCCCGACTTATTTCCAATTGAGCACGTGTGGGATATGATGGGTAGGAGATTGCTCAATTTGCAACGTCCTCCTCAGACTCTAGAAGCACTTCGAGAGGAGTTGGTGGTTGCCTGGAATGAGATACCACAGGAGGACATTGACCAACTGATCAGAAGCATTCCTAGGCGCGTTGGAGAATGCGTAGCACATCAGGGTGCATCCACACATTATTAAAGGTCAAAGGGCTTTAAAGCAGTGCAATCATTTTGAAATTTTTATCATTTACTTATTATGCTTCATTAAGTACTTATACAAAATTTTATTAAAATAAAACCATTTAAACTGGGTGTTCCGATTTATATGTCACTTAGTATATTTGTGACATATTCTCAAAATAGAGTGCTGACACGGAACAATAGAAAACTATGAAAATCAAGGAGGCCATAAAGGCGACCTACAATTGTAGGAACGACTGACGATACGGGCCTTAGAGCCGTATTGTCACTCATTAAAGTTAGTAGAGGAGGAAATGTAACTTTTGAAAATCTTGCAGGGTGAAAGCTCTGAAGCATTTAGAAAACCTTAAGAAAAGAAACCATCCCAATAACAATCCCTGGGAATAGAAACCAGGTTGAAGTACTGGACAAGCTTGTTGATGCTGCTTTAGTTCAAGAGACAAATATTCAAGTCTCAAGGGATCAGAAAACCATACCCCATTCTCGCCTTTTCTTGAAACAACCCTTCGAGAATTGAATAATGTAATGTACACACTCTGTATATAGATGCTCCCTTGACGAGTTCTATACAAACTTTGTTTGTATCAAGAAAAAAAGAAATTATTATTACACATTCAAATCATCAAAAGTACCAAAAGGATGGACACATTGGGTTTATTGATAACGTCCTTTTGGTTTTATACATATTTGTAACAAGTGCTCTCATCCACGCTTTCGTTTTGAAACACCATTTGGCTGCAACAACCTCAGCGACGACTTGACAATTGATCGTATTTATTGCCCAACTGGTCGTTGGCAATGGCAATGAGTACTGCTCGTATATATACAGGGTGACTTTGAAGTTGAGTCATTAATTTTCAGATGATGATTGTAGAAGGAAGATAAACCAAAATATGTGTGTAAAAATAAAAAAAAATAAAAAAAAAATTTTACCTTGTTTTCTAAAGTATCCTCCCGACAAGTATTTCAGTGCGGACCTGTATTTGATCGTGCGGTCTTGGAGCACCGGCATGCCCTCCCCTGTGAGGTCTTAAGTCACCTGATTCACGAGCCCTTTGTACTACATTAACAAAGGCACGAGGGGTTGGTTGCACTCGATTGGGAAAACGATCCGCATAAATCCGTGATGCCGCGTGAATAAGAATCATGTCCACAAGTTCAGCATTTTCGTAAACATGTGCCATTTTTGATTTCGTTTGAGCCACGCAACAGACACCACTATTCACTCACGCGTTACCGACTGACACTGACTGTATACAACTGAATAAAATAATTGTAAAAACATCGTTCCAAATTCTTTCGCTTTTTTGTTTCCGATGCGATGAACCGATAAGGCGGATTATATCCGTTGTTGCCGAACACGAGCACATAATATTATTATTGAGACAGGGCGGTACTCAAACTTCCAAAGGGCTATAACTTTGTTACTTTAATTTTACCAGAAAAATGTTAAAGGAAAAAACATTTCTTTTGATCAGATCTACTCACTGTCCGCCTTTTGTTGGGTACTTCGACAAAATTTAAGAAAGGAGGACTCTTTATACTTTTTTATTCTCTCTAGCTTTCAATGGTCTTTGCCATCATCATCAGGAGCTGCAATTACATTGATAACAGTAGCAACAATAGTGTAAAATGAATTTAAATTAACTTACAGTAGTATGTGAGGATGTTGCTAATTGTTGTTTACGTTAAGGATGAGGGAAACACCCAGTAACATGGTGAAAGCTGGATAAATGGTACAATGGTCAAAATTATACAAACTAGACACAGCTGTAGAACAAGTTGAAAACAGATTAAAAAATATTTAAAACGAAAGTTAAGCATTACTTCGTGAAGCCACTTGATGATTGCACAAACTGGTGGGCATGGAATAATGAGTAAGATTAACCTTTTGACAGATGGCCGAAGGTTAGCAGTATCTGTGTAGAACGATGGAACGAAAATTCTTTTGTGGGCGTGTGCTACGTTGCCAAATCACTTCAGATGGTGTGATTTTCAAGATATGTTGGGTAAGAACTTGTCAACTGCCTCCGGTCGGATTGACAAGTTTTTACTAACGCCACGGAGTACCACAGGGATCTATCCTCGGACCAAACCTGTGGAGTCTATAGTCGCTGATCTCACGGTAGAAAACATTAAACGATTTCACAGTATGCAGATGATTTGTGCCTGCTAAATGAGTCCAAACATCATGGGAGCAAAGTGGGCAATGAAAGAAATATTTGAGTACTATGATCGGCGGGGGCTTACTTGTAATAAGCAGAAAAATGAGTGAATTGTATTAGGATGGCCTGATTAAAGAAATAATTATTAAGCTTGATCTTCAGCTAGAATGTTCCTCTATAAGTGAGATTGAAAATAATTGAAGCATACGTCTACACGGTACTAACATACGGAATTATTGCTGTGTTCCCTCGCAGAAGTAAAATTAACATTTGTAAATTAGAGAGATGGCTTAAGAAGGTATATAAAAGAGCAAGGCAGTTCCCCTACTGTATCCCAGATGACATACTCTGTTGGGCGATGGTACGAAAGGACAGTGTGGCAACAGGCCCGAAATAAAAAAAATATTTTTTTGAAAACAAGCCTTTATTTAGATGTTCATAAAATAAACTAAAAATTTAATATTTTTTTCCGATCAGAAATATTCAAAAAATACTGAAGCTCCCTCATTTCGAGTTTTCAAATTACACCCTTCCTGCTGTTAAAACGTGACACGCTTTTATTTGAAGACTTGAGAAGAAGGAGCTTCATTAATACTTAAATATTTTCAATCAGAAAAAGTATTTTTATGAACAGCTACAGTAAACCTTGTTCATAAAAAATATATCTTTTTATTTATCTTTAATTCACATACCGTAGTAATCTCCTGGTGTTGAGTGAAACTTCGGACCAGCTGGAGGCATGAATGGCGTTTGAGATACATTTTTGTATTTAAGTGGTGGTGGTTTCCTTCCTCTGCCTTTAATCGCTTCACCTTCGAATATCCGTTTGAAAGGGTCTTTGTCGAAATAACAGTCTTGTTTACCCGTCTTTACCTTTGGCCCCGGCCCCATTAGGTTAAGACCCTTTTCGAGTTTTGGTCTGAAAGAGAGATATAAACGGCATTTCAAATTGATTTCACTTTTCAGTTGCCCATTCTCTTCAAAATACCAAAATTATTTTCGCCGTGATTCAAATGATGGTTTAATAACCTGTCATAAGGTAAATTAGTTTATTTGGGTTCTCTATAGATAACACTGGACAACAAATTTTAGTTTTTTAATTGTATCTTGTGGGAAAAGTGCACTTCTCTGTTAATTTTGGGGCGCTGAATCCAAAAATGACAATGAAATAAAAAAATTAGTTGCGGTTTAGAAAAAAAACTTTTTATTTTTAAGGATATATTAAAAAAAGTAACAAGATTCATATACTTTTAAGAATCACTATATGCGCTGTCTTTTTGCTGTTCTTTTATGGATCGTTTCTGGAGCATCTCTACCAAGAGTCCAATAGTAGTCTGCAAGCATGGAAGGATTCCACTTTCCCTGGTACCTTTTTTCCATTGCTGAAATATCCTGATGAAAACGTTCGCCGTGCTCATCACTTACGGCTCCGCAATTATCAGGAAAAAAGTCCAGGTGTGAGTGTAGGAAATGTATCTTAAGAGACATATTACAGCCCATCTTTTGATACGATGACAGCATATTTTTGACAAGGGTTTTATAGTTGTCTGCTTTTCTATTTCCCAAGAAATTAGTGACCACCAGACGGAAATCATTCCAAGCAGTTTTTTCAATACCTGTTAAAGTGTTTTCAAACTGTGTATCTTTCAAAATATTTCGAATCTGTGGCCCAACAAAAATACCTTCTTTAACCTTTGCCTCACTTAGTCTTGGAAATTTCTGACGCAGGTATTGAAAAGCTGACCTATCTCTATCTAATGCCTTGACAAAGTTTTTCATTAGGCCCAACTTGATATACAGTGCTGGTAATAAAATTTTTTTCGAATCTACTAATGGCATATACTGTACATTTTTTTGACCTGGCTCTAGGAATTGATGAACAGGCCAGTTTTGTCTGGTGTAATGAAGTGCCTTTGCCCGACTGTCCCATTCACACAAAAAACAGCAAAACTTTGTGTAGCCTAGCTGCAGCCCAAGTAAAAGTGCAACAACTTTCAAATCGCCACAAATATGCCATTGGTGCTCATCGTATTTTATGCATGTCAATAGGTACTTCATATTGTCATATGATTCTTTCATGTGAACTGCATACCCTACAGGAAGAGATGGTAAAATATTTCCAATATGCAATAACACTGCCTTTAAACTCAATGTTGAACTGTCTATAAACAATCTCCATTCTTCTGGGTTATAGTTTATATTTAAAGCCGCCAGTAAGCCGTTAATGTTACTGCAGAAAACCAAGTTATTCTCCATATTGAAAAATGGTTCCAAGTCTTTGTGGCGTTTACGAAAAACACATACCGAAACATCGTCTTCTAACAAGTTCCACTGCTGCAGTCTTGATCCAAGTAACTCTGCCTTACATTTTGGAAGTTCTAAATCTCTTACAAGATCATTTAATTCTGACTGTGTTATTTTGTGAGGTTGGTGGCATGACGTGCTCGGTATAAAATCAGGATCTCTTGACGTTGATGGTATATCATCTTCCTGACGAATCACTCGATCGCCATGATCTGATCCGATTACATCATATTTCCAAATTGCAATAACACTACCTTTAAACTCAATGTTAAACTGTCTATAAACAATCTCCATTCTTCTGGGTTATAGTTTATATTTAAAGCCGCCAGTAAGCCGTTAATGTTACTGCAGAAAACCAAGTTATTCTCCATATTGAAAAATGGTTCTAAGTCTTTGTGGCGTTTACAAAAAACACATACCGAAACATCGTCTTCTAACAAGTTCCACTGCTGCAGTCTTGATCCAAGTAACTCTGCCTTTCATTTTGGAAGTTCTAAATCTCTTACAAGATCATTTAATTCTGTGTTATTTTGTGCGGTTGGTGGCATGACGTGCTCGGTATAAAATCAGGATCTCTTGACGTTGATGGCATATCTTCTTCCTGACGAATCACTCGATCGCCATGATCTGATTCGTTTTCTGATTCGCAAGTGTAGGATTCTGGGGGTTTTGGAATAGGATTTTCGTCACTGTGAGGCACAGGTCTCATCGCAGGTGGTATGTTTGGGTAGTTAATAACCGATTTTTTTTTCTTAGACATACCTGTGGCTTGTCCAACACAAGGTACCATGCAAAAGTAACAATCATTAATATGATTTGTAGGCTCTCTCCAAACCATTGGGACAGCAAAGCGCATAGACCGTTTTTTGCCATTTAACCAGCTCCTCAGACTTGAAGCACATGTATTACAGCAGATGTGGGGTGCCCACTGTTTGTCTTGATCACCTAGTTTACAACCGAAATAAAGCTGATATGCCTTTGTTATTAGTGGAGTAATAGACCGTCTCTGAGACGCAAAAGTCACATCACCACACACGTAACAAAACTGATCTGGATTGTTTACACACTTTCGAGACATCTTGCATGAACGCTGTCAGCCAACTGAGGAAAAAATGGCTAATATAACACAATATAATGTACACGTATGTATAACGTAACACAATCATGCCGATTACATCATCTTTCCTTGCCGAATATAAAAATGTAGCACGTGCATTCTTGTGAATGACAGTATATTAACACTGTCACAGCAGGAACACATATAATTACCGTATCTCTAAAACTTGAACTAATATTGAAAAAATAAGTTTCATTCCGGTTTTAGCACATTAAAAATGGTAATATTTTGTTGATTTTATTTAGGATATTTTTTGGCTGTTGATCAGTGATAATCGAGGAATATTGAAAGATATATTCAATATATTAATGCAGAATCCTCTTATTGTAGTTTAACCATTAAAGTACATACTTTGGGAATGGTGACACGTATCCTTTGCCATTCATATAAGGCATCTCGGAAAACAAGCCTAGCCTCTCCATATCTGGCTTCCCGAACTGGTTGCCAAGCTCTCCAGATTGCGCATGCATTCTTCTTGAATTTTGAAAACAATAAAGATTAATGTCAGCTAAAAGTTCAGAATTGAAAAGTGTTACAGCTCCGTCGTCTGTAATTATGACTGTCATGTCAAACTGCTGAATATCTGTCTGTTCGTCTACTATGCGTCATTATTCGTCAGAGCGGTCCGGTGGGCCTTTGCTCTTAGTTAAAAGTCTCGTCGGTCTGTTAGTCCGGATGCCCAGATACCAAACATGTTTAAGGGGAAAAGCGAAAGAAGGAAAGAAAGGAAGTACGAAATAGAGTAAAGAAAAGAAGTCAATCATTTGAATTATTTTGTAACGACAAAAAAATCTTTTTGATCGGTTTTGTATACTGAAATAATTTTGGCTCGTCTGAATTTACAATTTAATTTTGAACGCAGTGCGAGGCGCGGCCTGGAATGTTTGCGAACTTGCTCGACTGTATAGTCTACTGAATCACGCAACAGAGGGTTGCTGTGCGATTCCGCTTGATTATAACGCTGCTGCGCCTGTTGTTTTACATAATCCCTTAGATATGGGATATCAAGATCTCAGTGAATGGTCTCATTTGACACGTACCAAGGCGCGTTAGTAATTGTTTTGCAGGACTTGCAGTTTCTGCATGTGCGTCTTGGCAAGAAAACACTAAGCCGCGCATGCGTATGTGATTGCGGGTCTTATGACCATCTTACGGGCCGTGTTGTTGACAACACATTGTTAATTTTGATCCGAAACTTCCTTCCTTCTAGAAGAGATTTCAACAGTTTTAGTAGCCAAAATGGAAAACCCCGTTTGGATGACCTTATACAAGAGGCCCATGTGCCACACCTGGTCAAATGCCTTTGATACATCTAAAAGCAAGATACCAGTACTTTTGTTCAGGGTGAACCCCCTGGTTACATGGTCCGCCAGTCTAACTGCCTGTAGCTCCGTACTATGCTCAGACCGAAAGCCGAATTGTACGTCAGGAATCACATGGTGATCTGACGAGAAATTCTCAAGGTGACGATAAATCACCTTTTCAGCGAGCTTAGAAGGAGCTGACAGCAGACTAATGGGACGGTAATCCTGGGGGAATATCGAACCTGCCGTCTTTGGGATCATGATGACTTCAGCGACCTTCCACGCCTTAAGGAAGTAATGGGTTCTGAGCATTGCATTGATTATATTGAAACCAGATAAGTCAAAGCCTTGAGCGAAAGCAACTTCAGTGCTTTGTTGTTGATTTGATCCTCTCCAGGTGTTTTACGCACCTTTAGGTCCTTAATGTGGCCTTGGAGCTCTGCTGGTGTGCAAAACGGAATGTCAGAGGATTCCGTTGATGTGCTAAGCTGAGATTCATCTAAAGAGTCTTCCGTACAAGAATCTTCTGAAAAGGAGTCACCGATGTTAGCACCGATGTTGGTATCGCCATTCGCTCTGAAGTATCTCCTGACAGATCTTGTGTATATATATGTGTATACATGTATCCATGTACATACTGTATATAGTTTTGTATTTTAGTTTATAGAATAGTTTAGTTATAACTATAATTTTTTTTATAACATCTTAGGCAATGCACATTACATCGTGCTCTAAATGCACTGACAAAGATAGTTAAGTGTAGCCTAGGCTAAACTTCGCTATCTTTGTCCCTCACCTGTACAACAAATAAAGGCGTTATTATTATTATTATTATTATTATTATTATTATTATTATTATTATTATTATCTTACAATTTATCGTTCCTCGTCGAGGTCATTGTCCAGATCATAATTGGGAGAGAACTGCCTTTCCATGACGTCACTTTTTCCTCAGTCCTGAAAACTATGCCTCCAGGACCATGAATATGTGATAGTTGTTCTTGCCTTCCGTTTCTGAGCGATTTTGCCACTTTCCAAAGAGTAATACTTGATTCAAGCATCCCCGCCAGAAAGTCGCTCCACTGCTCATTGCGGAATTCATGGAGTGCATTTCTTACTTCATGGACGAGATTCGTCGCTCTACGAATGTCATCCGGATGACTTAATGCTTAATCGCAGCCCTCTTTTCAGAAATTTTCCGAAGAATGTCAGCAGGGAGAGGTCTGTTCGTCATTGTCCATGGAACCTTTGCTGCGAGCACTGCCCCGCAGATATGAGAAGGGGCAAGGTTGCCCGGTACGGCTGGGAAACTATGTCTATGGACGTATTGTATGGGCCTGTTTGACTGACACGATCTTTAATGTCTCTGTTGTATATGTTCGTTACTATATTTTTCTCAGAGGGTTTAGCTTCTACTGAACCTAATCCTTTATGACCTGATGACGGCGTTGCATAGGAAGTGCAGGGCCAAACAACTTGACGCTAGTTTTTTTGAATGTACACATAAAATTACTTTTTAAAATTGTTGTACGAGCCCCGTCCAGCTTCAGTTGGCCCACTTGGTAAATTTGCAATTATTGGCATATATTGACGATCATTTAAACTAATAGAGGCATAATTCTTAATTTTTATTTTGCAAACAGCATCTTATACAAAAAACTAAACTAATTATAACACTTGGAGCTGACTAGCGCGAAAAAAGGAGAAACAACAAAATTTGTGATTTTTATCTCTAAGAAACAAGAATTCGTAACTCATTTTACCACTGAGTAACATCACCTTTATTTTTAATTACAGCTTCAATTCGTCGAGGCAAAGTATTTATTAAGTCCTGACACTCATCTGGAGTGAAATTATCCCAAATGTTCTGCAGTTTTTCCTTGAGTTCTTGCACAGTTCTGGCAGGTCTCTATGAGTGAAAGGTCCGGACTACTAGAAACCCATTCTAGGAGTGGTACTTCATGGTCTAAAAGCCATTTCGTGTTTTTTTAAGTATGTCAGGCAGCGCCGTCTTGCTGAAAGATGAAGTGATTTCCAGAGATTCTGCTCTGCTCCAAAGTAGGCAACAAAAATTTCTCTAGGATGTCTAAATATTTATCTGAATTAACAATGCCATTGATAAAATGCAATCTGCAACTCCTCTTGCCGACATTGAAGCCCAGAACATTACTGAAGAGCCGTTTTACACTCAAGAGAATTACTCCGAAAATTATGGTGATAATTATACCGAAAATTTTTGCTGTCGTATTACACGTAAAAGAATTCTTGTGAAAATTTTCATGGTAAAAATATAAAACTCGTTCTATAGAATATGCGCGAGAATCGACGCAGATGGTTATTTCCGTGCATGTCAATATCAAATGTCAAAGTCAACAACATAACCTCACTTAACATTTGTTGGTGTGGTCCTGTTCGAGTCGTACGAAGAAGCGTTTATTGTTATTGTTTATTCATAATGTAGTGGAATGTTGTTATTGTTTATTCATAATGTTGTGGAATCGGAAAGAAGTTACACTGTTGTTGGAGGAGTACCAAAAATGGCCAAACCTGTATAAGGTGAAGTCGCGCAATGACAAACACAAAAATTTGCGGCGTCAGGCGCTGGATGCGATAGTCCAAGCATTGAGAAGTTTTATAATATTAACCAAGATCTCTAATTCAAAAATAAATTTAAATCAACGACGTCTGTTGTCTTTCCGATTAGATTGGACGTCATACCCGTTAAGGTTATGTCCATTCGAAATATGCGAAAATGTTACTCTAATGCGCAGGCGTATCATATGAATTACTCGTAAATTTTGTTTGCTTGTGTCATACAGGTTATAGAGAAAATATTCAATATTTTTTCCATGCAAATTTCTGGCATAATTATGACCATAATTTTCGAAGTAATTCTCTTATGTGTAAAACGGCTCGAAGATGGAAATTTAACTTTGTGCTTGAAAAAATCAGGATGATAAGTTTCCTGTTTTTGGCGAATAACTCTGCTCCGACTATCACCGACGCAAAGTTCGGATCGTGACTCGTCACTCCAGTGCACACGATTCCACCTCTCCATATCCCAATTTCGATGGTTTTTAGCTCATTTTAACCTGTTTTGCTTCTGCTTTAGTGTCAATAATGGTTTTTCTTTAGCCTGCTCCAAAGGAAACAATAATTACACTGGACAACAAATTTTAGTTTTTTAATTGTATCTTGTGGGAAAAGTGCACTTCTTTGTTAATTTTGGGGCGCTGAATCCAAAAATGACAATGAAATAAAAAAATTAGTTGCTGTTTAGAAAAAAAACTTTTTATTTTTAAGCATATATTGAAAAAAGTAACAAGATTCATATACTTATAAGAATCACTATATGCGCTGTCTTTTTGCTGTTCTTTTATGGATCGTTTCTGGAGCATCTCTACCAAGAGTCCAACAGTAGTCTGCAATCATGGAAGGATTCCACTTTCCCTGGTACCTTTTTTCCATTGTTGAAATATCCTGATGAAAACGTTCGCCGTGCTCATCACTTACGGCTCCGCAATTGTCAGGAAAAAAGTCCAGATGTGAGTGTAGGAAATGTATGTTAAGAGACATATTACAGCCCATCTTTTGATACGATAACAGCATATTTTTGACAAGGGTTTTATTGTTTTCAGCTTTTCTATTTCCCAAGAAATTAGTGACCACCAGACGGAAATCGTTCCAAGCAGTTTTTTCAATACCTGTTAAAGTGTTTTCAAACTGTGTATCTTTCAAAATATTTCGAATCTGTGGCCCAACAAAAATACCTTCTTTAACCTTTGCCTCACTTAGTCTTGGAAATTTCTGACGCAGGTATTGAAAAGCTGACCCATCTCTATCTAATGCCTTGACAAAGTTTTTCATTAGGCCCAACTTGATATGCAGTGGTGACGAACAGGCCAGTTTTGTCTGGTGTAATGAATTGCCTTTGCCCGACTGTCCCATTCACACAGAAAACAGCAAAACTTTGTGTGGCCTAGCTGCAGCCCAAGTAAAAGTGCAACAACTTTCAAATCGCCACAAATATGCCATTGGTGCTCATCGTATTTTATGCATGACAATAGGTACTTCATATTGTCATATGATTCTTTCATGTGAACTGCATACCCTACAGGAAGAGATGGTAAAATATTTCCAATATGCAATAACACTGCCTTTAAACTCAATGTTGAACTGTCTATAAACAATCTCCATTCTTCTGGGTTATAGTTTATATTTAAAGCCGCCAGTAAGCCGTTAATGTTACTGCAGAAAACCAAGTTATTCTCCATATTGAAAAATGGTTCCAAGTCTTTGTGGCGTTTACGAAAAACACATACCGAAACATCGTCTTCTAACAAGTTCCACTGCTGCAGTCTTGATCCAAGTAACTCTGCCTTACATTTTGGAAGTTCTAAATCTCTTACAAGATCATTTAATTCTGACTGTGTTATTTTGTGCGGTTGGTGGCATGACGTGCTCGGTATAAAATCTGGATCTCTTGACGTTGATGGCATATCTTCTTCCTGACGAATCACTCGATCGCCATGATCTGATTCGTTTTCTGATTCGCAAGTTTTTTTATTCTGGGGGTTTTGGAATAGGATTTTCGTCACTGTGAGGCACAGGTCTCATCGCAGATGGTATGTTTGGATAGTTAATAACCGATTTTTTTTTCTTGGACATACCTGTGGCTTGTCCAACACTAGGTACCATGCAAAAGTAACAATCATTAATATGATTTGTAGGCTCTTTCCAAACCATTGGGACAGCAAAGCGCATAGACCGTTTTTTGCCATTTAACCAGCTCCTCAGACTTGAAGCACATGTATTACAGCAGATGTGGGGTGCCCACTGTTTGTCTTGATCACCTAGTTTACAACCGAAATAAAGCTGATATGCCTTTGTTATTAGTGGAGTAATAGACCGTCTCTGAGACGCAAAAGTCACATCACCACACACGTAACAAAACTGATCTGGATTGTTTACAAACTTTCGAGACATCTTGCATGAACGCTGTCAGCCAACTGAGAAAAAAATGGCTAATATAAAACAATATAATGTACACGTATGTATAACGTAACACAATCATGCCGATTACATCATCTTTCCTTGCCGAATATAAAAATGTAGCACGTGCATTCTTGTGAATTACAGTATATTAACACTGTCACAGCAGGAACACATATAATTACCGTATCTCTAAAACTTGAACTAATATTTAAAAAATAAGTTTCATTCCGGTTTTAGCACATTAAAAATAGTAATATTTTGTTGATTTTATTTAGGATATTTTTTGGCTGTTGATCAGTGTTATCTCTTGTTGCTTAGGATTGAACTCGTGAAACTTACCTTGTAAGTACCATAGCCTAGTTTTCTTGCTTCTGAATGACACGTACACCTGCAAACACGTCTTCTAACAGCTTCACTCCAGAGTACACTCAACTCTCCGTAGTTAGCACGTCTATTAGACTTGATAGTTCTGCCCAAAGCTCGCCTATCAGGGTTTGTTAATTTGGCTTTTTTTACATATCTGGGTTTTTGGGCAGTTGAACCATTTGATTCGTATAATCTTACAATATTTCGAATACTGTATCTAGATAACCCGAGCAATATTCCAATTTCACCGTTTGATTTTCCCGATTTATGCAAATTAATGATAATTGATCGAATATTTTCATCTATCGCCTCTCCTCTGCCCAGTTTTGACAGCAACTACGAGGTACGGCCGCCTGATAAACTAAGGTTCGCTAAAACAAGCGAGCTTCGTTGACAAACAAGCATTGTTACCACTTCCGTCTTGACAAATCATCGTGAGCAATATTTGGGTATTGAAGATTTTTTACAGTTGTCGATTTTTTATGACACAACATACTCTATTGGATCCATATACAGGGTGTCCGCAAAGTTGGGGTTTTCCTTTACACGACGTGTAGATCTTGAAAACATAAGCAATTTTTCTTAGTACAATATCCACCAATGTCTTAAGGGAACCGAGATAAAGGGCTCTGCAACATCAAAAATATCTTAATACCGTCCTGTAGCCGCGACATCACCGACTGGTACAAGGTCACTGTCTCAACCCGACGACAGAACTGGGTCGGGGTCAGTGTGTCAGGTTAGTATGCAACCTCCAACCGACGGTTACGGTCACGCGTGTAGAGGTAATCGCGTAGACGAGAATCCCTCAACAAGCACTAGAGATGTGGCTAGAGAAGTGCAAGTATCAAAAACTAAAGTGTGGCAAACGCTGCGTGAAGAGGGGCTGTATCCGTTTCACGTCCAACGTGTACAAGCCCTTCAACCTGACGATTTTCCAGCAAGAGTGCGGTTTTGTGAGTGGTTGTTGCATCAACATGACAATAATCCGGACTTTTTGAAGTGCATATTGGTGACAGACGAATCTACGTTCACGCGTAATGGGGTGAATAACTTTCGCAACACTCATGTTTGGTCAGTAGAAAATCCGCACGCTGTCCGTCGGGCACATTTTCAACAAACATATTCGGTGAATGTTTGGGCTGGCATGGTGAACGGTATGCTCATTGGACCATTTATTCTCCCAAATCGATTGGACGGGATGCAATACCTAGACTTTTTACGCAACATTTTGCCTTCCTTGTTTGCCTGCGTCTGCTCGGTAGCGCATCAGCTGATTTCTTTTTCTGTTGGAGCGGTATGATTTCGGGCAGAGACGTACTTAGCCCTGCTCGTCAACTGGAGAGTGAGTACTTTTTCCTTTATTTTTTTTTACTTGGTCGCCCTCGTTTCACTACACATTACCTTTGTTATTTCAAGGGTAGTTGTTTCTGAAAAGGAAAACCCCAACTTTGCGGACACCCTGTATTTCCTAAATTGCTATAAATAGCATATTTTGTCTTATATCTTACGATATCTCCTATATTCTAGTCCGTTTTTTGCCGATAAAAGTAAAAAAAACTACAAATTTTGTTGTGGGCCAACTGAGGCAGGACAGGGCTCGTATATTTCAACGAAAGAAAATTCCCATTTACCCCGAAGAATATAATTTTAAATTTCATCTGTACACTTTTCTCTAGAAAGGATAGTTAGCCTGATTGACTACTTCAGCAATTAAATCACATAGATGACTAAACAACTACTGATCTCCGAGATTTCATTTGCTTCTACAACTTCGTTTAAATCCAATCCAATTCCATTATCCAGGAAGGATGCTTGTTTCGAATGGCTTGTTCCTCGTCCAAATCCGCATTACTTACGTGCGAATTGGAAAATGTGGATGAGTGAATACAACAGCTCTCTGTTGCCGGTATACACCCGAGGCTGGTTCGGGATGAAAGCACTTTAGTAGCTGATGTTTGAAGCGTTGAGCTGGTCGCAGAATATGCGGAAACAAAGGGAAAAGTAAAGTAGATGGATGCTTCTCAGAAAGTTGGATAGCATCTATGTGTTCTCCATTTTCTCTTTGACATTGTCAAGGGGGTAACTATGTAATGGGTGATTTTTTTGCTAGTATCTTTTTGGCAACGCTGTTTTTGATGACGCGTGAATCGTGTCTTGTGCCATTGTCAAACTTGTTCAGTTTGGTCTATAATTTAACCATGAATCGACTTACGAACGAACAACGCTTGCAAATTATTGAATTTTACTATCAAAATTCATGCTCGGTTAAGAGAGTGCATCGAGCACTGCTTCCAATTTATGGGCAATTTGATCGGCCTACTGAGGGAGCTATTCGGAAGCTTGTAACTAAATTTCGAACCCAGTTTGCATTATTGGACATTAAACCACCAACACGCAGACGTAGAGTGAGGACTGAAGAAAATATTGCGGCTGTATCCGCCAGTGTTAGTGATGACCGTGAAATGTCGATTCGCCGCCGTTCGCAGCAATTGGGCCTCTGTTACTCCACTACGTGGAAAATTTTGCGACAGGATTTGGGTGTAAAACCTTATAAGATACAGCTGGTGCAAGAATTGAAACCACACGACCACCCACTACGTTTCCAATTTGGTGAATGGGCGCTGGCAAAGTTGGAGGAAGATCCACATTTTTATCGAAAAATTGTGTTCAGCGACGAAGATCATTTCTGGTTGAATGGGTACGTTAACAAGCAAAATTGCCGGATCTGGAGTGAAGACCAGCCAGAAGGATTGTAAGAGCTACCAATGCATCCCGAAAAAATCAATGTTTGGTGTGGATTATGGGCCGGTGGCACCATCGGGCCGTACTTCTTCAAAGACGACAATAGCCGGAACGTAACTGTGAATGGCGAGCGCTACCGTGCGATGATAACAAACTTTTTTTTGCCCAAAATGGAAGAGCTGGACTTGGCTGACATGTGGTTTCAACAAGACGGTGCCACATGCCACACCGCACACGAAACAATGACCCTATTGAGAGGCGAGTTCGGTGAACAGTTTATCTCACGTTTGGGGCCCGTCAATTGGCCGCCTAGATCGTGTGATTTAACGCCGTTGGACTATTTCTTGTTGGGCCATGTTAAGGCTAATGTCTACAGGAAGAAACCAGCAACGATTGACGCACTGGAAGCCAATATTGAAGCATTTATTCGTGAGATACCGGCCGATATGTTGGAGAGAGTGTGCCAAAATTGGACCTTGCGCATGGGCCATCTAAAGCGGAGCAGCGGCCAATATTTACATGAGATAATCTTTAAACATTAAATTATATCGACCGTTCTATCGACTCAAATAAAGATTTAATCGTTTTTTCAAATTATTTGTTTTTTTTTGAAAATCAAATCCTATACCTCGTTATATATTACGACAACCTAGAGATAGTGCGTCTCATCGTGAAAATGGCAGATAAAAACTTGTTGCGTTATTTTTTGGCAGGATTTGAATGGATACGCCAGCTTTAAATAAATATTACTAGAGAGATCAGTTGAGTGAGGTTGTAGGGTAGACTGAATCAACTGAACAGTTATTGAGATTCGAAAATAATTTGTTTATTTTCAATTCTACTTAAAAGCTGATTTTAATTGTTGAGGTAAGGTATCTCGGGCGCAATAAGCGTTTATGTACTTCGTTACGAGGTCTTTTAAGTTTCACAAAAATACGTGAAGAGTTCTCACTACAGTGAATTTTTAAGTGTCACCAAGTCATTAGAAAAATGGAACTCAACCGAGCGCCATAATTTATTACAACTTTCAGAGACAATTATCGCAACAAGAATGCCTTGCTGAGTTACTGTCTGTTTGCGGCAACGAAGCATCACATCAGTCGACAATTTCCCGTTGGTATGGAGAATTTAAACGTGGACGTCTTAGCGACGATCCCAGGGTAGGTGCACCAAAAACGGCAGTCACCCAGGAAAACTTCGATGATGTGCGCAAACTCATCATTGAAGATAGACATGTGACATATCGCGAGATTGAGGCGTCCTTGAAGATCTCAATTCAAAAAATTCGAAAATCAATAATCATTTAAAACTACCTACCGTGTTGTTTTATTTTCATAAGCAAAACTTAAAAGACATCCCTCGTATATTAGATCCCTCGGCCCTCCACGCTTTCATGCCCTAGATCCTAGATATACAAATAAAAAAATTGGCGTCAAGTGGCTTGATTATGCACTTCCCACGCGACGCAGTTCATCAAGTCCATTAGTCCATTTTTTTAAATAAAGCACAATTTTTTTGCCCGGACGAATTTTTTTCAGGTGCTTTGGATCATTCCGAACAAAAATGGCTTCCATTAACTTTTCTCTAAAGCTAACCATCTTCAATATATAAGCGATTTAATGTCTAAAAGCCACTGAAAATGAGCATATTCAATTACTTAAAAACTTGGTTAAAAACCATATTTTTTTAGGTCGCCAAGCATTTAGATTAAAGATTAAACCTTGCTTTAAAAGACTCTAATGGGTATTTTGAGATTACTTCATTTAAAGCGATGTTTGCCTTGGCACATTTTTGGTTTTCGCATTCTGTACATGTCATATAACTATTCGCGATTAAAATACTTCCTTGCCAGCAGCGTAGGAAGTAAAAACATAGAATAGCACCATTCACTTTTATTACCTGTCGAAAATTTCAACTAACATATTTGTTTTTTCCAGGTAAGTCTCCAACTATTTCATTAGATGAATTGCTGATTTTAGGTAAGAGTTAGAATTTATTTTTGAATAATATCTGGCTGCTTTTTCACAGATGGTCTCAAAACTCAGATTGATTATATACTAAGTGACATATAAATCCGAACACCCAGTTTAAATGGTTTTATTCTAATAAAAGTTGGTGAATGTATTTATCTTACTGTAAATAACAAGTTAAAAAATTTTCAGCCTTATCAGTTGGACATTCCGGTTTTTATACTGCTTTTTTTTAATTCACTAACGCTTTAAAAATGAATATTTCAGCCGCAGTAAAGAATCAACGTTGGCGGATTTTGGTTCTTGATATCCTTTACGATCGGTTACGATGCCTAGAGTACGGAGACCTGTACGATTTCGTCAACTTAGTGAGTTTGATAGGGGCCGTATAGTGGGACTCCGGGAAGCTGGACTTTCTTTTCGGACAATTGCAGTTAGAGCGCAAAGAAGTGTAGACACTGTGGTTAGGTGTTGTCAGGCATGGCTTCGAGAAGGCCGTACGCAAAGAGCAAGGGGCACTGGACGCCGCCGTAGAGCAACAGACCGTGAAGATCGCGGGACCGTTTCTCCACTACCAGGTCCATTGCAAATGAATGGTTTGCAGAACACGGAAGACCTATTGGCATGCGAAGTGTTTACCGATGAATGAGAAGTTTTGGCTTGTTTTCATACCGGCCACACTGGGTCCTCCGTTTAACTCGAGAACACCGACGTAATCGCCTTGAGTGGTGCAGACAACGGTCACTCTGGGATCAGGAATCGAACAGTATTGTCTTTAGTGACGAGTCTCGATTTTGTTTAGGCATGCACGATGGTCGTGCCAGGGTTAGAAGGCGACGTGGTGAAAGGAGGAATCCACAGTTTTTTGTTGAATGACATGTTCATCACACTGTTGGAGTTATGGTTTGGGGTGCTATAGCTTATGGTTCCAGGTCACCTTTAATCTTCACCAGAGGTAACATGAACGCGCAGCGTTATATCCACGAAGTTCTAGAACCCCGTCTTTTACCCTATCTTGACACCCTGGCAGATCCAACTGTCCAACAAGATAATGCTCGACCACATGTTGCAAGAGTCACAATAGACTTCTTTCAACATAATGATGTCACATTGTTACCATGGCCACCAAGATCTCCCGACTTATCCCCAATTGAGCACGTGTGGGATATGATGAGTAGGAGATTGCTCAATTTGCAACGTCCTCCTCAGACTCTAGAAGCACTTCGAGAGGAGTTGGTGGTTTCCTGGAATGAGATACCACAGGAGGACATTGATCACCTGATCAGAAGCATGCCTAGGCGCGTTGGAGAATGCGTAGCACATCAGGGTGCATTTACACATTATTAAAGGTCAAAGGGCTTTAGAGCAGTGCAATCATTTTGAAATTTTTATCATTTATTTATTATGCTCCATTAAGTACTTATACAAAATTTTATTAAAATAAAACCATTTAAACTGGGTGTTCGGATTTATATGTCACTTAGTATATTTCAGTCCAAATAAGAATTTTAGGTTTTATAGGAGTAAATGTCCTAAAACGTTCACAGAACTATTTTTGTAAAACAGCAGTGCCACTACAAATGTTCTAAAAACGTTTACACAACGCTTATAAACCCAAA
The DNA here is from genome assembly GCA_963669975.1 of Acanthoscelides obtectus. Taxonomy (NCBI): domain Eukaryota; kingdom Metazoa; phylum Arthropoda; class Insecta; order Coleoptera; family Chrysomelidae; genus Acanthoscelides; species Acanthoscelides obtectus. The sequence goes on along the minus strand of CAVLJG010000001.1, from coordinate 113,638,896 downwards.
AAGGGTGCACTCTTGTGCAGCAATTTTACGGGATAATGGTTTAAACTTTCCTAAAATTTATTATAAAACAGTATGCACCCATAGTTTCTCTTTTCTATATTGTTAAATGTTTTTTCTTTACTTCCTTTGTCTACATGTAATAAACCTTGGTGCAACATGTATTTTTTTGTTCGATATCTGCTACTTAACAACTTTTGATTTTTTGCATGGATGGTTAAGTGTTGCCAAACTTCGCCACCATATGCAACTCTTGTTTCTCTGTATGAAATTGTACAGTTTAAATAAAGACGATTATTATTATTATTATTAGTATTATTATTACTATTATTATTAATTATAAAACAATTTCAGAGTAACACAATTTTATAAAAGTTGTTTTATTATTTTGGATGTGGCCTTCTTGTTTTAACTAAAAGTTTGATTTTGTTGTTAAATTGCAACCACTGAAAATATTTTGTTTTTTAAGATCAAACATACAACAAAAAGGCAAGCAGATCTTTTTTAACAAGTAAAATATGTTTCAGTAACTACATTAGCCATGTTGCATTTAGTGCTGATATATACACACCAAATACCTGACATAAATTCGATTTGCAATCTGATGATTGATATTTTACTACGCTATAAAATTTTTATTATCATTTTAAGAAAAAAGGTCAAGTTATTTCGTATTTTCTGTTATTCTGTCCTGTATTGTAATAAATTAATCCAAGTGAACCATCTTATACCGTTATATAAAGACTATACCCCGTTCGTAGTCCATTGACGTCCAGACAAAACACAACACGCCCAAAAGCGAGATTAGACAGGTCCGTAATTTCCTCAGTAGTCTTGGAATAATCTAACAAAATAAATAAATAGGTATTTTTATAGAAAGAAGTGCACATACTTTTCACAATTCTTTATTCGCTGGAAGTACTTGAATCATCGTGCCAATGGTTAATATTAATTATTACAGGTTCAATTTGAATATCGATCATATTGTCCAGATCCCACATCTTTACTTCGATTGTCTCTTAAACGTGACGGATGCAGTCTTTCCAATGATTTGCCGTAACTCCGTTGACAGCTTCATAAAATGTCAGAAAATTTGAATCGTCTTTAACTCAAATGCCCATTTGGCAGTAGGCACAAAGCCATCTTCACTGCTAATGTGACAGATAACAAATCGTTTTCCTTTTCCTGGAAATAATTATTTCATATAGTACTCAAGAAAACTAATCATAATACAAGCAGGTGTTGGTTCCAAATCTACCAGATATAGCTAAGTATGTCCTGCATTTATCCAGGTTTCATCCAAGTAATAAATCTTCCAGCCCTGGTCGCGGTATTTCTTTACTGATCTTAAATAATTCTTCTCCATAAAATAATCTCTTGGCTGTCCATTAAAATACTATTTCTGCCCCGTTTTCTATACTCCAAATAAAGTTCTTTGAATAATCTATAGAATGTGGTCCTTGAAAGTAGGTAAGTCTTCATCACTATTAACCTCCTGTATGTAATCCTTTGTCTATGGTAGGAAGTACCTGCCTTTCAAAAAATTGATGGACTTTGCGACTAGTGGCATTCCGATCAACTGTATCCAACTCCTTTGTGTAATGAAGCCTCATGCGTGGTGGAGTCATTTTTTTGTTTTTTTTTAAATTCTTCATCAATTTTGAAAATTGTCGTAGGACAATGTTTTGTTGCCTGTTTTGTTGTCAATATCATAAATTTTCATTTCAGGGTGCTCTTAAATTTCGCTCTTATAAACGTTAAGGACAATTTCTTTTGCCTGAACATTCAAATGTCCCTTCTTGTCAACTAGTTACGTAAATTAAGTCAACAATGTGGATGTCAATGCCTGTTGGCAACTAGCAAAGATATTTCATAATTTTCTACTGTCCCCGCTATTATTTTATAACTGCTTTATTACTGCTCTTAGAAGGCAATATTGCTTCAATAAAATTGTCAGTAAGACAATTAAGCTTTTGTGTTCAGCTTTATAAGGTTTATATTAGATTTAAGATTACAGAACAAATTTGTTCCTTAATAGATTTAGGCCCAATTTCACCAACATTAATATTATGGACCAATGGGAAAATACCTTATCGAAATGCAATTTGACAGAAGCTGTCAAAGGTCTCTGAATATTAGTAATTTCTATCGAAATATTGAATAAAATCGTGAAAATTCGACTGTATTATAAACAAGACCACTATTTGATTCCAACATGATGCTTTTGTACAGAAAACTCAGGACAACTTTCATGTATTTTGATATATGTTATAGGTTTACATTTAACAATCCGTTATCCCCTTCAGCGAATGGGAATGCGGCAAATAATAGGTCGATTTTCTAGCTGTTAAATTTGGCAGCAGATTTGGACGTTTGTTAATGCATGGCACTCTCGAATTTACCAACTTCAATATACTGAAAGTTATCATTACATACCTGTTGAATAGTGTGGATTTGTCAGTATTTTGCAAGAAAATAGAATATAAAATACATTCCATCCAATTCCTCATCTTCCTTTACGTCATAATAGTAATCATTTATTAATTTATGGGTTAATGAATTTTTTCAAAGCAATAAAAACATTGTGTCTTCTCCATCCTAAAACACAGATAATATGTGTAAGACGTGTCAATCCCTACATCTCCCTGAAGCATAATGCAATTACTATGGACATAGACAAAAAAATTATGAAAAATGTTTCACAAATAATGGTTTTTAAGTCCAAAAAACCATAAAAACTAGTAAGGTTTTTCTTTTTGACTGGCGGGGATATCTATCTGTCACTCGCAGGGTTGCCAAGTCTAACGACGATCACGTCCCGTGGTGGAGGGTGCGAAATGAATCTTTTACATTTGCTGGTTTTGAATTTTTTTCGTGAAAATTTACTAGGTATCATGATTATAAGCATCTTTGGTAGATTGTTCGATCCGGAATGGGAAAGATCTCCTATTTATGAAAATATTTTTGGAATCATCTAACCGTTGCAATCAGTGCACAAACACTGTGACATATGATTTATAGCATAACCCGCTACCCTATCAATGCAAATTTAACATACAGGTCGCCTAGCCGTGGGGATGCAGTGGTAGGGATGAATGTCACGGCAGCAACTGATGATTTGGGCATGTCTGGTAACAACGTATGAAGTGAAACTCGCTAACTTCACAAATTTGAAGATTTTGTACAATTTCTTTGAAAATGATGAAAGATATGTCTGATTTGGCAGGGTAATGTCGCAGTCAAATGGCAGTCACTCTTTCTGACACAGTCAGCATCGAAAGATGACTATACTCGTGAAATGTATTGATACTTCTAAATATAGGATCGTGTCGAACATCCCTACTGTCAAGATGTATAACCCAATAATCAGCTGTATTCAAATAATGTCTAATATAAATATAACCTAGAATGTGTACTCGTGAAAAAAGACAAATATGGCAAATTTGTAGTTTTTTGCAGGTTTTAGGTTTGCTGGTAGCTTTAAGGCATATATTTGGGAATTTCTCAATCGCTGTGAATATAGTGTGGATGTTTGTTCAGTTCCTGAACAACAAAAAATATTCAACTTTATGGATGTATGGATATCAAAAAACCTGAATGGTTTTGTGGGAATATCAATCTAAGGTGCCATAATGGTTCTGATGAACGGCAAGTAAATGAATGAATGTTTGGAAACGAGCAATATCTTTTGGTAGACCCTGTCATCAAGTAGGTGCTTAATGGCTATCTGCAAGAGGTTTATAGGAAAAAACACCCAGTATCGCATATCAATTGAAGAAAATAATATAAACATGAATAAAAAATCAACAATAGTAATTAAAACATGAATTCAATTCAAAAATCCAACATTTCTTTAAATTTTGACTGAATTATATGTAATTTCTTAATATTCAATAAGCTGGTGATGTTTCAATGACAAGCTGTCATCTCATACTTTGACAGTATTTTGTTTTCAACATTTCAGTGCTATTGGTAGCTAAAATCTATTGATTGAAACTTGAAGCTCATTCGAGGTATCTGACGGTCTGTTACCCTATAGGTGGAGAATAACGGACTGTTGTTGGTGAAATTGGCCCTTATTCTGGTATTATTTGATACGAGGTTATTCGTTTGCGAACATCACTAAAACTGTTTTATTAGCGCTCTCTGAAACATTTATAAAATTTATTTAATAATATTTTCTTTTTGACATTATCGCTCGCTAAAGCACCTTAAAGAATTGTCATAAAACAAAAAAACATTTATAAAATGTATTTATTAATATTTTCTTTCTGACATTATCGCTCAAGTATATTTCACTCAGATGGAACCTTAAAGATTTGCAATACAATTATCATAAAACAAAAAAATGTTTGTGATGATACAAAGTACTTTTTATACAACAACAGTACTGTACAGCCTATCCTATTAATTGCTGTTAGCTGGTATCTGATAGTACACATCAAAGCGGTTGCCGATAAAGTGTCTACCTAACACGAATTGATTACCCAGTTGAGATTGATATCCTCAGGTGTATTGTTGGCATGTCGGCAAACCGTGTTTCCAAATTCGTCCTGAACAACTGAAGCTACGTGCCCGCGAGGCAAAAAGACGACAGCGTAGCACGCTTTCATTTTCCCTTTCTCGTAACTCTTGGTTGTAATTGTGAAAGGAACGTGAAAAAGCGAAAGACTGTTCACACGGTCACGATTCAGTTCGTGCCTTCAAGCCGACCATGAAGGGACTTCAGGCTGATATTTCTCAAAAACGATCAGAGAGATACAAAAAAAGACCCTATATTTTTTACTAAAACAAATTTTTATTTTCTAATGTGATGATTATACGTATAATGATAATACTTCTGTAGTGTTAGTAAATTAATATGCATCTGCGAAAGGTTGGGAAATCTCGAAACTGGAGATACTACAGATCAAAATATGTGAATTGACCTAAACATACCTCAGTTCAAAAGTTGATAGTTAGCGAGATACAGGGTGTCAAAGTTACAATTTCATTTTCTATTTTTCCTTATTGGTTGAGAAGTATTTCAGATTTTGGCATAAAGCTCGGTATAGGGAGGTTTTCAAGTATGAGAAACAAGAATCCGTTTTTTATGGCCAAACTTCTACAGGGCGCCACTCACAGCACTATTTCGGTAAATAACTTATCATAACTTTTTTGTGCTACCCTGTATACAACAACCCAAAAATCTTATTTTCTCGTATTTCCATGAAAAAAGGTTTACTTGTTAGAAGTGTCCTAAGCTAATAGTTTTCGAGGTATTTGTTTTTAAAAGTTCCAATGCATTACTTGTACCATGATGATAAAACATTTTTATAACATAATAATCAAGCTGCTTTGGATAATATACTAAGTGACATATAAATCCGAACACCCAGTTTAAATGGTTTTATTTTAATACAAGTTGGTGAATGTATTTATCTTACTGTAAATAACAAGTGAAGCAATTTTCAGCCTTATCAGTTGGACATTCCGGTTTTTATACTGCTTTTTTTTAATTCACTAACGCTCTAAAAATGAATATTTCAGTCGCAGTAAAGAATCAACGTTGGCGGATTTTGGTTCTTGACATCCTATACGATCGGTTACGATGCCTAGAGTACGGAGACCTGTACGATTTCGTCAACTTAGTGAGTTTGATAGGGGCCGTATAGTGGGACTTCGGGAAGCTGGACTTTCTTTTCGGGCAATTGCAGTTAGAGTGCAAAGAAGTGTAGACACTGTGGTTAGGTGTTGTCAGGCATGGCTTCGAGAAGGCCGTACGCAAAGAGCAAGGGGCACTGGACGCCGCCGTAGAACAACAGACCGTGAAGATCGCCGCCTAAGATTATTGGCCTTAAGGGACCGTTTCTCCACTACCAGGTCCATTGCAAATGAATGGTTTGTAGAACACGGAAGACCTATTGCCATGCGAAGTGTTTACCGACGAATGAGAAGTTTTGGCTTGTTTTCATACCGGCCACACTGGGTCCTCCCTTTAACTCGAGAACACCGACGTAATCGCCTTGAGTGGTGCAGACAACGGTCACTCTGGGATCAGGAATGGAACAATATTGTCTTTAGTGACGAGTCTCGATTTTGTTTAGGCATGCACGATGGTCGTGCCAGGGTTAGAAGGCGACGTGGTGAAAGGAGGAATCCACAATTTTTTGTTGAAAGACATGTTCATCACACTGTTGGAGTTATGGTTTGGGGTGCTATAGCTTATGGTTCCAGGTCACCTTTAATCTTCATCAGAGGTAACATGAACGCGCAGCGTTATATCCACGAAGTTCTAGAACCCCATCTTTTACCCTATCTTGACACCCTGGCAGATCCAACTTTCCAACACGATAATGCCGGACCACATGTTGCAAGAGTCACAATAGACTTCTTTCAACATAATGATGTCACATTGTTACCATGGCCACCAAGATCTCCCGACTTATCCCCAATTGAGCACGTGTGGGATATGATGGGTAGGAGATTGCTCAATTTGCAACGTCCTCCTCAGACTCTAGAAGCACTTCGAGAGGAGTTGGTGGTTGCCTGGAATGAGATACCACAGGAGGACATTGACCACCTGATCAGAAGCATGCCTAGTCGCGTTGGAGAATGCGTAGCACATCAGGGTGCATCCACACATTATTAAAGGTCAAAGGGCTTTAAAGCAGTGCAATCATTTTGAAATTTTTATCATTTACTTATTATGCTTCATTAAGTACTTATACAAAATTTTATTAAAATAAAACCATTTAAACTGGGTGTTCGGATTTATATGTCACTTAGTATATCTGAGTAGCGTTACGTTGCTAATACAAACGATCAACTTAAATATTACATTTAGTAGTAGACTCTTCGTTCTCCTGATCAGTCGCCGTGCGCTGTGCGGGTTCGAGTCCCGTCCCAGGAGAAATTTTTCTCTTGGCTATGGATGTTGTTATTGTCCGTAGGTGGTAGACGGTCTCTGACTGTCGAACGTGGAGGTACCGCCCGGCGGATCTCGTAGGCGTAGCCAGAATGTGTGCATGTTGCATGCACACGTGTTCCCTCGCCAGAGTCCGTGTCGCGTCCCCCCCTTTCCCATGTATCCCCCTATAGCCCCACCGTACCCAATGGGTGCTTAGGCCTTAGGCCTTCGTGGTAGTTGGAGTATTAAAAAAAATACACAGACACTTCGACCTTTCAACTGCTAGAACAATATTCGAATGAACTCAGAGTGTCCTTGTTTTCACGAATACGCGTAAAATTTACCAGGGTCGTAACTGATTGTTGAAATCTGTATGCCAGCACTGCTTTTCTTTGCATTCCAACTGTCAAGTGAGCCTTTTCCAATGCAGAAAGCGGTCTAAAATATTGAATATATAATTTGACATTGCTGATTTGTTTATTCAACACAGAAGCATACAGTTCTCAAGCAACTGAAGCAAATGTTCAAGTAAATTAAAGCACCCTTCATCTCATTCACCAGCAAATTTGTACCTCGCTCTTTCATTATGCGTAACTACGGTTATTTGCCAACTTCTTTCCTTAACAAGATTAACCGCAGTCCATTAAGGACAACGGGCGATTGCTGTAATAGGATACATGTTTGTTGTTTCTGTTACAAACACTATTAAACTAATTGATGCCGGTGGCCCAGAAAAAAATCTTCGCGACACAAGGTAATGATACAATTTTACAGAAATGGCATGGTGCGTGATGAGTCCCCGCTGAATCACAACTTTGGATGAGCGTTAAGCTGCGTTCCCAAGGAGCGATACTTGCATTCATTGAGTTGCCTCTGTCTGAACCAGTGTTGCCAGGTCTGGTGAAATTTCATCAGATCTGGTGATTTTATCAATAATTTGTTGACTGGTGAAAAGCTTTTTGACAAATGGCTGTTTCTGCTGATTTTTAAAGCTTCAAAGATTTTTAACAATTTTTCAGCTACCTTAATTTCACACAACAATAGTCCTGCCTAACAACTGCCTATGGTCTCAAAGCAATATATTTTTAAAACATTTGTAAATCATATTATGGCGAAGGTTCAACATTGCAGTAGCCCTGGTAAAAATATTACCGGCTGTTTAAAGCCAGATCCCGAGGGAAGATACCACCTGTTCTTCATTTGATATCGTTTTCCCCTTCCTGCTCGTAAAGCCTTTTTTGGATATAGTCTGAAATAAGTGGGGGTCAGATCTGGAAAATACGGCGAGTAACCTAGAAACGTGACGTGTGTGATCAATATTGACTGTCTGGTCTTTATAATGAATAAATCAGGTGAACGATATGCTCATATGAATTATTAATTATAACATTATGTAATTACTTCTGTTTATATTCTTTAGATATGTAGATATATTCTTTTTTGTGTGTTCATAGTTTGTCTTGTAAATTGAATCAATTTCTGTTGGGTAATAAAGCATTATTATACAGGGTGGCGCATCGAATACGAAACGGACGCATTTACTGGCAGCTCAGTATTTTTTTTTGAAAAACGCTCAGACCCGTCGATTTCGTTTTCGAGGGGGACACAAGTTTGGCAAAAAATCACGTTAGCACGTGCAGCCCCCTAAGCGGGGGTGACACCACCCCCAAAATCTTAAATGGAAAGGGGGGTCGAGTGATACCTTATTTTAAAGGTATTTCAATTCCCTTTATAATGATATAAAATTAATGTACTTCAGTTCAGTAGTTTTGAAGATTTATTGATTTAAAGCTTAAATAAAACTAATACATCATCATTAGTGGAGATCAATACATTTGGCAGCAAAGTAATTTAAAAATGAAGAATGAACTGACCCGTTAGGCAAGTAAATGTTGAAAATGGCCACCATGACTCTCCATGCAATAATAAAGATTTTGGTCCAAACGTTGCCGCGCATTTTGCAATATTTGAGGAGTAATTTGAAGGCACTCATTCACAATTCTTTGTCGCAGGTCTTCTAATGATGTTGGCTGAGTAGCATATATTTTGCTTTGTAAATAACCCCACATAAAGAAATCCAAAAGTGATAAAATCTGGCGATCTTGGGGGCCATTTAATGGCACCTCTTCTACCAATCCATCGATCTGGAAACGTCTGATCTAAATATTGTCGAACGCGTAATGCGTAATGTGGTGGGACACCATCCTGTTGGAACATCAACCTATTCGCAATGTACCGCCGATCATTCTGATTTTCAATTATGGCTGTTAATGCAGGATCTATGGCGTCTTCCAGTAATTCCAAATACATTTTACCGGTGAAATTTCCAGGTAAGAAAAAAGGACCAACTAAATGATCGCCAAAAATACCAGCCCAAACATTTAATTTTTGTGGCTGCTGTGTATGAACCTCATGATAAATTCTGGGATTAGAATCGGACCAATATCGGCAGTTATGACGATTTACTACGCCATTTAAGAAAAAGGAACATTCGTCGGAAAAGCAAGTGTTGAATAGAAAATGTTCATCGTTTATAATTCGTTCACTCATATCTTCACAAAATTGTAATCGGCGATCAAAATCGTCTTCATTAAGTTCTTGTACCAGCTGAACTTTATACGGATGAAAACTATGGGCCTTTAGAATCCGTTGAATAGTACGTCGACTAACACCACACACAGTTTCCAATTTGCGGGTACTTAACGTAGGATCTACATAAACTTGCCCTAAAACCCCCACTTCTATTGCTTCGTTCCTTATGGGATTTTCAATGTTTTTTATTGGCGACTGGTCCCGAAATTTAGCTACAAGTTCTAGAGCATATTTTCGATGCACGTTAATGTTCTCATGTCGCTCATTAAATATTTCTGCTGTTCTATTAGCGCACTGGTTATTTCCGAAAAATATTTCGATAATTTCAACTCTTTCTGCTGTGGAATATACGTATTTATGTAATGAAGCATTACAAGTTATTTTAGCAACAAAGTTTTGGTCAAATCAATCGCAAACTATGTACTAAATTCATATTTAAAATAAGTACGAGATATTTCCTTATCTTTCTTCAAGAAATAACTTTTTTGCCACAAAAAAAAACGGTGCAATAGTTATTTTCAACAACAAAATGATAAACAAACCATGGGCGTAGTGAAGAAAAGCATTTACTTATTAAGTAAATTCTTTTAGTCAAATTTCTTCTGAGAGTAGTACAAACTAATCTGATTTTAGGGTTGGTGTCACCCCCGCCCAGGGGGCTGCACGTGTTAACGTGATTTTTTGCCAAACTTGTGTCCCCCTCGAAAACAAAATCGACGGGTCTGAGCGTTTTTCCAAAAAAAAAACTGAGCTGCCAGTAAATGCGTCTGTTTCGTTTTCGATGCGCCACCCTGTATATTAATAAACTTACAAAAGGCGTCAAACATTCCATAAGCAGGTGGCTTATGGTCATGTTTGTTTTCACAAAATGCTCTTCCAAATTTCAACACCACACACACACACACAAAAGCACGCCCACACAATTTTGATGAATTTTAGTGGGCGCCCTTTTTTGAAGACATTTTATAACGGTTCTGCTCAACAGGATCCATTTCTCATAAAATCCTTGTCACACATTTTTTTATACATATCGAAGCAGCGGTGTTGGTAGAGGCCAGGGCACCGCTCCTGCTATGAGGAGCTTAAAGAATCTCTGTCATTCCGATTTCTGGCTAATGTTAGCAGAACTGTAGATTGTTCTACCATCTGGATAGCCTAGGAACAAAAGAGCCAGTTCTGGATGTACGAAATCTGATACGTTTAGAATGGGAGGCCGAAGTCAGGGGGGTCTGTCTGGCAGGCACATCGCGCGGCGGCATCATGGAGGAGAACTCTGAGGAGCAAAGCCCGTTGACATAGCGGTAGAAGAGAACTAGATCGTTGACGGCCCGTTGGTGCAGAAGGGCACTGAGACTGTTCGTTAGAGCAGTCGGACCCCAATTTTTTACCCCTCAAAAAATATTCAAAAATGATCAGTGTCGAAGCGATCTTTACTTTCCATTTTTGCTCGTAGTTCCGCCGCCACTGGAACGATTTGCAAAATCTACAAAGCTTTTTCGTCCTTGGCATAGTAGTAGCCTTGTGCGAAAATTTCAGACATACAGACTGAAATTTTACACGATTACAATACTTCCTCACCGGTAGGCGTAGGAAATAAAATAACTGCAAAGCTTAACATATAGTATATTTTTCGAATCTACGAACGAATGAATGACAATTATCGTTAATTAAATGGACTTTCGCATCAATTATCGGATTACAGCTAATTTTCATTTCCTCATTAGTCAACAAAATTTAACATGCACTACGGAAAATGAGCAGTGTCATCAAACCATAACCGGGATGCATTGAACATTTGAAAATGGTCGTCGTTCTTATTCGCTTTAGTCATCCAGACGTGTGCAGTGGCGTGCATATTTGTATTTCTATAAAGATCGGGGAGAATGTAAACATACGCTGAAATAAGGGTATGTCAATAGGTGAGTATTTCTGGATTTTGTTTTTAAATAATACCAACAATTTGCAATGCCAAAACATATAAGTAAGGGTACGGGTTCAGTACTTGATTTGACAATCAAGTAAAGCATTAGATGGGAGATATTTTAGGGCCAACGGCGTCAGTGTCAGTCGCGCTACCGTTGGTGATTTTTCTTCATCAGAAGATTTTTCTTCAGATGCTTCTTCAACCGAAGATCTGCTTAGCACATCAGCGGCATCTCCCGAAATCCCGCATTGCACACCAGCAGAGATTCAAGGTCATATTAAAGACCTTAAAGTGCGAAAGAAACCTGGGGAGGATCAAATCACTAATAAGGCACTGAAGCTGCTTTCGCGGAAGTCCTCAACTTAATCTCGTGGCAACAGTCAATGCCATGCTAAGGACCCAGTATTTCCCATCCGCGTGGAAGACGGAAAGTTATAATGATTCCAAAGAAGGTGGGTTCGATATTTCCCCTGGATTATCGTCCCAGTAATACTGGACAAAGGGATGACTTGGCGGAACCATATAGAAGCGCTAAAAACTAAATTTCAAATTACGTTTCGACAGCTTTACCCATTATTATGTAAACGTTCAAAATTAAGTTTGATTAACAAGATTCGACTCTATAAGGTGGTCTTAAGACCAGCAATGAATTACGCTTGTGCGGCTTGCTGTTTTATTGCTAAAACACACATGCGAAATCTGCAGGTTCTGCAAAGCAGGACGTTGCGCACTGTTGCTGACGCCCCATACATAGAGACCTCGATGTCCCTTACCTAAAAGACTATATTAAGCAACAGGCGAAGCGGCTCTAAAGCCTAGCGGAATCGAACAGCAACCCTCTGTTGCGTGAGTTAGTGGACTACACAGTCGAGCAAGTTCGCAAGCACAAAAGGCCGCGGTTCTCACTATAATCAAGATTAAATCGTGAACTTCGAACAACCAAAATTGGAGCATTTTGACAAAATCTTTAGAAAAAAATCGAATATTTTTAGACCATATCAAAATCTGTGAAGTGATTTTAACAATGCCTAAACGCTGCCTATCCTAAAAGATTCTCTTCTTCCCCTTTGCTCTCGTTCTTCCTTCTCTCCTTTCTTTCCCTTTTTTCTTTAAAATTGTCTGGTTTCTGGGTTACCAGACCTGACAGGCTTACAAACTAACACTGTGACTCAAGAGCTAAAGTCCCACGGACCGCTCTGACAACCAACGATGACTTGACTTGTGAATCAAGCCAAGTTGTTTTTACGTCAAGTTCTTGAAAATCCAACTAGGCTTGATATTATTTGATAATCTTTCTAATATAAATCAATTCCTAGATATTGAACGCAATAATTTGTTCATCGCATAACAAACAAAAGAACGATAAAACTGTAAACTCAAATAAAAAAAACTCACTTGCTTATCAGCTGATAAAAAAATTAAAAAATCTGAATTAGCTTTTCATCCACGAGTTAAGATACATGGTGGTCCTAACGGATTTATCGCTTAATCTAACCTGCACGCGGAACGCGTCGATCAAGACCTCTCCCCACTTCCTCGCGTATACGGTTACCGCGTAATTCAAGTTTGAAATCTGAACTTTCCCACTCTTCGACTAAGATTTTTAGTAATATTTTGTCACAATTTGAGGTGATCAATTTGATTAATACCCGACAGAAGATCAGTTTTTGTGCCAAAGCCGATGTTCGGCTTTTAACACATACCTCGGCCGAAGCCTTTTTGGAACCTTTGTGGTCAGGCCCTGAGGCCTATACGAGAGTGGTCCAAGAAGTACCCGGCCTGACCTAGAGATGGCGATAGTTGTTTGAAAAATATCATTGTATTAGAGGGTATGCAACATATAAAGCATATGTGTCAAGTTTGAAGACGCCACGTTGCTTAGTATTTGTTTGGCAGCCATCAGTACTGAACGTTTTCAGTGAATTTGTGAAAATGGAGAAAATTGGTCATCGTTCTGTGGTACAATACTTTTATTTCAAAGGCCTCAGCCCAACCAATAGAAAAGCTGAACTGGATTCTACTCTGGGTAAGTCTGCTCCTGCGTTTACAACAGTAAAATATTGGGTAGTAGAGAGACGAGCATCGCAGTGGTCGACCAAATGAGGTGACGACTCCAGAAATGATGAACAAAATTCACAAAGCGGTAATGAATGATCGTCGACTGAAATTGTGCGAGCTAGCAGACATAGTAGGCATTTCAAAACGTGCGGTTCATCGCATATTATCTGAAAATTTGGACATGAGAAAGCTGGGTGCAAGATGAGTGCCGCGATTACTCACAATTGAGCAAAAACAGTGGCGTTAAGATGTTTCAATTGAGTGTTTAGCGAAGTTTCACAGCAACAAAGCAGAATTTTTGCGTCGTTTCATAACCTTGGATGAAACATGGGTCCATCACTTCACACCCAAGACAAAAGAACAATAAAAACAATGGACTCAAAAGGGACAACCGGCTCCAAAGAAGGCGAAGACCGTTTCATCTGCAGGCAAGGTTATGGCGTCGGTTTTTTGGGATGCGCGTGGGATAATTTTCATTGACTATCTTGAAAAAGGTAAAACTATCAACGGCGAGTGTTATGCGAACTTATTGCAGCGTTTGAGCGATGAAATCAAGCAAAAACGGCCGCATTTGGTTAATTAGAAAGTGTTTTTTCATCAAGACAATGCACCAGCTCACAAATCCGTTATTGCCAAAATTAACGTATTAAAGTTCGAATTGCTACCTCATACACCCTATTCATCAGATGTGGCCGCCTCGGATTATTTTCTGTTTCGAAACTTGAAAAAATGGTGCAGTGGTCAAAGATTTTCCAACGATGAAGAAGTGATGTCGACAGTTAATGGCTATTTTGAGGATCAAGACTGTTCTTATTATAAAAAGGGTATCGGACTTATTGAACATCGCTGGGAAAAGTGTATAGAGCTCAAAGGAGATTATGTTGAAAAATAAATTCCTTTTTTTTTTAATTTTTGTGTTTTCTTGGGTTGGGTACTTCTTGAACCACCCTCGTATGTCCATACGTCAAAGACGGAATAGATGGCGCTAAATTTAAATCCCGGAAACAATCTTTATATCCGCTCACAAAGCAGGAAATAATCACCAGTGCCATGAGTAGAAACAGCACATCGAAATGCGTCGAACCGGAAGTTGTGGTTGCTGGCGGTGGAAATTAGAAGTGGGATCGCTTGTCTATACTCCGGATGAGCGGCGAACCGAATTCAATTCAAGGAAGTTCAGGTATTGATTTTCAAAGTCAACGGAGCCGACGTTTGTGGAGTAGGAGGAACACGAGGGATGTAATAATCGCTTTGCGTTTCACTTCAAACGTAACAAAAAACTTCGTGATTGCCTGTTTTTGTGCAGTTCCCAAAGGAAATACACAAACAGGTCTTTTCATATGCTTATAGTATTTGCTACTGGCTCGTGAACACGCACATGCATTAGGGGATAGGAGGCCGTTGTTTGAATTATCTTTCTGAGGATAAATTGGACAAAGGCTATCACACAGAGTGATCACACACACTAACAAAATAAAAAAAAAATGGTGTGAAGTAAGTTGACTCGGTACTTCCCACGAACCGGTGTCATTATTTCGTAAACGATTATGCTATCTATCGAGAGATGACTGAATTTCCTCAACATATTTCGCTATAAGGTCTTAGTCTTTAACTGAAAAACCAAAAATAGGAGCAATGAATCTAAATAATAAGTACCATTCACGCTTAAAAGGTGTAGATTTTGATAAAATACAAAGTGATTAAAAAAAAATCGAGTCCAGGCCTGGACTTTTTAACCGTTTTGCTAGACTCACATTACTTGTACGAAGTTTAGAACTTTTTACATTTTTAGATATGAAAATATCTCGGTCCATACTACCTACCTGCCATTTCACTATGTCCATTTCCTCACGGAGCACCCTATACCCTGTATACAGGATGTTTCCTAAATACCATTAGGGAACACCCTGTATACGCTCTGAACAACAAATTCACCCTCTTATCCCCGCAATCCAGATACTCGAGAAATAATAAATACAGAAATAAATAGTGTATATTACTATAATTGCTATCATTGCACGTTTGCCCTATTTACTCAAATGATTTACTTAGTTATATCGCATGAACATATTATATTGCAGAAGCAGTAGCTGAAAGTTTTCTCGTGTTCGATGACTGCTACAAAGTAAGGTGATGCTTTAACAGCTTTGGGCGCCACTATATGTGCGTAACAAGGTCATGCGAAAGCCACCTCTGGTTCAAGAGAATAATGAACTGAAAAACACCTGACAGCAAGCGGACTCTTCCAATTCTATCGACGGGCATAGTAAAAATCTGATGAAATAGATGGCACCATCGGCCGCATGATTCTCGCCTGGACCATATTTGACAGTTTCGACTTTTAATCTTAATCAAGCTATATAAACTATTATTTTGAATTCAGAATGCACTAACAATATAATTACCCCCTCTACCACCCTCCCTTGGCTACTCGCCGTTCTGAGAAAAAGATAGCTTCGAACATGACTGATCCCTCGTGGATGACGATATTGACTTTCACATCATCAGCCCATAGCAGTACGGAAGCGACGCACGATCATCAGCCGGAACACGTCGCACGTATCGACACTAGACCGTTTGAGATATTTCTAAGTTTCGAAGGGGAAATTTATGATGATTGAAATATACCTAATATATGCGTAGAATTACTAGGGTGGGAGCGTATAAATATACCAATATTTTAAGCATGAAATGTATTTATAATCTCGCGCAGAACCCAAAAATTGAATAATATACGGGGTGTCATATTTTAAACAACCAAATCGATATCTACTTCCAAGACAGCCGGAAGTTCCAAACTTTTTAAAAATTTTACAGTAATACTATAAACCCAAATTTTCATAACTGTCTTACGTCAACCTTTTGAATTATTAATCGCTGTAGTTCTACGTTTGACACCCTGTATATACTCAAAGCCTCGACAGTTGAACCAGTTTTTACAAAGTATATAGGTCAAATTTGAGGTTAACTGCTCACTGTTAACACCCGGAAGGCTAAACCCGGAAGTTTTCTCATAAAAACTTTGAGGGGACAGGGCTGTCATTTTACTTTTGTGTTCATCCATTTCCAGAAAGTTCTGCACCATATCACGGTAGCGCTCGCCCATGCCAGTAAGAGAATAACGTGCAACGTCTTCAACGAAGTAAGGTCCAATGCAGTGGCGCTCCCAGGATTTCAGTCTGGGAGGGGTAAAATGGAAAGTAAATCCTCAGTGTGACGTACTGAAGTGTTATAATGATTTAACATTAAAAGCATGGACATATGGAGACATAAGAATTTGTTACAGTAATTTCTGTTGAAAATACATACAATTTTTTTAATTTTGAATCATACGAAATCAAAGTGTAAATAAAGCAAACCAAGCTTGAGCAATCTTCATATATTAAAACAAAAATGCAAAATAATATAATCTATCACAGACTTTTCTACATAACAATGTCAGACAAAACAACAAAAAATACATCTTCATGAAAAAAATAACAATAACAAATATGTTACGACTTCTATAAAGTATAAAACTGAATGTAAATCAAAATAAAATTCTTAATCATGAGAAAAACAC
Source organism: Acanthoscelides obtectus (assembly GCA_963669975.1). NCBI lineage: Eukaryota > Metazoa > Arthropoda > Insecta > Coleoptera > Chrysomelidae > Acanthoscelides > Acanthoscelides obtectus. Next base: position 113,621,874 of record CAVLJG010000001.1, on the reverse strand, counting down.
AAAAAGTATTCACATTCTCTTAGCCAGTCTCAAAAAACAAAAACATATAAACTATAAAACTACATCAGTTCACAGTCTCAAAATAAAACAATCATTACATTAGCTTAGAAAGTGATTTGAACAGAATTTGAACAGACTTTTATATCAATCTGCTGGCCAATAATTAAAACCACATATCTTGATTGGATACTTTGGAAAAGATCACCGTGGTGGTTTAAACGTAAGTAAACCCTTGGCTACATCTGCTTTTTTATTTATTGGCCAACAGAAGGGAGATGGATTTGAGAGACAAACTTAGGCAAAGTTGAGGTGTTATTATATTACAAAATCAAGGCGCCTATTCTTTTTGCTGGCGAACCGATCTATGATTGTATTCACGTCTATTTTAATATCGCTATGCATATACAAAAGAGCTAAACCTACTAATCGCTCTTGTAACATTGTGGAGCGCAGCCAAGTTTTATCCTCTTTAGATGGGAGAAACTTCTTTCAGATGTCGCAACACTTACCGGCAATGAAATCAATAATTGTAGGCATCTATTAATTGAAGGAAAATGTTTTCATCATATGATAAATACAGTGACATTCCACTGTCTATAATATCTTGTGTATGTGACTTCCAAAAGTCAAATTCTGATTTTAATCTGGTAATTATTAAATTTATGTATTCGTTACTATTTAGTCCATGCAAATATTTAGAGATTGTTTCTAATATGTCCATTACTTCAGCTTCAGTTTTTGAATTAAATACTGATGCAAAGAAAATAATAAAATTGTATATATGCAAAGATTCTTCATTGAACTGGTATACCAAATCCTGTAATATATAATCTAGCAAAGGGACATATAGGTTTAGTCTGTAACGCTTTTTCTTGTCAGACGTATCTATGTTCGTTCTGTTCACTTGCCTGCTTGTTATTCTTGGCACAGCCAGTTCAATACCCAGGGTTTCATGTGATTTCACTATAGATGCGAATAGTATTCTATTCTATTTTCGGAATTTGCGCGTCTTTCTTGTACAACTGAAATAATATTTCCTATGAGTTTGACAGTGTATTGTTTGTCAATACTTTTGTGTTGTAAAATCTTACTCAGGTTGACTGTTAAAGCTAATATATCACACAAACACTAGTGATTCGATAAATTGGGTGGAGGACATGGCAGTCGTCAAAGACTCCGCTTTTGAAGAAACTTCGTGGTCTTTCCCATTTGATATAATATTTAGTACCTCTACAATTTTCTCGAATTTACTTTTAAATTGGAGCACAGAATCATGACTCTCGGTCCATCGTGTTTCGTACATACTTAGAATTTGATATCCGTCTAGTTTTCTTTTTAATACTGTATTTCTTTTAGCGGATGCTTTGAAGAACGCAATTACTTCCTTCATTATACCTACAGTATTTCTTACTGCTTGGATGCTGCTGCTTTTTGAAATCGAAAGGTTCAAGGCATGATTTGCGCATGGGCTTTTTAGAGCATTTGGCAAACATTTTTGCAATTCCATTACAGCGCCCTTTTGTTCACCTAACATTAGGTTGCACGTATCAGTACCAATGCCCACACATAGTTTTGAAGTCTAAGTTATTGGTTTTAATGAAATGCTTGACTGTTTGAGCAAGAATTTGACCTGTGAGTCTGGGCTCCATTGTATCTCCATCAAAATTTGAGTAGCAATCCACAAATCCCATGAAGTCGTCGAAAATATATTTTTGATAACAATACCGCAATACGATTGACATTTGTGATTTATGTAGTTTCGTCAAATAAAATACTGTAATACTGACTTTGCCTGACGCGACTTAAAACTATATCCAAGATTTCTTCGCCACAACGTTCTATAATTTCATTTTGGATGCTGCTGCTTACGTACGTAGCATGCGCTTTTGAGTTTTCTTTCAATAAATTGTCGCGGCTCTCGACTCTAAACCGTATTAGTTCTCTAAAATTCCCTTCATTATTAAGGACATCCTCGTCATTCGTGCTGTCATTAGAAAAAAGTCGTCCCCTATCTCTATGCCCTCTAAGTGGTATATTTTGGCGTCATAAAAAAATTATAGATTCTATTATAGGAGTCAATCTTTGCCGATTTTCTGATACTTGCTTAATTCGCTCTGAACCTATTATATTTTTTGTATCATTCTTTAGATTTTCGTAAATCTTTAAAAAGTCCGTAGCATTTGAAACTGCTTCTTTAGATATACAGGGTGTCCGCAAAGTTGGGATTTTCCTTTTCAGAAACAACTACCCTTGAAATAACAAAGGTAATGTGTAGTGAAACGAGGGCGACCAAGTAAAAAAAATAAAGGAAAAAGTACTCACTCTCCAGTTGACGAGAAGGGCTAAGTACGTCTCTGCCCGAAATCATACCGCTCCAACAGAAAATGAAATCAGCTGATGCGCTACCGAGCAGACGCCGGCGGTGGTGCAGACCACGAACAGAGGTAAAAATATGACCATCGTGCAGAAACCACATTGATTGTCTTACACTTAATGGCACATCTTCTAACAAGGAAGGCAAAATGTTGCGTAAAAAGTCTAGGTATTGCATCCCGTCCAATCGATTTGGGAGAATAAATGGTCCAATGAGCATACCGTTCACCATGCCAGCCCAAACATTCACCGAAAATGTTTGTTGAAAATGTGCCCGACGGACAGCGTGCGGATTTTCTACTGACCAAACATGAGTTTTGCGAAAGTTATTCACCCCATTACGCGTGAACGTAGATTCGTCTGTCACCAATATGCACTTCAAAAAGTCCGGATTATTGTCATGTTGATGCAACAACCACTTACAAAACCGCACTCTTGCTGGAAAATCGTCAGGTTGAAGGGCTTGTACACGTTGGACGTGAAACGGATACAGCCCCTCTTCACGCAGCGTTTGCCACACTTTAGTTTTTGATACTTGATTATACGGGTTCGTTTACCTCTACACGCGTGACCGTAACCGTCGGTTGAAGGTTGCATACTGACCTGACACACTGACCTCGACCCAGGTCTGTCGTCGGGTTGAGCTAGTGTCCTAGTACCACTCGGGGATGTCGCGAGTCGCGGCTACAGGACGGTATTCAGATATTTTTGATGTTGCAGAGCCCTTTATCTCGGTTCCCTTAAGACATTGGTGTATATGGTACTAAGAAAAATTGCTTATGTTTTCAAGATCTACACGTCGTGTAAAGGAAAACCCCAACTTTGCGGACACCCTGTATTGAGACGTCATGTGTCTCACAATCACCGGTTTTGCCATACAATTTCGAAAATTTCTTTAGTGGTACGGTAACAAGTTTTCCCAATTTGGTTGATTTATGTACTCCTAATTTTCAAACACCACGCAATATTTACAGAAAAGCCCTTGTAGTTCCTCTGAATATGACAGCCAAGGAAGTGTTTTTTTGATCACATTTCACTTCTTTATTATTTTTCAAGTGTGTGAAAAAGGGATATTTGAAAGCGTCATTAGAGATCATTGCACACCTCAATAAGGTGTATTTTTCATGGGAAGACAAGTTGCCGCTGAAATTTACATATGGCGCAACATCAACAAAATTGGATCCTTTAGGTTTCGCACCAGATTGTTCAACACTTGGTTCAGCGTACGGTGCAACATCAAGAAATTTTGAAGTGGAAGGCTCCGGTTGATTTGTAGGATTATCATCAGAGTCTTTCGGTAACTCTTGTGCCGGTGGATCAGACAGTTTGTTTTGTTTAGAAAGGAACCAATCGATGGTATTCTGTTTCCGTTTACTCATCCTGAAAACAGCAGCCGTCAACCAGCACTAAAAGTTACACAAATATTGTCAAATAAACGGCATTATTGGTTTCCACGCATTAATAATAATAATAATAATAATAATAATAATAATAATAATAATAATAATAAATTTATTTTCCATCAGACATGCATGAACATGTATAGGTTTCGTCAAAAAGATACAATAAGTAAATATGTACAAAGTAAATAAATAAAAAAACAAACAAATAACATTCAACAACAAACAAGTTAAAATTAGTGATAAAAAACGATATTTAAAAACTGACAAAGTCGCTAATTGCATAAATCCGTTACTTATAAAGTAGCTTTTCAGCTCAGATTTGAATTGGCCTATTGAGGTGATCCTTTTTATGGAGTCCGGCAGGTTGTTAAAAATTTTAGGACCTAAAATACATGGTGATCTGCTGCCTAACTTATAACGCGCAAAAGGTATATGGATGTCGTTTTGTCTGCGAGTGCCCATTTGATGTATATGACTATTCAAGGTGAAATCATCTTTGTTTAAAAAAGTATAGATAGCCATATTGTACATACACCTCACCAGCCGTTTTTGACTTAGGAACACCTTAGAAGCGTTCACCGATGAACCCCAGAAGCACAAAGCATACAGCATGCGAGACTCAACCTGACCATGATACAACATCAATAGCTGATTTTCTGTGAAAACAGATCTCAGATTCTTGAATAAATATGCTTGTGAATTTATTTTTGATGACAGATAATCGCAATGTCCTTTAAAGTTGAGACATTGGTCTAAGTGGAGCCCTAAAAACTTTTATCACTCTACAGTGCTGAACCGTTCAGAACAAGCTGAATCGCTGGTATCGACTTTTGAATGTTATGGAACCTTATAAATGTGGTCTTCTCGCTCTTAAGAAGTAACTGATTTTATTCAAACCAGCTATTGATGTTGTACACTAAGGTGTTACATTTATTTATTAAATCAGCCTCGTCTTTATTTGATATAATGATGGAGGCATCGTCTGCATACAACGTGAAATGTGCTTTAGGGAAACATTGCTCCAGGTTATTTATATAAAGGGAAAACAGCACTGGCCCCAATATAGATCCTTGTGGTACGCCTATATTTATGTTAACCATACCCGATTTGACCTGCTTCAGTTGACTAGCGTTGTTGTGTGTTATTGCCACGAATTGTGACCTATTCTGGAGGTACGATTTTATCCACAGGTAGGCTGAACCACCAATTCCATAGTCTGTTAGTTTGTCTAATAGTATGTCATGACTGACACAGTCGAACGCCCTACTGAGGTCACAAAATATCCCAACCGGGCATTCTCCTGCTTCAATACAGTAGACTAACCTGTTGATAAATGAACGACATGCGGTCATGGTTGATTTTCCAATACGGAAACCATGTTGATTGGATGATAGAGTGTCATTGCTTTCCAAGAACAGCAGAAGTCGATCTAAAAAGCAATACTCAAGAATCTTGGAAAAACAGCATGGAACAGTCACCGGTCTGTAATTGCTAACCAAAGAAGTATCTCCTTTCTTAAGAATTGGAGTTACTTTTCCTGTTTTCAGGTTGTTTGGAAATACACCAGTGCAGAATGATAAATTAACTAGAAAAACAAAAGGTTTGGTTATGTACAATATTTTCTTGACTAAGAAATTAGGAACTTCATCGGTGCCTGAAGAACGCTTGTTTTTTAACTTATCATTTATTAGTTTATAGAATTCTTCCTCCAAGAACGGGTATAAAAACTTAAAAGATTTTTGGTCGCAGGTATGATCACTTGGAACTGGATTTGTATCCTTAGATATTTTTTGAATAATATCCAAAGGAGCTTGGTTTAAAATAGTAGTTAAAATAATTCGAAATTTCTTGTGGATTTCTAATGGTTTATCCATTATCAAGCAGTACAATGTTCTTTGATACTCTATTTCTTCCGTTTATGTCAGAAACCACATTCCAGGCAGCCTTCATCACGTTGTGCGAATCGGATATTTTTTGTTGTTCACGAAACTCATAACAAAGAACCTTTTCTGTTTGGAAAACAAGATTTCTTAAGTTCAGGCACTTTTCAAAAACTAAATATATATTTTGCCATCTCGGACGAACGAAATGCACTGAAGTGTTTATATACAGGGACTTGCGAGACAAAATAGACATACTATAGATGATAATGATAGCTGGAGTATGGACCAAACACTTCGTAATTGAAATTATATTAAATTTCCATTTTGCCGTCTGTCATTTTTTAGACACGATTCTTTTATAGTATAAAAATTAAAAACAAACAAAAATTAATTTTCTGGCTTATGCGTGGAAAATAAAAAATCAATAGAACATAGAAAATAGCGTTAATACCAACCAGATCAACAAAACTCCGCTTGTTGACTTCTCAGTCAAATTTTGTTGCGGACTCCGGGCTGGTACAGAATTTAGACATTAGACTAGACCATAAAAGACTAGACTATACCTGTTCCAACAGGAAGAAGCGCACACCGTTGCTGTTGGTGGGAGAGTAGTCGCTAGTCGCATGTGCACTGAGGGGATTGGCAGCGATGCCGCTATCCCTTCTTAAAGTTACAGATTTTTGTATAAGACGTTTACTTTATACCACCTTTTCAAAGCCTGCTCCAGTCGTCTGGGGGGGGGGTAATTACCCCCTTTACCCCCCCTCCATTGGAGCGCCAGTGGTCCAATGACACCTCCATACCAAACACCGCATCAAACTGTGACTCGACGAGGACGTAGTGGTCGTTGATGAATGAGACGAGGCTTCTCTAATCCTGCTTATTAAAAAATCCGTTCGTATCGAAGTGATCACTAGGCTGTAGTTCTTGGTTTAACTGAATTTTGTATGGCCGCAAATGCAAGTTCTTTTTTTTAATAAAGCATAATGACGTGCGACGAATACCCAGTTCTTGAGAACGATGTCTGGTAGACGACTCAGGGCGCCCCACTATACTTTCACGAACTCTCTCGATATTTTCCCGAGTACGAACCTTTCGGACGCGTCCCGACCTTGGCAAGTCTTTAACTTCACCTGTTTCTTCAAATCTCCGCACCAACCGACGAATGGTGCACATTATTTCTACTGAAATTTTGTCGTAGCTTCCGAATGAACTCATTATTTAAGTAAATCGTTTTAACAATTCGGACGCGTTGTGGGATGATGAATTGGACCCATGTGCTTTAAACATCTACTATGGCGCCACCTACTGAAATGCGTGTATCAAACATGGCGCGAAATTTGAATCAGTCAGTTATATATTGGCCACTCTGTAAAGTCCACTTCTGCTTTTCTCCAAAAATCATAACTTTTATTTTAGAAGCATTCAGTTTTAGACACTAATAAGCAGCCGAAATGTGATACATGGTATTTATATCATTGTTGATCAAATTAAAGGAAGAAGATGTAGCATTGATATGAAAACCATAATATAATTGTGTGTCGTTTCCGTAGTGACAAACGTTGCAGTACTTTATATTGTTAGAAAAGTCTGAAATATACAAAGGGCTAAGAATAGAGCCTTGTAGTCTCCCATTGTAACGGGGGATTTATTGGAATCGTTCAAATAAAATGATACACATTGGTGCCTTTCTTTCAGAAAACTTTTTATGAGTTGAACAGCGGGAGAGCTGGTAACCATCGAATTGTCAGAACGAATTTTCCCTGTTCTTGTATAAAAATCTGTCCTGCCAGTCGATTAATCAATTTCGTTTATATAGGGTGTCTGTTACCGTTTTCTTTTATGATCAGCTATAAAAGATAACCAGATCGATAAGCAGGCGCTCAAGGAAAGATCACGTCGAAAACGCTTTATTACAACAAAATCCGATATCCTCCACCTTGACAGGGCAGTTTATATATTTTACGTGATGCCTCGGGGGCGACGAAATAGTTTGTGTTACATCGATGGCGAAAACAAGGCGATGAAATGAAACTTGTTTGTGATTGCTCGGAGACCACTTGCTGAAGAAAAGTTTTACTGAAAGATATTTTAGTCACTGCTGATAAACTGTTTAGAATCCTAGCAGTGTCCAATAGCCAACGGGCTTGGATCCTCCGAGCTTTTGTTTCCCTGGCATTCATATAAACGCATTGGACAAGTATACGTATAGTGTCACTATCCTACAATTTTAGCGAAAGTATATGTACAGGGTGTTTCAGTTTATTGTTGTATGACTTTAAAATTCGATAGAACTTTTAAAATTAATGCATCAAGTCTATATAAACATGGGTCGAAAAATGCGTGGCTTCCGAAATACAGGGTGTTTAAATTTACTTTCTAAAATAGTTTTTTTTTAAATATTTCGAACAATATTTGATGTATAACAGTGAAAATTGGTATACAAGGGTTTTTTGGTACGACAAAACGAACCATGGGCATAGTTTTACTGTAGCCGCTAGAGGGCGCTCTCTACTGTACCTGTAGTGTATTAAAATGACCGAAAAATTTTTCTTAGTTCAATTTTTTGCTTTTTGAATAAAAAAACTGATTCTTCGCACTGTTTAACATAAAAAAGCTCTCTTGTGAATTTTCGTTATAGTTAGCCGTTTTTGAGATATTTCGATTTTTAAGATTCGATGCATTTTTAATTATTTGTGATAAAATAACGTTAAAAAGTCAGTATCTCGATAATTTTCAGAAGTAGGCTGTGCCTGCAAATATTTTTGAAATTGAAAGCAGAATAAGGGTAAACGTCAATTAGTTGACAGTTAGTTTTGTTGCCTGTTGAAACCTGAAACGTTTTTTTGCAATTGTGAATGCACGAAATTTAGTTTCTTTTACCTGTTTTTTTTTTAAGTTTTATAAAAATGCCATTTTTGTTCTCCAATCAAGAGTTAGCGGATATTCATTTTGTGTATGGCTTTGTAAATGGAAACGCAGCAGAAGCAGCCAGAGAATACGCACGAAGATTTCCAAACAGACGACATCCAACTCGCTCAGTATTTGTAAGAGTGCATCGCCAAATAATTGAAAATGGTTTTGGAAATCTCCAAAGGGATCAAAACATAAATGTTCGTCAGCGCAGATTTACCCGTATGAATCCGCGTGAGTTTGATAGAGATCCGACCACAAGTGTTAGGAGAGTTTCTGGTGCCTTGGGAATTTCAGCAAGCCATGTTCATCGTGTTCTTAGAAATGACCATAGACGTCCTTACCATTTGCAACCTGTGCAAGGACTATAGCCAGTGGACGGAGAACGAAGAATTACATTTTGTCAGTGGATTCTTGATAGAACTGATAATAATAGGGAGTTTTTAAGTAACGTTTTATGGACCGATGAGTCATGCTTCACTAGACGTGGAGTGGTAAATTTTCATAATCAACATATTTGGTCGCATGAAAATCGGCATGCAGTTCGGGAAAGAAATTTTCAGCATGCATTTAGTGTGAACGTGTGGATTGGTATCTACCGTAATCGACTATTTGGACCCTACCTTTTGCTTGCAAGGTTAAATGCTGCGACCTTCTTGGAATTTTTAAAGGCTGAACATGCAAATATGTGGGATGATGTTATGTTAGATTTAAGAAGATTGGCCTGGTTCCAGCTTGATGGTTGTCCAGCTCATTATTCGAGAATAGTTAGAAACTGGCTGGACGAAAATTATCCAGAAAGATGGATCGGCCGTGAAGGACCAGTCGCCTGGCCTCCACGATCCACTGACCTAAATCCATTAGATTTCTTTGTGTGGGTATTTCTAAAAGAAAAAGTGTACCAGACTCCCGTAACCACAATAGATATGCTAATAGACAGAATCAGGAATGCATGTGATGAAATAAGGCCTTATTTGAATAATGCTATACCACGTTCGATCATTCGTAGATGTGAATTGTGTATTGAACAATTGGGTTTACATTTCGAGCAACTACTTTAGATTTTGTATGTTTTCCCTAACTATCCAATAGCATTTTAGTTGTAATTAATTTAATTTGTTAAAAATAATATTCGAAAATTAAACAAATTAATATTGTTTTTTTTTGTGTTTATTTGGAGTTAGGAATTATTGCTGTGTTTAAAAACACAATCTAAACCGATAATCTTAATTACCCAAATCGAAAATGTAAAAAAAAATATTATTTTCCCATAGATAATTTAAAATGCATCTACCATAAAAATCGAAATATCTCAAAAACGGCTAACTATAACGAAAACTCACAGGAGAGCTTTTTTATGCAGAAAAGTGCGAAGAATCAGTTTTTTTTATTCAAAAATCGAAAAATTGCACTAAGAAAAAATTTTCGGTCATTTTAATACACTACAGGTACAGTAGAGAGCGCCCTCTAGCGGCTACAGTAAAACTATGCCATGGTTAGTTTTGTCGTACCAAAAAAACCCTTGTATACCAATTTTTACTGTTATACATCAAATATTGTTCGAAATTTAAAAAAAAAACTATTTTAGAATGTAAATTTAATCACCCTGTATTTCGGAAGCCACGCATTTTTCGACCCGTGTTTATATAGACTTTATGCGTTAATTTTAAAAGTTCTATCGAATCTTAAAGTTATGCACCAATAAACTGAAACACCCTATAACCTGCCTGCTTTTGCTGATAGAAGAATGCGAGGAGATCTCATCACTTTCAGAGCACTGCACAATTTGTTTGGTCTGGACATTTCGCATCCGTTTCGTCTGGCAACGAACAATCTCAGAGGCCATAACTTCAAATTGCAGAAGGAAGCTTTTAGAACCTCTACTCGTCAGCGGTTTATCTCAAACCGTGTCTTCGATGCATGGCACAGTCTTCCATCTTATGTAGTGAACTCCGCATCCGTCAACAGTTTCAAAAACAATTATGATAGACACCGCAGTGCTGTTCCCATTCTGTATATGTCTACTTCAGAAGTGCTAAGATTGTCAAACTGTTATATTTCTTTTGTCTGTACACTATTATCTATTATTTGGTTGAGTTTATAATACTTGTACTCAACTCAAATTTGTTGTTTAATAATAATAATAATAATGTACAAAGAAATCTATAATCTGTGAAATACGTCTTATAGGTGCGTAGAATTACCGGGATTTGAGGCGTATATACTAACGCCAAATAATTGAGATATATCCTCTCCCACGACCACCTTCCAAGTTATATACGGTCCAAATATCACTGGACAACAAATTTTAGTTTTTTAATTGTATCTTGTGGGAAAAGTGCACTTCTTTGTTAATTTTGGGGCGCTGAATCCAAAAATGACAATGAAATAAAAAAATTAGTTGCGGTTTAGAAAAAAACTTTTTATTTTTAAGGATATATTAAAAAAAGTAACAAGATTCATATACTTATAAGAATCACTATATACGCTGTCTTTTTGCTGTTCTTTTATGGATCGTTTCTGGAGCATCTTTACCAAGAGTCCAACAGTAGTCTGCAAGCATGGAAGGATTCCACTTTCCCTGGTACCTTTTTTTCATTGTTGAAATATCCTGATGAAAACGTTCGCCGTGCTCATCACTTACGGCTCCGCAATTGTCAGGAAAAAAGTCCAGGTGTGAGTGTAGGAAATGTATCTTAAGAGACATATTACAGCCCATCTTTTGATACGATGACAGCATATTTTTGACAAGGGTTTTATAGTTGTCAGCTTGACTATTTCCCAAGAAATTAGTGACCACCAGACGGAAATCATTCCAAGCAGTTTTTTCAATACCTGTTTTGCCCGACTGTCCCATTCACACAAAAAACAGCAAAACTTTGTGTAGCCTAGCTGCAGCCTAAGTAAAAGTGCAACAACTTTCAAATCGCCACAAATATGCCATTGGTGTTCATCGTATTTTATGCATGTCAATAGGTACTTCATATTGTCATATGATTCTTTCATGTGAACTGCATACCCTACAGGAAGAGATGGTAAAATATTTCCAATATGCAATAACACTGCCTTTAAACTTAATGTTGAACTGTCTATAAACAATCTCCATTCTTCTGGGTTATAGTTTATATTTAAAGCCGCCAGTAAGCCGTTAATGTTACTGCAGAAAACCAAGTTATTCTCCATATTGAAAAATGGTTGTAAGTCTTTGTGGCGTTTACGAAAAACACATACCGAAACATCGTCTTCTAACAAGTTCCACTGCTGCAATCTTGATCCAAGTAACTCTGCCTTACATTTTGGAAGTTCTAAATCTCTTACAAGATCATTTAATTCTGACTGTGTTATTTTGTGCGGTTGGTGGCATGACGTGCTCGGTATAAAATCAGGATCTCTTGACGTTGATGGCATATCTTCTTCCTGACGAATCACTCGATCGCCATGATCTGATTCGTTTTCTGATTCGCAAGTGTTGGATTCTGGGGGTTTTGGAATAGGATTTTCGTCACTGTGAGGCACAGGTCTCATCGCAGATGGTATGTTTGGGTAGTTAATAACCGATTTTTTTTTCTTGGACATACCTGTGGCTTGTCCAACACAAGGTACCATGCAAAAGTAACAATCATTAATATGATTTGTAGGCGCTCTCTCCAAACCATTGGGACAGCAAAGCGCATAGACCGTTTTTTGCCATTTAACCAGCTCCTCAGACTTGAAGCACATGTATTACAGCAGATGTGGGGTGCCCACTGTTTGTCTTGATCATAGTTTACAACCGAAATAAAGCTGATATGTCTTTGTTATTAGTGGAGTAATAGACCGTCTCTGAGACGCAAAAGTCACATCACCACACACGTAACAAAACTGATCTGGATTGCTTACACACTTTCGAGACATCTTGCATGAACGCTGTCAACCAATTGAGGAAAAAATGGCTAATATAAAACAATTCAATGTACACGTATGTATAACGTAACGCAATCATGCCGATTACATCATCTTTCCTTGCCGAATATAAAAATGTAGCACGTGCATTCTTGTGAATTACAGTATATTAACACTGTCACAGCAGGAACACATATAATTACCGTATCTCTAAAACTTGAACTAATATTGAAAAAATAAGTTTCATTCCGTTTTTAGCACATTAAAAATAGTAATATTTTGTTGATTTTATTTAGGATATTTTTTGGTTGTTGATCAGTGATATCAGCGGACAGACCTGCGGAAAAAAGTGACATGGTTTTTACGATGCAACATCCAAAAAATATCTCATTTTTGCAATTAGAATACTTTCTCGCCAGTGGCGTGTGAAGTTAAAATAAAACGGGTAACATGAAATTTTTTAACAGTCTCCAAACTCGTATCACGATCTTTTTCGAATTTCGATTTGACTTTGGCTTCGAGGCTGCAGTACAAGAAAAAGAATCTAATACATTACTCACACTTTCTGGTAGATCCTGAAAAGTTTGTTTTATAGAGATTAACTTTCTTTGTTTCTACCATGTGTGTTGATCACGTTACGCTGCTAATGAAAGAAATAATGAAAAAAGTTGGTAGTTCCTAATGCGCTCGCTCGCAAAAATATAACATACCATGCTTTGATGTGCGTCAATCTTACCAGATACTGTGCCAAAACTATAACTGTTTGTCTGAATATGCTTGGCAATATCTCGTGATATAATAACTATATCACTTAGTTTATGTTATTAGTTTGATTTATGATTAACGTTATAGAAATAGCGAACATTTTGTATAAAATATGAATCATTCCCACAGAGCTACTAATGTAAATGTAACATCTGAAACAGATGCAAAACAATGCACTTGCAACATTTCGACGTCGAAGATTGCATAGCAATTAAACAGTGTGTTGCAACAACAGTTCTGGGTTGGTTTTCGCGTTTTTTGGGGGGCTTTTGTTGCCTTCGGGACGATGGACAAGGGTGACATGTCTGGTACATTAACAAACAACAGACAGTCTCAAACTCGCTTGTCGTTTTGGAGGACTGGACGTCCGTCCTTTTTGGCATATGAGGCATAATTGAAAAAAAAAATGTTTTTTTTTCCATTTATCACCCTCTAGCCCTTACGAAAAAGCGTAAAAATAAATTTAAACTAAAATATCTTAAAATCATATCACAGTGGAACATTTTACACAACTGTTCATATCATAAATCCTCCTCCTTATCCAACAGTACTTGGAAATTGTAATTTAAGCCTAATTTTTAATATATACTAAGTGACATATAAATCCGAACACCCAGTTTAAATGGTATTATTTTAATAAAAGTTTGTATAAGTTCTTAATGAAACATAATAAGTAAATGATAAAAATTTCAAAATGATTGCACTGCTTTAAAGCCCTTTGACCTTTAATAATGTGTGGATGCACCCTGATGTGCTACGCATTCTCCAACGCGCCTAGGCATGCTTATGATCAGGTGGTCAATGTCCTCCTGTGGTATCTCATTCCAGGCAACCACCAACTCCTCTCGAAGTGCTTCTAGAGTCTGAGGAGGACGTTGCAAATTGAGCAATCTCCTACCCATCATATCCCACACGTGCTCAATTGGGGATAAGTCGGGAGATCTTGGTGGCCATGGTAACAATGTGACATCATTATGTTGAAAGAAGTCTATTGTGACTCTTGCAACATGTGGTCGGGAATTATCTTGTTGGAAAGTTGGATCTGTCAGGGTGTCAAGATAGGGTAAAATATGGGGTTCTAGAACTTCGTGGATATAACGCTGCGCGTTCATGTTACCTCTGATGAAAATTAAAGATGACCTGGAACCATAAGCTATAGCACCCCAAACCATAACTCCAACAGTGTGATGAACATGTCTTTCAACAAAAAACTGTGGATTCTTCCTTTCACCACGTCGCGTTCTAACCCTTGCACGACCATCGTGCATGCCTAAACAAAATCGAGACTCGTCACAAAAGACAATACTGTTCCATTCCTGATCCCAGAGTGACCGTTGTCTGCACCACTCAAGGCGATTACGTCGGTGTTCTCGAGTTAAAGGGAGGACCCAGTGTGGCCGGTACGAAAACAAGCCAAAACTTCTCATTCGTCGGTAAACACTTCGCATGCCAATAGGTCTTCCGTGTTCTGCAAACCATTCATTTGCAATGGAACTGGTTGTGGAGAAACGGTCCCTTAAGGCCAATAATCTTAGGCGGCGATCTTCACGGTCTGTTGTTCTACGGCGGCGTCCAGTGCCCCTTGCTCTTTGCGTACGGCCTTCTCGAAGCCATGCCTGAAAACACCTAACCACAGTGTCTACACTTCTTTGCACTCTAACTGCAATTGCCCGAAAAGAAAGTCCAGCTTCCCGAAGTCCCACTATACGGCCCCTATCAAACTCACTAAGTTGACGAAATGGTACAGGTCTCCGTACTCTGGGCATCGTAACCGATCGTAAAGGATGTCAAGAACAAAAATCCGCCAACGTTGATTCTTTACTGAGGCTGAAATATTCATTTTTAGAGCGTTAGTGAATTAAAAAAAGCAGTATAAAGACTTTTTTTCGGGCAATTGCAGTTAGAGTGCAAAGAAGTGTAGACACTGTGGTTAGGTGTTGTCAGGCATGGCTTCGAGAAGGCCGTACGCAAAGAGCAAGGGGCACTGGACGCCGCCGTAGAACAACAGACCGTGAAGATCGCCGCCTAAGATTATTGGCCTTAAGGGACCGTTTCTCCACAACCAGTTCCATTGCAAATGAATGGTTTGCAGAACGGAAGACCTATTGGCATGCGAAGTGTTTACCGACGAATGAGAAGTTTTGGCTTGTTTTCATACCGGCCACACTGGGTCCTCCCTTTAACTCGAGAACACCGACGTAATCGCCTTGAGTGGTGCAGACAACGGTCACTCTGGGATCAGGAATGGAACAGTATTGTCTTTAGTGACGAGTCTCGATTTTGTTTAGGCATGCACGATGGTCGTATCATTTACTTATTATGCTTCATTAAGTACTTATACAAAATTTTATTAAAATAAAACCATTTAAACTGGGTGTTCGGATTTATATGTCACTTAGTATATCTTCACAACAAATAAAGATATTGATTTGCGGTTTTCACCATTTTATAGGAGTTTTTAGGCACTTTATGATCAATATAAAAAATAATATAGTTAGATTTGAACTTTTCGAAAAAAATAAAAAAAAAACTAACATATTCACGAAGCGCCATCTAGAGGTCACAAGCTGAACTAATCTGACAAGACTGAGGAGAGAGAATACTCTTTCAAACGAAATGAACAACATCAATACCGGTGAAGCCGAACGGCAGTTATGTGACTTTTTATGTAATGACATTCAAGCCTTCTGCCACTCTAAATTAAGGCGACTCCGACGCAGTGAGTTTCACTCCATTTACAAGGGTTCAGCTGCTTCGAAACTGACACTCCATTTTCCAATATTTTTGAATGAAACTCATACAGTATGTTCAGAAGATAATTGCCCAGGGTGCTATAGGAGCACTTTTTGAAATTTTGTTTTTGCACAAGTTTTATGATGGGTTAAAGTGCGCACTTTTTCTGTTCAACTTCGCGATTTTTTTAAAAAGATTCTAGTAAAAAAAATGAAAAAGTGGCTCTATAGCACCCTGCAGGGTTTTGTTTTTAGCACACTATGAAAATTTCATTCAAAAATATCAAAAAATAAAGGGTCAATCTTGTGCTGGCAACCCAAGCGTTGCGGCCCAATGTACGGACTAAGAAAGGACGTATTCAGGTAATTTGGTGGCCCGATTTCATATAATATCGCATAGATAAGTCGTTCTGCAAATAGGTACTCATAATCGCGATCGCTGATACTCCTCGATTTTAAAGCTGTTTTACTTCTCACGCCAGTGGCGAGGAAGTATTGTAAACGCGAAAAATTTCTAAAATGAGATGCTATGTTCTTTTAAGTCATATGACATCTACATCACGAAAAACTATATCACTCATCAGCAACTTGGAAATTACCGCTCGGATTTTTATGAAATTTCCACTAGTATGCCAAAGCCTTGTAGTTTTAGTCTAATGGCAAGGGTGCTATAGGCAAAAAAGAAAAAGTAACAATTGCTGAAACTCCGTTTTTGACGTTACAGGGGTTCCTTATCACTGAAATAAAAAAATGTACTGCTTAAAAAGTGGGGGTTGAGGGAAGGTGATTCTAAATCTTTGATATCAGTGAAACACGTTCTATTATTAAGAAGCGTCTGGTCCCAGTGATTACAGGAAATTTAAGCAAGAAAAATTCGACGACAGTAGGGAAGAACGAATTCGGATATCAATCCAGTCAAGTATAGGGGAATTTAGCGTGGAACTTTAAAATTATCGACATGTCAAGGAAATATGTTTTTGAGAACGATAATTTGGTAGATTTTATACCTGCATTTTCATTTGAATTTCATGACCCGTTACCATTACCTTCAATTTGTGTTCTGCAGTTTGTGATGTTTTTCTGGAAATAAGCAGGACATAATTGCCTAAGGTGCTATCAGAGCTATTTACAAAATTTTGAGTTTGTGCAAGAATTATGGTGGGTTGAAATGCTTTGTGCTCAACTTCTTGATATTTTGAAAAGATCCTAGTGTATAAAATCGAAAAAGTGGATCGTTAGCACCCTGTGGACTTTGTTTTTAGCACGCTGCAAGAGTTTAATTTGGAAATAATAAAAAATGAAACGTAAGCTGTGAAGTGCAAATCGTTTTTTGGGCGAAATTCAGTCTACTGTTTCGTCCTGCCAGTCCAAGCGACGTGACGGTGCGTTCTGACTAAGAAAAAATGTATTCAAATAATTTGATATCTTTAGTAAAATAAATTCAAGAACTCAAATTCAAATTCGCTTATTCAAATCAATAAACACAATTATCTTTACAAGGGTCATGTGGTGCATGGTAACAATTGCACGAGGGTCATAAAAATATCTTACGCTCTCAAAATAAGAGGAAACAGTTAGGTAATTTTTGATAAGCAATAAACAGGTGGGCTTATACCTGGATTAAGTACATGTCTTGTCTACTGTAAAAGGTAGATGGAGGCGATGCTGCCAGAAATAAATTTGTGGGATCAATAAACAAACCACAAGATTGAACTGCCGTGTCCAATGATTTTTTTATTGCCTTTTTTATTGACTTACTAGAAAACTATGTTGGGTATATGATGGAGTTTACTAGAACTTTACAGCTTGTTGTCTGCCTTCTTCTACAAACTTCACCAAATCGAGACGCTGTCAACCTTATCCTCCGATGAAGGCGCCACAAAGTACGGTCCTGTGATTTGGTGACTTGTTCGATCTGCAAAATCTCGTCGTCACTTTTTTCAAGTTTCCCTAAAAATTCTTGCTTAGCAACCTCCAAATCAATGTCGTTCATGTCAGGTTTTTGACAAAATTCGCCATAAAACTATTCATTTTCTTTAAATCCAGTGCATTCGTAATTAAAATGGTCGCATATGACCTTTTATTATCCATTATCAACCTTGATAAAAAAGGCACTCAAGAACAATCACACCAACAAGAGTGCAGCACAACAATTCAACAACACAATATCGAAGAACAGCAAAATAATAGCGTTTGAAAATTTGAAATAGGGATGACGCCACTTAGCGACCATTTTTGGAAGCTGAAAATAATTTCGAGAAATTTCTCTTGGTTGGCTGATTGAAAAGACTTAGCCTGCGTCCTTGTACGAAGTAAGAACCTTTGTATAACAAAACAAATTTCCTACTCATGGGAAAACACCTTGTGAAAATATACTAAGTGACATATAAATCCAAACACCCAGTTTAAATGGTTTTATTTTAATGAAAGTTGGTGAATGTATTTATCTTACTGTAAATAACAAGTGAAAAAATTTTCAGCCTTATCAGTTGGACATTCCGGTTTTTATACTGATTTTTTTAATTCACTAACGCTCTAAAAATGAATATTTCAGCCGCAGTAAAGAATCAACGTTGGCGGATTTTGGTTCTTGACATCCTTTACGATCGGTTACGATGCCTAGAGTACGGAGACCTGTACGATTTCGTCAACTTAGTGAGTTTGATAGGGGCCGTATAGTGGGACTTCGGGAAGCTGGACTTTCTTTTCGGGCAATTGCAGTTAGAGTGCAAAGAAGTGTAGACACTGTGGTTAGGTGTTGTCAGGCATGGCTTCGAGAAGGCCGTACGCAAAGAGCAAGGGGCACTGGACGCCGCCGTAGAACAACAGACCGTGAAGATCGCCCCCTAAGATTATTGGCCTTAAGCGACCGTTTCTCCACTACCAGGTCCATTGCAAATGAATGGTTTGCACAACACGGAAGACCTATTGGCATGCGAAGTGTTTACCGACGAATGAGAAGTTTTGGCTTGTTTTCATACCGGCCTCACTGGGTCCTCCCTTTAACTCGAGAACACCGACGTAATCGCCTTGAGTGGTGCAGACAACGGTCACTCTGGAATCAGCAATGGAACAGTATTGTCTTTAGTGACGAGTCTCGATTTTGTTTAGGCATGCACGGTGGTCGTGCCAGGGTTAGAAGGCGACGTGGTGAAAGGAGGAATCCACAGTTTTTTGTTGAAAGACATGTTCATCACACTGTTGCAGTTATGGTTTGGGGTGCTATAGCTTATGGTTCCAGGTCACCTTTAATCTTCATCAGAGGTAACATGAACGCGCAGCGTTATATCCATGAAGTTCTAGAACCCCATCTTTTCCCCTATCTTGACACCCTGGCAGATCCAACTTTCGAACAAGATAATGCCCGACCACATGTTGCAAGAGTCACAATAGACTTCTTTCAACATAATGATGTCACATTGTTACCATGGCCACCAAGATCTCCCGACTTATCCCCAATTGAGCACGTGTGGGATATGATGGGTAGGAGATTGCTCAATTTGCAACGTCCTCCTCAGACTCTAGAAGCACTTCGAGAGGAGTTGGTGGTTGCCTGGAATGAGATACCACAGGAGGACATTGACCACCTGATCAGAAGTATGCCTAGGCGCGTTGGAGAATGCGTAGCACATTAGGGTGCATCCACACATTATTAAAGGTCAAAGGGCTTTAAAGCAGTGCAATCATTTTGAAATTTTTATCATTTACTTATTATGCTTCATTAAGTACTTATACAAAATTGTATTAAAATAAAACCATTTAAACTGGGTGTTCGGATTTATATGTCACTTAGTATACTTAATGTATATATATATATATATCGACAAAGTTTTCTTCCCCTAAATTTGAAATTAATTATAAGCAACATGCTTTTAGCGCATCCCATCTTCAAATGAAAATTCAAAAGCGGAATGATCGCATTGCAGGTTAAACCTTATACATTTTATACAAACTCAGATGGCTTGCCACTCCACGATCTACCCGCCGTGACCTAGTTTGTTATTCACATTGATAACATCGCCCCAAGGGGCTTAATGCAGCAGGGTGAAATTATCGAACCGTCATACTGATATCGTTGTCGTTTAATTGCCTTAATTGTACTTGAAAATCTAGGACGTTGAACATGCAGAATTTAGATGAAAATTTTCCACGCTTCCTCTGAATTTTCATAGAGCGAACAGACCTTCACGACAAAGCTTAAGGGGTAATTGTTTGAAAATTGTGATATCAGAACAGAACAGTCCGCATATCTAGAAAAAAGTCACTTTGGCTTACCTATAATTTGAAACTAAGAGATAAGGCACTAAGAAAGTATCATCGTACAAATAATCACAATGATTGGTTAGGCTATAATACACTGAAGAACAAAATTAACGACGCGATTAACTATCAGGTTCTTTATCAGCTAACAAAAAAATATTATCTCTCCGTCAACGCCACTAAATCTAAGGCTCTTCTACTATTTGGTAAAAACAAGAATCGTGAACTATACTCCAATAATTTAGACATTTATTTCGGACAAGACAAAATAACTTTTACAAACTCCGCTAAAAATTTAGGGGTTATTATGGATACAGATCTACGCTTTTCCCAGCATGTCTCTCTTATAACCAAAATGGCATTTTCATCATTGAAACTGCTATACAATAGCAGAAGCATAATAACCAAGACAACAAAAATAATAGTGTGTGAGTCTTTAGTTCTTTCTCACCTCAGCTATGCAGACTGCGCGTACGGCTCGTCATTGCTACATCGAGATAAGGCGAGCCTTCAGCGTATTCAAAATTCTTGTGTCAGGTTTGTTAGTGGTATTAGAAGGCGGCAGCCGATATCTCTTCACTTAAAGAACTTAGGTTGGCTCAATATAGAGAAAGGAAGGTTCATCGATACCACAAGATACTCAATACTGAATCACCATCCTATCTTTACAAGCAGATCAAGACCCGTACAGAAGTGCATAGTCGTAACACGAGGTTTAAACATCATCTCTCACTACCTAAATTTAAAACTTCAAATTATAAGTGCTCTTTTTCATATGACATTATTAAGGTTTACAACTCGCTGCCTGATAGAATTAAAGCCCCATCAATTTTGAGATTTAAGCGAGAAGTGAAGACTAGCTGAGACTTGAGATGACTTAAATTTAACATTGCACGCTGATTTGCCAATTATTCTTCTGTATGTCTTTTCCGTTCGATCTTTGACATTTTCCCTTCATAAGATATTAGCTACAACTTCTAGCAATCTCATTCAAGCATCAACTCGTTTTATATTTTAGGTTTTAGCAAGGTGCCTGCAACAGTTATATGTCATCTATGGATGTATAATATATATACTAAGTGACATATAAATCCGAACACCCAGTTTAAATGGTTTTATTTTAATGAAATTTTGTATAAGTACTTAATGAAGCATAATAAGTAAATGATAAAAATTTCAAAATGATTGCATTGCTTTAAAGCCCTTTGACCTTTAATAATGTGTGGATGCACCCTGATGTGCTACGCATTCTCCAACGCGCCTAGGCATGCTTCTGATCAGGTGGCCAATGTCCTCCAGTGGTATCTCATTCCAGGCAACCACCAACTCCTCTCGAAGTGCTTCTAGAGTCTGAGGAGGACGTTGCAAATTGAGCAATCTCCTACCCATCATATCCCACACGTGCTCAATTGGGGATAAGTCGGGAGATCTTGGTGGCCATGGTAACAATGTGACATCGTTATGTTGAAAGAAGTCTATTGTGACTCTTGCAACATGTGGTCGGGCATTATCTTGTTGGAAAGTTGGATCTGCCAGGGTGTCAAGATAGGGTAAAAGATGGGGTTTTAGAACTTCGTGGATGTAACGCTGCGCGTTCATGTTACCTCTGATGGAGATCAAAGGTGACCTGGAACCATAAGCTATAGCACCCAAACCATAACTCCAACAGTGTGATGAACATGTCTTTCAACAAAAAACTGTGGATTCCTCCTTTCACCACGTCGCCTTCTAACCCTGGCACGACCATCGTGCATGCCTAAACAAAATCGAGACTCGTCACTAAAGACAATACTGTTCCATTCCTGATCCCAGGGTGACCGTTGTCTGCACCACTCAAGGCGATTACGTCCGTGTTCTCGAGTTAAAGGGAGGACCCAGTGTGGCCGGTATGAAAACAAGCCAAAACTTCTCATTCGTCGGTAAACACTTCGCATGCCAATAGGTCTTCCGTGTTCTGCAAACCATTCATTTGCAATGGACCTGGTAGTGGAGAAACGGTTCCGTAAGGCCAATAATCTTAGGCGGCGATCTTCACGGTCTGTAGTTCTATGGCGGCGTCCAGTGCCCCTTGCTCTTTGCGTACGGCCTTCTCGAAGCCATGCCTGACAACACCTAACCACAGTGTCTACACTTCTTTGCACTCTAACTGCAATTGCCCGAAAAGAAAGTCCAGCTTCCCGAAGTCCCACTATACGGCCCCTATCAAACTCACTAAGTTGACGAAATCGTACAGGTCTCCGTACTCTAGGCATCGTAACCGATCGTAAAGGATGTCAAGAACCAAAATCCGCCAACGTTGATTCTTTACTGCGGCTGAAATATTAATTTTTAGAGCGTTAGTGAATTAAAAAAAAGCAGTATAAAAACAGGAATGTCCAACTGATAAGGCTGAAAATTTTTTCACTTGTTATTTACAGTAAGATAAATACATTCACCAACTTTTATTAAAATAAAACCATTTAAACTGGGTGTTCGGATTTATATGTCACTTAGTATAGTTTTAAAACATAACATGTCTATATGTGTCTGTGTTAACGTTTAAATTTTCTCTTGCTGTTATTATTATTACTGATATACTACTTTTTTTTTTTTTTTGGTTAGGCGGAAGAGCGCAGATTGATAACTAATGGTTGTCAATCAAGCGAACCTTGCCGTTTGCTCACTGCACTGTACTTACACATTAGCAATAAAAGCAATTTATTATTATTATTATTATTATTATTTTTTCGTGGAAAGAGATATTATGAAATCATTGAGCATACAGTTAATTAACAAAAAAAAGGTCGTCAAGTAGGTTGACTCTGCGCTTCCTTCGCATCGCCATCATCCGTTGATAAGCAATTTAAATCCTTGGAGAACAAATCCAGTTACGAACATGTACAACGAAGAAATTAAACGGATCAAGTCAATCAAACAGGCCCATGCAATTAGACCATAGACATTGTTTCCCTGCCGTACCGGTAGTTACTGTCCATCTGGCAACGTTGTCCCTTTCCGCGTCTGCGCGGCAGCGGCAACGCTGCAGCGACTTATCGTTTCTTTCGGTGTATATGTTTTGTATGGATAGATGAGTCAGCCGGTACGCTGGGCGGTGAGCTTAGATAGCAGGAGTAGGCGGATCGGCGACGGACATGGTTTTTCGTGATATACCAGTCATATAACATAAAAAAACATGATATTCCATTTTTCAGTGGCGGAATTTGATCTTTTTTTTCGTTTTGGTAACTGGATTATTTTTCAAACCCTAGGTTAGTTCAGGTTAGACCGTAGCCAATGCTCATCGTGTAATGATTGGTCTCATGATGCGTGCACTGATGAACGCGAACTTTACATATGTCATAACTGCGATAGTGACTAATTGTAACAAAAACTCTTCTACTTTTTTCTCATAAAGATTTGGTATCTAAATACCAAATCTTTATGTCTTACGTCTTATTTGTAATAATAAATATGTTTAAAAGTATGATATAAATCATTAATGATCTAAAATACACGAGACAACCAACCCCAAGCAATGTGACATCCAGCCCCAGCAAAGGGCAAGTTGTCACATTTCTTTCTGTATTTTGAAACATTTTAATTCAATATTTTGAATTATTTTACAGCCTTATCGATTATACATAGTGTTCCCAAAGAATAAACCATATTAGTTATGCACCAAATATGTGCACATAACGCTTCAGATCGAATAAAAAAAAAGAATTACTGAAAATTGTGACATCTAGCCCCGGTCTCCCCTACATCTAGCGACCAAAGAGTTAGTCTGTGTGTCGACTCCTAGTCTGACTGTGTGACGACTTAATTGTCAGTCTGTGTGACGGTCAGGATCAGTCTCTGTGACGAATTCTTACTAGTAGTTGAGGTACACTAATGTAATGGTAAATATTAGATTTGTGCATGTGATGTCATGAGTCCGTTGAATACGGGAGATACTCATAAGTCTTCTTCTAAAAATAGGTGTTGGCCCTGACAATCCGATCATATCGCCCTTATCGCTTGCCAAAGGAGGATAGCTCGTTGTCGTTTCGTCACCAAGTAAGTGACTTTAATATTACCCTGACATCGTTGCCCATATACAGGGTGTCCGCAAAGTTGGGGTTTTCCTTTACACGACGTGTAGATCTTGAAAACATAAGCAATTTTTCGTAGTACCATATACACCAATGTCTTAAGGGAACCGAGATAAAGGGCTCTGCAACAACAAAAATATCTGAATACCGTCCTGTAGCCGCGACATCACCGACTGGTACAAGGTCACTGACTCAACCCGACGACAGAACTGGGTCGGGGTCAGTGTGTCAGGTCAGTATGCAACCTTCAACCGACGGTTACGGTCACGCGTGTAGAGGTAATCGCGTAGACGAGAATCACTCAACAAGCACTAGAGACGTGGCTAGAGAAGTGCAAGTATCAAAAACTAAAGTGTGGCAAACGCTGCGTGAAGAGGGGCTGTATCCGTTTCACGTCCAACGTGTATAAGCCCTTCAACCTGACGATTTTCCAGCAAGAGTGCGGTTTTGTGAGTGGTTGTTGCATCAACATGACAATAATCCGGACTTTTTGAAGTGCATATTGGTGACAGATGAATCTACGTTCACACGTAATGGGGTGAATAACTTTCGCAACACTCATGTTTGGTCAGTAGAAAATCCACACGCTGTCCGTCGGGCACATTTTCAACAAACATTTTCGGTGAATGTTTGGGCTGGCATGGTGAACGGTATGCTCATTGGACCATTTATTCTCCCAAATCGATTGGACGGAATGCAATACCTAGACTTTTTACGCAACATTTTGCCTTCCTTGTTAGAAGACGTGCCATTAAGTGTAAGACAATCAATGTGGTTTCTGCGTCTGCTCGGTAGCGCGTCAGCTGATTTCATTTTCTGTTGGAGCGGTATGATTTCGGGCAGAGACGTACTTAGCCCTTCTCGTCAACTGGAGAGTGAGTACTTTTCCTTTATTTTTTTTTACTTGGTCGCCCTCGTTTCACTACACATTACCTTTGTTATTTCAAGGGTAGTTGTTTCTGAAAAGGAAAACCCCAACTTTGCGGACACCCTGTAGAATTGTTTTCGTACTGTCCATGCAGTAAAAATGAAATGGTACGGGGCGGTACTCCGAAATCTTCTAAGAAGAGATGTTTTCACGTTTAT
Organism: Acanthoscelides obtectus; assembly: GCA_963669975.1. Lineage (NCBI taxonomy): Eukaryota > Metazoa > Arthropoda > Insecta > Coleoptera > Chrysomelidae > Acanthoscelides > Acanthoscelides obtectus. The sequence goes on along the minus strand of CAVLJG010000001.1, from coordinate 113,596,507 downwards.
CGTTATATTTCTATTATCATCTCTCGTTCGTATCCTACTTCGTCCAATGGACATGTGAAGTAAAATTGTCTTTCTATTTACCTTAATCTCATATTGCACCAGCTATATCCCCTTAGCTTGCGTGGGAAGATAAAATTCGTCCTAGTATAGCTTACCCGATGAGAAATGACAAGCGACAATTGGTAGAACCTAGAGTAGCTAATACTGTGTGGTATAACCTAATAACGATTTTCCAGTTTTAAACTAGTATTCGTGTACTGAATGCAGAAGACATAATTAAGTTTGTTGAAAAATCTATTATGCGCAGTAGTAGACTCTTCGGTCTCCTGATCAGTCGCCGTGCGCTGTGCGGGTTCGAGTCCCGTCCCAGGAGAAATTTTTCTCTTGGCTATGGTTGTTGTGATTGTCCGTAGGTGGTAGATGGTCTCTGACTGTCGAACGCGGAGGTACCACCCGGCGGTTCTCGTAGGCGGAGCCAGAATGTGTGCATGTTGCATGCACACGTGTTCCCTCGCCAGAGTCCGTGTGGCGTCCCCCCTTTTCCCATGTATCCCCCTATAGCCCCACGGTACCCAATGGGTGCTTAGGCCTTAGGCCTTCGTGGTAGTTGGAGTATAAAAAAAAAAAAAAAAAAAAAAATGAATCTGAACGACATATATAGAGTACCAGATATGTAACTACGATGTATTGGGTGGACGCATAACAGCGGATTTGAAATTGGATTTTCCTATTCCCAGTCATACAGGTAGGACTTGCCAGGACGTGTTTTGAGCTAATCGGAACACATCCATTTTCTGTTTTACAAAATCGACAGTTAAATGATTGGGCGATTCAAGCGGCGGACGAAATACGGTTACAATATAACCTTCTCGACAACCGCATTTGGATCAAATGAACTATATGTAAAGTCACTGAATGCCTGACAGTCCTTTAATGATGGCAACATAGTAATTAAACGGATCAAGTCAGTCAAACAGGCCCATATAATTAGTCCATAGACAATGAGCCGTATTCATAAAAGAGAAGCATATCCTCGGAAGCATAAGGTAAACGTATAAGGTCTTGCTTCGGAGAAAAAGGTAGAAGCATAAACATATCATTGTTTTCATATTCATAATGATTACCTTATACTTGCGAGGATATCCTCCAAGAAGAAGTAAAAGGTTGACTGGTATTTGTATCATTAGCGACATGTCCTGACTTGTTCCAGCTTGTAGTTGACGTGGTAGTTCGTTCACTGACAGTTGTACTCCAGAGCTTACACAGACCGTTCCGTATTCTTACTAGATACAGTTTTTTATCAAACTAATAAGCATGTCATCCTCAGGTGATGAGGAAACTATAGAAAATAATGGCAACGACCTGCAGTTCATCGCAGATGAAATTGCCATTGCTCCCTTTATTTTGCAAAAGTCACAAGTTCCAAAAATAAAAATGAGAAAGGACGATGCCTTGAAGAAGATGTTGAAAAAATACTAATCAACATTCGGTAAACCATTAGATACTAAAGCCTTATTAAAAAAATCAACAAGATGTAATCAAGATTGAAGAAAAAACAGATCTAAAAAAACTGGTAATAAAGCAATTAAATTGTTAGATTGTGAAGTGAACTATATACTGAGCGCAGTGAGCAAACAGTTAGTATTACAGCGCCAGCAATTCAGAAGACATTGCCACCAAAAAGAAAATTAGAAATGAGGTATCTAAAGGGTTAACTACAAAAGAATTGCAACGTCTAGTGCTATAACAGCAGTACCAAACGAGTATTATAAAACGAAATTAGAAATGATGCAGCGTCAGAAGCCACCTGTGACTTATGATGTTCACGTAAATAAAACTTATTATAACTTATAACTTATAAATACACTTTAATCAGTATTATAATACCCAAGGATTTAATAACGTCTTTAAATAATAAAGGGTGTTATATACTAAAAAGCTAAAACGGCTGTACATAACTGCAATTATCAAGATCTGATTACATAGCTAACGGGTGATTTTTTAAGAGGTATATCATTTGATTATCAAAAAAAACAAAAAATTTGAAAAAACGATTAAATCTTTATTCGAGTCGATAGAACGGTCGATATAATTTAATGTTTAAAGATTATTTCATGTAAATGTTGGCCGCGGCTCCGCTTTAAATGGCCCATGCGCAAGGTCCAATTTTGGCACACTCTCTCCAACATATCGGCCGGTATCTCACGAATAAATGCTTCAATATTGGCTTCCAGTGCGTCAATCGATGCTGGTTTATCCCTGTAGACATTAGCCTTAACATGGCCCCACAAGAAATAGTCCAACGGCGTTAAATCACACGATCTAGGCGGCCAATTGACGGGCCCCAAACGTGAGATAAACTGTTCACCGAACTCGCCTCTCAATAGGGCCATTGTTTCGTGTGCGGTGTGGCATGTGGCACCGTCTTGTTAAAACCACATGTCAGCTAAGTCCAGCTCTTCCATTTTGGGTAAAAAAAAGTTTGTTATCATCGCACGGTAGCGCTCGCCATTCACAGTTACGTTCCGGCCATTGTCGTTTTTGAAGAAGTACGGCCCGATGATGCCACCGGCCCATAATCCACACCAAACAGTGACTTTTTCGGGATGCATTGGTAGCTCTTGCAATGCTTCTGGCTGGTCTTCACTCCAGATGCGGCAATTTTGCTTGTTAACGTACTCATTCAACCAGAAATGAGCTTCGTCGCTGAACACAATTTTTCGATAAAAATGTGGATCTTCCTCCAACTTTACCAGCGCCCATTCACCAAATGGGAAACGTTGTGGGAGGTCGTGTGGCTTCAATTCTTGCACCAGCTGTATCTTATAAGGTTTTACACCCAAATCCTGTCGCGTAGTGGAGTAACAGAGGCCCAATTGCTGCGAACGGCGGCGAATCGACATTTCACGGTCATCACTAACACTGGCGGATACAGCCGCAATATTTTCTTCAGTCCTCACTCTACGTCTGCGTGTTGGTGGTTTAATGTCCAATAATGTAAACTGGGTTCGAAATTTAGTCACAAGCTTCCGAATAGCTTCCTCAGTAGGTCGACCAAATTGCCCATAAATTGGAAGCAGTGCTCGATGCACTCTCTTAACCGAGCATGAATTTTGATAGTAAAATTCAATACTATGCAAGCGTTGTTCGTTCGTAAGTCGATTCATGGTTAAATTATAGACCAAACTGAACAAGTTCGACAATGACACAAGACACGATTCACGCGTCATCTGTCAAAAACAGTGTTGCCAAAAAGATACTAGCAAAACAATCACCCTTTATAAGTTTCACAGCGTTCTCAACCTGGACAAAAAGAACTGAGACTACGAAAATACATAGAAGTAAGACTTAAATCGCGTAACTATGCATTTTGCAACTGTAACAAAAATTTTCAAAAGATTAGTGATCGCTAAAATCTTATTAATTATGGTTCTTGAAAGTTATGTCCTCTATTGCTCGGATTTTTCATACTGTATTCATAATCTTCATTTTGCCATTACCTGGTCAATAAACAAAATATTGAGCACAAAGTACTTCGGCGCTGGCTGATATACTAAGTGACATATAAATCCGAACACCTAGTTTAAATGGTTTTATTTTAATAAAAGTTGGTGAATGTATTTATCTTACTGTAAATAACAAGTGAAAAAATTTTCAGCCTTATCAGTTGGACATTCCGGTTTTTATACTGCTTTTTTTTAATTCACTAACGCTCTAAAAATGAATATTTCAGGTGCAGTAAAGAATCAACGTTGGCGGATTTTGGTTCTTGACATCCTTTACGATCGGTTACGATGCCTAGAGTACGGAGACCTGTACGATTTCGTCAACTTAGTGAGTTTGATAGGGGCCGTATAGTGGGACTTCGGGAAGCTGGACTTTCTTTTCGGGCAATTGCAGTTAGAGTGCAAAGTCACTGTGGTTAGGTGTTGTCAGGCATGGCTTCGAGAAGGCCGTACGCAAAGAGCAAGGGGCACTGGACGCCGCCGTAGAACAACAGACCGTGAAGATCGCCGCCTAAGATTATTGGCCTTAAGGGACCGTTTCTCCACTACCAGGTCCATTGCAAATGAATGGTTTGCAGAACACGGAAGACCTATTGGCATGCGAAGTGTTTACCGACGAATGAGAAGTTTTGGCTTGTTTACATACCGGCCACACTGGGTCCTCCCTTTAACTCGAGAACACCGACGTAATCGCCTTGAGTGGTGCAGACCACGGTCACTCTGGGATCAGGAATGGAACAGTCTTTAGTGACGAGTCTCGATTTTGTTTAGGCATGCACGATGGTCGTGCCAGGGTTAGAAGGCGACGTGGTGAAAGGAGGAATCCAGTTTTTTGGAGTTATGGTTTGGGATGCTATAGCTTATGGTTCCAGGTCACCTTGAATCTTCATCAGAGGTAACATGAACGTGCAGCGTTATATCCACGAAGTTCTAGAACCCCATCTTTTACCCTATCTTGACACCCTGGCAGATCCAACTTTCCAACAAGATAATGCCACATGTTGCAAGAGTCACAATAGACTTCTTTCAACATAATGATGTCACATTGTTACCATGGCCACCAAGATCTCCCGACTTATCCCCAATTGAGCACGTGTGGGATATGATGTGAAGGAGATTGCTCAATTTGCAACGTCCTCCTCAGACTCTAGAAGCACTTCGAGAGGAGTTGGTGGTTGCCTGGAATGAGATACCACAGGAGGACATTGACCACCTGATCAGAAGCATGCCTAGGCGCGTTGGAGAATGCGTAGCACATCAGGGTGCATCTACATATTATTAAAGGTCAAAGGGCTTTAAAGCAGTGCAATCATTTTGAATTTTTTATCATTTACTTATTATGCTTCATTAAGTACTTATACAAAATTTTATTAAAATAAAACCATTTAAACTGGGTGTTCGGATTTATATGTCACTTAGTAGACTTGCACACCTCGCTTGTTCCGCACAGTTGCCAATTTTATTTCAGAATTTCCTTATGTTTATTAATCAATCAAATTTATATGCAGATATGACAGTGTTGCCACATTTATTCACGATATTTCACTGAATTTATATTAGGAACCTTCTCATTTTGGGATTAGCCGACAACGTTTGGCTCTTAATGGTCAGGCGTACAACTATAGTCGAAAAACTTAAAATTTTGGGAGGGGACTTCCTTCCACTATCGGAGGGGCATCTTGTTCTGTTCCGCTAGTGCCAGAAGACCTGAAATTTTCCTCCTCTTTTGCCTGTGGCATCTTCGTTGGATTGTGGAAGAAAATTTCATAACTAGATAATTTCCTGGGTCATTCCTGTTGTGAGTGCGTAGCATCTTTTTTTTGTCTACCCTTGGACCCGAGAAATTCTATAATTTGTAGGATCTTATTGTCTTCAGCCGCACGGAACCACGTGAAAAACCCTACCCGACATCATCTAGGGTTTTTATTTTGGGGGAATCTTCGCTACTGGAAATCCATTGCCACGTTTTCTACCGGGGACCTCTTTCCGAACAGAGACCCTTTTTCCACCATAGGGATTCTTACGTCATCGGTTTTGAAGCCTTCCTCGCCCATTTTAAATTAGTTAGTCAATAAGCTTTCGCATTAAAGGAGATCCCTAGTTTGGCTGGCTTAAATTTTTGTTGTTATCTGTTAGTAGATGTAATAAAATGTATTGATGTTAATTTTAGCAATTATTTACCCACACAGAAAATCTATTGTTTGTATGTATTTTTGTTTTTGTTTCTTGGGGTTTTGGGCTAAAGAGTGCCTTTCAACACCAAGGCGGATAAAAGCTGGTGGCGCCCCTAAAAAAATACCCCCCTACTTTCCGGTGTACCTGAGCATAGGGCCTAATTTGCCAACGCTAAATCACGGTTTTATCCTCAGTAACCCCCTAGTTTTTTTTTAATCATCCATTGCCTCAATTGAGAGAAATAACTTTAGCTTGAAATTAAAAAGTGATTTTAATTAATTAAAAAAAAAAAGAAAGAGCGTGGCAACATCTCTCTGATTCTGTCTGATTTTGACAGTCACCGACAAGTTACCGACTACTGTACGAACAAACCATTCGTCGGTCTCCGGAAATTAGACTGATTTGCAATACTTTATGTGTGCCATCAGTTACCTAAACGCTCAACTCTGCTCCCAATCAACCGAGTCCGTATCACTTACCGTTTCACACTGAGTGAGAATGATGAGTGTCGAATTTGAAACACCCGGTATACGGTTTCGAACTCAAAAAAAAAACGTTCCTACGGCATCGAACACAAAAAAAAATGTTCCCAATATATCGTACCATTCATGAATTCAGATTGTGAAAACCGACGGAGCCTTTAATCACCATGCGTTATATCGTTGTCCGGTGGAAAACGAGCACCAAATACAGAAAGCTATTTTTGGAACGCGTTGAACGTGACCTCGATCCGAGATACCACCCTCCCATTTTTTTGAAGCTGTGGGTCGGACGCAATGCATTATTTACGAAGAATATTATTCTTGTGTTATATTTATGGCTTGAGGAGGTAAGGAGGTGTTAATAGGTTAGAGTTGGCGCAGTCAAGATTCGTAAGTGAACACACTCAGATAATGAGCCGTATTCATAAAACAAAAGATATCCTTGTATAAAAAAAATTGCAAATTTTGAAGGAAATCCTCCAGATGGTATTTATAATAATTTAAAGTAAATGCTTTTGCTTTTTGAGTATAAGCATATCCTTCAAAGCAGTGACATAAGTAAAAGGATATTCATAATCTTCACCTTGTACTTAGCATAGGAAGCATATCCTTCAACAATTCTGAGTGTGGTCAGTAGCAGACTCAACTTCGTAACGAAAGGTGGTCAAACGATGATGGCGGAAACTGTGGATGTTAGGGATGTTAAAACTTACAAACCTCGTTTACCTTCACCTGGTCGCGACTTCTTAAAGTGAAGATATCTACGTTATCTCGGTGACCCTGGATATCAACAAGGTATTGGGCAGGAACTTGGTGTTAGTCGGACTATGGATAGAGTTGTGAACAACATAGTTGCACAGTCGAACGAATGGATCAAGTTTCCAACTACCAACCATGAACTGATGGAGGCCAAGCGGACATGGCAAAGCATGTATACATTTTCGACAGCAATTGGTGTAATTGATTGTACACATATAGGAATCCTGAAACCAAATCGCCCTGGAGAAGCGAAAAGGGAAACATACTTTAAATGTGCAAGCCACTTGTGATGCCAGAGAGATATTCATAAGTGTTGGCCTGGATCAGTGCATGATTCCAGAATATGGAGTAATAAACAGACTAGATCACAACTAATAAATAAAGCAAATGTTGTAGTACTACTTGGCGATGACGGTTACGGTATTGAGCCATGCCTTCAGAAATCCCACTCCAGGTGTAGAAATAAATTATAATAAGCTTTTAAAACAAGAAAGAGTTATAATTGAACGCTGTTTCGGCCAACTGAAACGCCGGTTTCCTATCCTACAGTATGTTTGCCGCGTAAAGTTGGAAAATGTGCCGAAAATAATTATTGCATGTATTGTACTCCATAATGTTGCGAAAAGCTTGGGCGATCCTGACTTTGGCTTAGTTGAACAAGACCCAGATGAAGATGAAGGAAATCATGAGAATGACGAACTTCCTCTCCGCCAACTAGCTCAACAAATAAGAAGAAACTTGAGTATTATAATAAATAGTTTTACTGATTTGTGTGTATTTATAAGTTATAATAAGTTTTATTTTGTTAACATCATAAGTTACAGGTGGCTTCTGACGCTGCATCATTTCTAACTTTGTTCTATAATACTCTTGTTGTAAAATACTTGTGTGGTACTGCTGTAATAGCACTATCGTTGCAGTTCTTTTGTAGTTAACCCTTTGGTTTCCTCATCGAGCATAAATAGTGTTGATGCGTTTTTTGTTCATAGGATGTCCAGAAAAGTGCAATCGAATAAAGTTGAGCTTTTTTAAATGGAAAACCCTGTTTCGGCCTATTTTGCCGTTATAAGTTCGGTAGCGTTTTAATATTGTCACGACTCTGACGTGTGGAGGCTGAAACCATAACACAAAAAAACCTTTAAGTGTAATAACAAAACGCCGCGCAATAAAATTACAATAAAAGGAAAGAGGTGCTTAATTTTTGGACCAGGAAGGTCCAGTCCCACGAAGAGAGATTCGCCATGAGTGACCCCAGGGCAGGAATATCCGACGTGTCGGATCTTTGCGGATTATGCATTATTTGCCGACGATGTGCTTATTTCTCAGCGATGCGGTTTAGGATATCTATCGACCTATGTGGCGCTACATTGTGATCACTCGTGGCAATATTATTGAATTGAAAAACAATACATATACATTTATTTTCATTAATTGCATCAAAATAACATCTTTTTGTTACATATGCATGAAAAACGAAACTTGATAGCAAGATTCACTATTCAGTTTTGGACAAGACAGAAACCTCAAGAACGATTAAAAAATATTTTAGTACTTAAAGCCTAATTTATGAAGATTGTGATATATTATAAGATTAAGCTTCTGCCCATGCCAGAAGTCAATTTGCTTCGCTTGGCATCGTAAATGTTGCCCAGCTCCGAGACAACTTTTTCGCTGATGCAGATAAATCTTTAGTATCCAGGATTGTGAAATCTTGGGATCACTGGTAGATTGCTATATGAGCTGATTTCCTTGTCTATTTCTGTATACGTTCCTTTATCTTCATCGTTTTTGTAGGTTTATCAAAAAATCTCTCGCGAGGTGAGTATCCTTAGCTCTTTGCACAAGCTAAACAAATTTACTCGACCCTGAAGGATAACGTATGGAAAAGCGATCTGCGTACACTCGCGGAGCTTCGTTAGCATTTTGAAGACACTCACCATAAATTAAAATCATGTCGACAAGTTCGATATTGCTGTACGAATGTGCAATTTTGTTTTTTCTTTTCGAACTGATTGGTAAATGAATGTTTTGTCTACCTACTCTTATGGGTTGAGTATTGACGTGCGTTGTTTGATCTGATCGAGATACAGGAGCGGATTAGGTTTGATTGATTTTGAAGAGCCTAATATCTCTGATCTTAAAACGCATATGCTTCTATACAGTGCTTTCCTTTAATGTCCCCTTTAATTTTTTGAACGGATCAATTCAAAAAATTAAAACTTGAGGTAATGAAATTAATGCGTGGATACCATATTTTAGAGTGAAATTGACAGATGAAAATGTCAAGATGTCCGCTGGGCGCCATCTTGGAAAAAAATTATATGAAAACGGGGGTCTTGTGGCACATCATTTTGCAGCTCCTGACGAGTACTGTATAACCCTAGAATATAAAGTCAATACCTTTACCTACGACAACATGGTGGTGCATTTAATAGTTACTTGAACACAAACCCACTAACATGCATATCTCTACAAATAATTGTAATTCCCTGCCGTATCCACAGCAAAAGTGATAAAAACTTGTTTTGTTATTTTTTGTTAACAGTGGCAAGAATATCGGTACGAAAACAAACATCATTGTACAATCAAAATATTCTTACTTAGTTTTCGGTTTTAGTGCTGAATACTGTTTGAACTATTTTTAAAATGATCAATTCTCGTCCATTGGAACAAAAAATCGAAGCGATTTTTATTTATGGTACGACGCGTAACTTTCACGAGACTTTATATTCTAGGGTTATTAAGTACTCGTTAGGAGCTTCAAAATGATGTGCCACAAGACCTCCGTTTTCCTATAATTTTTTTTCCAAGGTGGCACCCAGCGGCCATCTTGACATTTTCATCTGTCTTCACTCTAGAATATGGTTTTAATAATAATAGTTTTAATTTTTTGAATTGATCCGTTCAAAGAATCAAAGGAGAGGGGCACATTAAAGAAAATCACTGTATACGCTACTAGGAAAAACCGCTTATAGTCAACGCCAAACAAAGTGGCGTGCACGTCATCACGATAAAAATTCCCCGACCTAATTCCTAGGTTTCTATCACAAACAATTGCTCTATTGCAGTTTCATATTAATGTGATATATAAATTGTAAAATGGTCATTACTCTCTTATTATGGTTAATAGTCCTATAAACATTGTTATTAAAATATCACATAAGTTGCTTTCTGATAAATTTAGACGCATTATGCGAAATAAAATGTTTTGCAAACGCTCCAATCACTTATCGACATGTAAACGCACTAAACCGATTTCGCAGCGTTGACACATTGTCACCTTGAAACTTATTTAAACTGGGAACTGACATTTGTATTAATTTTGACACTGAATCAATTTGTGGCATTTCAAATCTTTATAAATCCTTTGGAACCGCATACTGTAAATCAACAACTGTTTGTTTCAAAACAAAATTATTCATTTTACGAGTAGATAAAGGCAATTTTGGTATATAAAGATGCCCAAACAGTTAAATAGTCGGTGTAAGGAACTCGTGGCCTCGTTAATGCACTACTTTGAGCAAGAAAGGGACAACAACGGGCCTTTGTTGCCTTTAAATGCTGTTCAAGAGGTAGGTTACTAATAATTATATGTAATGTATATTAATAATAGTGAAATTTTATTTCATTTTTTGTAGCGTGTTGCTGCTGCTTTAAAAATTAGTTTAAGGACAGTTAGTCGTATTTCCGAGGGTGTGAAAAGTGATGCAAATTTAGAATCGCCCAAGAAAAAGCGGAGTTATATTAAACGTGTAACCAACACAGCGACATTGGATACAAGTGCCATTCGAGAAGTGATCTATAATATGTATCACAAAAGTAAGATCTTATTATAATAACTTATCAGAAATTTGCATTAATTTGTTAACTAAATTATAATGTCATATTACACATGGTTTCAGAAGAACAAGTTACGATACAAACTTTATGGTCTCGATTAAGAGATAGGGCATTATTTGATGGTAGTGCCACGTCTTTAAGGCGGTTGCTTAGAGATCTTGGATTTAAGTGGCTTAAGGACAATCCGCGACGAGGGCTCATGGAACTACCAAGTATAGCTTTGAAAAGGGTGGAATTTCTAAGGCAATACAATCAAGCCAAGGTTGAGGCCTTATACCAGTTTGTCTTCCTCGATGAAACTTTGATATTTCAAAATGGGACCATAGGTCGCTCTTGGCAAAATGGAAACCAAAAAAGCGTGAAAGCTATTAAAACAGATGGTAAAAGGTATGTTCTTTTACACAATTTGCACTGTAAAATTTAAAACTAATATATTTTAGATACATTATATTTATTACATGCTGGAAATGAAAATGGGTTTATTGAGGGTAGTGAAGCGATATTTTCTTCGAAAACAAAATTGAGCGATTACCATGGAGAGATGAACCAGGACAATTTTTTGAAATGGTTTCAACATCAGTTATTAGAAAAATTGGAGAGTCCATCTATGATTATACTGGATAACGCCCCTTATCACAGCATGATATTGAACAAAGTGCCCAACAATGCATGGACAAAAAAAAATATCCAAGACTGGTTGACAAATCAAAACATACCATTTTTAAACACAATGTTTAAAACAGAGCTATTGAGTATTGTTGCTCGGTACATAATGCTTCTTAATTATATATATTTTGGTCGACAGTTTATATTTCTTTTGTTTATTCCTATTCTTAAAATAACTGCTTTTTTAGAAACAAACCACCTAAAATATACGTGATTGATGAATTGGCGGAACAACATGGGCACAAAGTTCTTCGTCTGCCTCCTTACCATTGTATATTTAACCCTATTGAGTTAATTTGGGGCATAGCAAAAGGTTACTATAACAGACATATTGGTAGAGATGGTAACAGTGAAAAAGACTGTTGGATATGTGGAACGAGGCTCTACAAACGGTTACCCCAGACATGTGGAAAAATAGTGTTCGACATACTGAGCAAGAAATTTTTAAATGGTATGAAAGAGAACGAATTTTTGATCGACCAGACATCGAACCTTTAATAATCAACTTTGAGAGTGATGAAGATTCAGATTCAGACAGCGCTGAAGAAAGAAACTCCGACTAACTTTATTGTACAGAAAAAGCTTACACCAGTAGCTTACCTGATTTTAGAATGCATTTTTCTGTATGAATTCTGTAAAATAAATACCATGCATAAAATTTGGAGGACCCCATTTGGATTTTTATTCAGTACCGTTAAGCTATCAATTAAATATGGTAGTTTCATAGTGTCATCTGATCAATAATTGTCATACTTAATGATTATGCAAGTACAGATCTATAATTTTATTATACTATTATTTTTGTTCTCATTTGAGGTTAATATTGCTTATAAACCTAGATATGTAAATAATAAATTTTATTATTTTACAAAAAGTTTGGCAACAATGTAAATTTTTCAACACACCCACCTTGATGACGTGCACGCCACTTTGTTTGGCGTTGACTATATCTTTTAAGATCTGTACGCCGAGTAAAGTCGCAACTCTGAGGACATCCTGTATATTATATTACAGTAGGGATTAACGATGTATTTTTTATTTCCAGCAACAGCCTCGCGGCGATTCGAAAAGCGGGCAGCAGCAGGGCGTAGGTTGCGGGGCGGGAGGCGGGGCGGCGTCCCCTGACGAGCCGGAGGACTTGTCCCCGATGCCGCCCCCGACGCACGCCCAGCAACCGGCGCGCAGGCGCGGAGGCATTTCCGCAGAACCGGTCACCGAGGAGGATGCCACCAGCTATGTCAAGAAGGTGGTGCCGAAAGATTACAAGACTATGGCGGCCTTGTCTAAGGTATGTGGAACTGAACCTTATTCAAACGTCATCTACTGCGCGTCAAAACAAACGTGAGGAAAATCCAGCGATAGAACGGAGTTTTAACTTCAAAATTTCACTACTTCCTCTTTTTTACATTGAAGGATCCACGCAGGCAGAAGCCTAAATGCCAGGGCACCGCGGCTGCTATGAGAAATTTTGTTAATCCTATTTTTGAACTGCCTAAGGTTAGGAGGAAAACCCTCCTCATGTAGATTGTTCCATAATCTCAATACCCTATGGACAAACGAGCGGTCTTATCGGCCAGTTCTAGATGTATGAAGTTCGACACGGTTAGACCGGAGTCAAGACGGTCAGTCTGGCAGACACATCGCGCACCGGCATCGAGGCTAGGTCTTATCTGGTCCTGGTACAGAGTGAGGAGGTCATGCGAAGAAAAGTACTTCTTAACCCTAAACAAATAGCCTAGCTTTTTCCCAGCAGCTGCTGGTATTGACGATGTGTTCGTGAAAGATCAAGTCCTCGGTGATCTGGACTCCGACCAGCCGACATGAACGGCTCTTTGGTAGAACTCACTCATCCATTGAAATGAAATTGCAGAGTCAATGTATTTGACGCCATTTTTATTATAGGCAATCGCCAAGAATGTCCTGTTCTCCCACTTGGACGAGAATGAGCGGTCGGACATCTTCGACGCAATGTTTCCCGTTAACTGTCTTCCTGGAGAGGCCATTATCCAGCAGGGAGATGAAGGAGATAACTTCTATGTAATTGACCAAGGAGAAGTGGAGGTAAGAGTGCAAGCGTTTTTATTTTTAGCCTCAACCGTGCAACGTCCGCATCATACAACTTCAACCCTACTACCCGTAACTGACGATATTTTCAAGGGGATGCTAAAGCTACTTTTGGACCATTCAAAAGCGTTTGACACCATCAACCGTTATTAGCTAAACTGAGATATTTTGGTCAAACATTAAATTTATTTCGATGCTACTTAACTGGTAGAAAACAAAAAGTTTCCATTGCAGAAGAAGTATCGTAATCTAAATATATCATTTCTGGTGGACCACAGGGATCCATTTTGGGACCACTACTCGAACGGTTTCCTGTATACTCGTGTTAGAGTAAAATTTGACACTAGGCAGAAACTGCCATACAAACAATGCTAAATACATAAATTGGAGGTAATTTCCTCTAGTTTACTTGATTACATACAGGGTGTTCATTTGAAAACTTCCCAGCACGGATTTATCGATAACCACTGATTAAAAGACAAAACGCCGAGACATGTCAAAAGATTTGTCAAGGGCGACAACTTTTTAACCAAAAACTACTTCACCTGCTTTCACCCTCGGCCCCCAGGGTCATTCCCTTGAAATTTTTAAATGACAAGCGGTACAGAGTAATAACTTGTTTAAAAGGTCTTTCGAAGTCCTTTATTTTGCTGTTTGATTTTTTTAAATCAGTCGATTCGTTTTCGAGAAAATTAGAAAAATCTTTCATCTTAATTTGATCAGATAGAAAACAATAACACAGGAAAATATCGCTTTTTTATTACAATAAGTGTTTAAAATGCTGCTGGTTAGGGTTTGCCAAATCTACAATTCGTTTATAATTTAAAACGGAAACTACCAACATAAACAGCAATTCGGAAGATTAGACGTGGCAACAACCAAATAACAACCCGAATTTTTTCCGCATTCTTTTCATCAACACCGATATCCTGGGCGAAATGTATTTATTGTTATACCAGTTTAGTTATTTGTTGCTAACGGGAATAAAGATTTTAAATTGCTGTCAGTTACCTTTGAGGCAATCTTGAGATAGTGAAAATTAGTTTATTGATTCAGATTTTACTTCCAAAATGGTCAGCAATACATCTAAACCTATAAATACAGGGTGTCCCAGAAGTCGACGTCAAGCCGAAACCGGGTGATAGGCAAAGTCATAACAGCTATCAGAAAAATATTTAAAAAAATTTTATGTATGTGTTTTGAAAATTATAGGTCTTTGAAAAAAATATAGAAATTTCACACCCTACGGCAGTCTGTCAACTCCTGTTACTACAAATATTAACTTTTTTTGGATTTTATTTTTACAATGTAATGATGAATAATGCATCTTCAGACTGGTGTCTCAACCTTACTGCCAACTTTTCTCGTTCAGGAGAAATTGCCACTTATTTCCCAACCAAGTATTCCAAAGTAAAACTTTGCTCAACTTTAACTGGCTGTACTGAAAAAAAATGTACTACGAGAGTTTGGCAAGTAACCTTAAAAGTTGGCGCATTTAATAACGATTCCAAAATGGTATAACACTTAGAAGATTACTCGTTAACTTATTTACAATTTTTATTTGAAAAAAAACTGATGAAAATTTTTCAAAATTTCCTAATTAAACAGCGATTATGAAAACGCACAAGGACCCTTAAGGATAACTGTTTGCACAACAGTGGGCGTCAAAATGCTGCTGATGATGATTTACCTTTACAGCAAATGCTCAAACTATTTTCCTTCAGCCGCAATACAGGCTCGACAAATACTCAGTGGCACGTCCACCAATAAATTTTTTACATGATTTTTCAAAAAATCCAAATAAACTTCAGCAGTCAAAGTCTCTGGGAACTCAAACGGACCGATTATTTTACCATTTAAAATTCCTGTCCAATGGTTTATCTTGAAGCGATATTGAGATTTATCTTCTCTCATCAAATGTGGGTTTGCTACGTGCCACTCGTGTAAGTTATGCAGGTTCATGTACCCATCTTTCTTAAATGTGGTCTCATACAGCCATAAAATTTTTTCAAAGAACTGTGGATCTTTCCTGTGTCTTTCTAACATTGTGCGACAAAAAGCAACTCGGGGCTCATAATCCCGGGGCAGGAGAGGTTGAACACGCTGTATGTGGTATGGATGAAGCACATCACTTATTTGCCATTGCACACTTTGATGCCGATCAGTACTCCTTCGTTTACTGCGCATCTTTACATGTTCGTGCTTGTTGATTTCGTACTGTTACTAATTTTGGATTCGTGAACTGGACTGTTGATCGCTTGTGATTTGGATTTGGACTGTTTAATTGCTCTTCAAAACAACATTTGCTTTCCTTAGACTATCTTTGATAGTGTGATTGTGCAGTGCCGCTATGTCCGCGTACACCGTACAAGAATATGCTAACATGCACCTTATTTATGGGGAATGCAGATGCAACGCTAGTGCTGCAGCGAGACTTTACTGTGAGAGGTACCCGAATGCAGCTCGTCATCCAGATCATCGAGTGTTTACAAATGTGCACCGCTTACTGTTCTCAGAGGGCCAACTACCAAACCAATCACACTGTGAGGGAAGATCTTTCCTTCCTTACGATAACGTGGTGCTAGGAGCTGTCGAAGAAGACCCGAGTACTTCAGTGCGTGCAATAGAACTAAAAACAGGTGTGCCCAAAAGTACAGCCCATAGAATCTTGCAAAAAAACGTGCTCCATCCATACCACGTACAGCGTGTTCAAGCTCTTCTGCTCCGGGATTATGAGCCCCGAGTTGCTTTTTGTCGCTCAATGTTAGAACACGAGTGGCACGTAGCAAACCCACATTTGATGAGAGAAGATAAATCTCAATATCACTTCAAGATAAACCATTGGACAGGAATTTTAAATGGTAAAATAATCGGTCCGTTTGAGTTCCCAGAGACTTTGACTGCTGAGGTTTATTTAGGTTTTTTGAAAAATCATTTAGAAAATTTATTGGAGCACGTGCCACTGAGTATTTACAGGGTCATGTGGTTTCAGCATGATGGCTGCCCAGCGCACTATGCACTCTCAGTGAGAGAGTATCTCGATCAAAACTGTCAATACCGTGGCCAGCCCGATCACCAGATTTGAATCCGTTAGATTTTTTTTACTGGTTAACTGTAAAAGAAACAGTGTATTTCAAGCCGATTCAAAATGTAGCTGAGCTACGGCAAAGACTATTGGAAGCGGTTTTTATTGCGGAGTTTGTTAATAACCGTGGATTCGCTCGTTTAATAACCCGATCTTTTTTAAGAAGATGTCGAGCGTGTTTTGCTGCTGAAGGAAAACAGTTTGAGCATTTGCTGTAAAGGTAAATCATCATCAGCAGCATTTTGACGCCCACTGTTGTGCAAACATTTATCCTTAAGGGTCCTTGTGCGTTTTCATAATCGCTGTTTAATTAGGAAATTTTGGAAAATTTTCATAAGTTTTTTTTCAAATAAAAATTGTGCATAAGTTAACGAGTAATCTTCTAAGTATTATACCATTTTGGAATCCTTATTAAATGCGCCAACTTTTAAGGTTACTTGCCAAACTCTCGTAGTACATTTTTTTCCAGTACAGCCAGTTAAAGTTGAGCAAAGTTTTACTTTGGAATACTTGGTTGGGAAATAAGTGGCAATTTTTCCTGAACGAGAAAAGTTGGCAGTAAGGTTGAGACACCAGTTTGAAGATGCATTCATTATTCATCATTACATTGTAAAAATAAAATCCAAAAAAAGTTAATATTTGTAGTAACAGGAGTTGACAGACTGCCGTAGGGTGTGAAATTTCTATATTTTTTCAAAGACCTATAATTTTCAAAACACATACATAAAATTTTTTTAAATATTTTTCTGATAGCTGTTATGACTTTGCCTATCACCCGGTTTCGGCTTGACGTCGACTTCTGGGACACCCTGTATATCAACTTTCAAAAACTTCTAAACTCACCAAGTAACCTTTTTTTGATCTCCCAAAGATTGGACTGTAATGCCAAGTGGTGTCTTTTCAGGTATATGTAAATAATGAGTTAGTAACAACGATAGGCGAGGGCAGCAGTTTCGGTGAACTAGCGCTGATTTACGGCACTCCGAGAGCTGCCACTGTCAAGGCCAAGACGGACGTGAAGCTGTGGGGTATCGACAGGGACTCCTACAGACGCATATTGATGGGTTCTACCATCAGGAAAAGGAAAATGTACGAGGAGTTCCTGTCTAGAGTGTCCATTCTGGAGAATCTGGATAAATGGGAGCGGTTAACGGTAAATATATCCTTGCTTAACACTAAATATCCATCATCGGTTATGAACTTTCCCATTGAAAATGAGCATATCATCTTATCGCTTTCGCGATTTTTTTATTAATTATACAGGGTGACAGGTAAATAGGTGTAAAAAATTTTAGGAGGTGATAGTACAGCCCCTTTGCTATCGAAATTAGTATATAATACCATACCCTATATTCAAAGGTTGAAAAGTTATTGAAGATTTAAGATTTTAAAAAAAAAAAATCGAGAGAGAAAAAAGTTGGTGATTAAACATTTGTTTTTTGTGTTTTTGGGTTATTATTTCAATAATTAACTATTATAAATTAAAAAAGATTCGAAAACAATAGCTAACAACGTATTTATTTTCATTCGTAAATGTTTAACTAAGAAAAACAAATCCTTGTTTCATAAGGAATCTAAATTGGTATGATAAGTGCACAAAAACTGTGTGAAACTAAACATAATGTATTGTAATACAACAATAGGGAGTAAATTTACCAACGGCTTGTCTCCTATTTTCACAACTCTCTGATTGATAAGAAAGTGTTTTTGTGAAAATAATGTAACTGTAAGCTATGGGATAGTTAGTATTTTAAACTACGGTTAAGTTACACGATTAGATTATTTACACAGTTGTAATTGTACTACAGAATAATAAAAACTGACTAAAACTTACTACAATTGGTAAGTAAAATACAATAATGAAATGAAGGTAAAATTCATTGCAAGTGTTGTTCGAACTGACGCCCGTCGTTTCTTATGCAAGCCCGTAGTCTTTTTCTTATGTTGGTACGCGTGATGCGGCCAGTTAGTTGTCCTCTGATAGTGTCAATAATTCTTTCTTTCAACTGTGCAAGAGTGTCTATGGCTCAGCGTACACTAGTGCCTTCATGTGCCCCCATAAACAATAGTCACACGGTGTTAAATCTGGGCTCCTCGCTGGCCACGGTGTCGGTCCACCTCGGCCAATCCAGCGACAAGGATATTTCTCGTCCAGCCACTGTCTAATACCCAGACGGAAATGCGCGGGACAGCCATCGTGAGAGGCAGGTCTTCTAGATACTCCCAGAGTTCGGATCTCAAAAAGCTTTCATAGGATTCGCCATTCAGGTTGTCAGGCAAAAAAACTGGTCCAATTAGATACGTATGAATGATTCCCATCCACACGTTTGCCGAAAATCTTCTTTGATGGGCTCTTGGCTTTGCCATGTGGGGATTTGCCTCTCGTGGGGCCCAATAATGTAAGTTGTGATAATTTGTTGTCCCCTCTCTGTCAAACTTAGACTCGTCGGTCCACAATATTTTAGTTAAATAGTCGTTTTCTTCTTGATCCCGATGAAGCATGTATCGACAAAAATCAATTCTTCTTACGGGATCTCCTTCTTCTAATACTTGAACCGGTGTGTACTGGAAAGGGTAAAGTCTCGCCGAATGCAAAACGAACCAAACTTTCCACTGAGTTAAACCAAGCTGCTTTGCTATAACTCGTCTAGACGTCGTCGGGTCTCTGCCGTAGCATTCCGGTATTGCCTCTCGATCTTCGTCGTCAAACAACCGAGGTCTACCAGCATCATGACGTCTCTCATGAACCTGTCCACTTTCCTTGACGCGTTGGTACACAGAAGCAAATACTCGATGACTCGGTATTCGCCGATTCGGAAAACGGTTTTCGTATTCTCGCCTGGCTTCAACGGAATTTCCATCACTTAAACCATAACAAAACAGAATATCAGCGTATTCTTCGTTACGGTAACTCGCCATTATTAAAACTGATCAAACAAGTAAAAGTACGTCCTACCGCGTTAAAGGTTGATATTCTACTAACTAACCTAAGCGTTAGTTCCCTTTCCTGGATCCGTCAGCTGTGTCAATTCATAACACACGCAGAGCTTGCTTCCGAGGAGCGACGACAGATTCCGAATACTTAAACCCGAATAACGGCACAGGGCACAAAAAATAACAAAAAGGGTCGAACCATGAAAGGCCCGGTTTACCTGCTCAGTACAATGAAATGCGCTTAGCCGTCCTTTCTAGCAAAGTAATATTGTTTTGTTAAATGGTTTACTTACTGATATGTTATTATACCATTTTAGAAACCTAATGAAACGAGGAAGTTTTTGCAGTTATTTGTACATTTTCTTTATTATAATGTTTTTGAAAAAAAAGACTTCTTAATGTGAAAGTTGAAAATAAAAATTTTCATTTAACATTTAAATGAAAATAAATACGTTTTCAGTAGTGTTTTCATATGTTTTCTAATTTATGAGAATTATTTATTTAAATAATAACCTGAAACCACCAAAAAAAGAATGTTTAATCACCAACTTTTTTTTATCTCAACTATTTTACTCTGTAATCTGGGTTGTTTTTAAAAAAAATTTAAATCTTAAATCTTTAAAACTTTTTAACCTTTGAATATAGGGTATGGTATTATATACTAATTTTGATAGCAAAGGAGCTGTACTATCACCTCCTAAAATGTTTTACACCTATTTACCTGTCACCCTGTATACAATTGATATTATGTTTGAATTCAGTTTATTTCTAGTAATACTTGTTAACAGAAGTGTATACAGCGTTGTATACAGCAAAATGTACTTGTTGTATGTTATGACAGTTGTTTAGTTATTAGTCGTAATAATATGTACAAAAACTCCCCGTTAATTTAGAAGAATATTGAATTTATAATCTGATGTTATAGAGTACAGATAAAGAGCTTCAAAATGAGGTATCAGATGACCACTCACCCTATATAAAAGAAATTTTCCGCCTAGCCGCCATCTCGTGGGCACTTACCACGGTACCACTGTGCGAGGACAATGACCTGTTTAACGATGTTTTGAATGAGCGCATTCGCAAAAGCCAGTATGTTTAGTAAACAACTTGAGAAAAACGAAAAATGGGCGCCGGTAGGATTCGAACCGGCATCTCCTCCATTCCGTGGTGTCGACCTAAAAAATTAGTCAACAGCACTAGTTGTCGACCAACTTTCAGGATCGGTTGACTTTCAAGCTGCTTAATGCCCCATCTGGCGGCGTTCAAGTGAAACAAACAGGATTCGCTTTTTAGTTACACCACGCGGTCTCTTAGGCATTCACCACGGTCCACCACGCTTTGGGCACTTTTAGCCTGTTAAATTGGCCCATTCGAAAAATATGTGGAGGGGAGGGAGGGGGGTTGTAAAGCATTGTACATGGAGTTGCATTTGAGGTCTCCTATCACGCTGGAACGTACAGCGAGTTACCAGTACATCGACAAGAAAGCTCAAGGTCATGGATTATGTTAAAGATTGTGAGGCTTCAGTGTTTTTTTTTTTTTGAATAGGTGGCGGATGCTTTGGAGCCAGTCTCGTTCGAAGACGGTGAAACGATCGTCCGGCAAGGAGAGCCGGGTGACGACTTCTACATAATCGTGGAAGGCACGGCGGTGGTGAAACAGAGCCGCGAAGGTGAAGAACAGCCGGCCGAAGTGGGCCGTTTGGGACCCAGCGACTATTTCGGAGAAATAGCGCTCTTACTGGACAGACCACGCGCGGCTACCGTCGTCGCCAGCGGGCCGCTCAAGTGTGTCAAGTTGGATAGAGCCAGGTGAGTAAACTTGAACCGATTGAGCTGAAATTTTGTGTTCACCTTTGGTTTGCTTGACAATGCAAAATTAACTGAGACGCTATTTTGAATCCAATATGGCGGGTGCTACAAAATGGGGATTCATCACTTCCATAGTAACCCCTAAGATGTGGGTATCAAATGAAAGGGCTTGATGAGAGAAACGCAATAAGCAAAATGCGTCACTCCATATCCAATATTTCGGCTGCCGCATCTTGTCGATTTACATTTTTTACGGTCGTTCTTATACTATGAGTATCAACCTAAAGGGCTTTATGAGGGAGACATAATAAGCACAGTGAAGTTATTTTATACCCAATATGGCGGCCACCGAAAAGTGACGAATTACACATTGCATAGCCACCTCTACGACATGGGTATTAAATAAAAGGGCTTGATGAGAGAAACAAAATAAGCTAAGTGACGTCATTCTTCAACATATCTTAAGTTGATTTTCCTCGATAGAGGATTTGCTGCTACAAGAAATAACATTTTTCTGAATATTCGTAAATGTTAAGGTACACACTTTTTCTAGAGAGACTAATCCTATACTGTATAACTACGCAATTGAGGATTGTGTATTTGAGCGTTGTGAGACTGTGAGAGCTTTGGGTGTCTAACTTTGACCAGCAACTCACCTTCAATGATCATATTAACCAAATCATTTCTAGTGCATTTGAAACGTGTGGCTTTATAATAAGAAACTGTAGTAACTTTGAAAATGTCTGTACATTGAGATATTTATTTTTCTAGTTTGATAAGGTTCAAAACTTGAATATGCCTCTCTTATATGGAGCTCTACTTATAAACATGTTAATGTTATCGAGAAAATTTAGATTTTTTATAGTTGACCTTATGAGTATCAAATGAAAGGGCTTGGCGAGGGAACCATAATAAGGAAAGTGACGTCATTATAATTTCCATGGTCCCCGTTATCATATAGATATGAAATGAAAGGGCTTAATGGGAGGAACTGGATAAGCAAATAAATAAATTCGATATAAAATTTAATAATAAAAATAACGTAAGAATTTTTATGGAGCCCTATTAATAAAACATATCAAAGTTATATAGAAATTACCAAACTTATTATTTGACATCATAAATGAGGCTAAGTGTAAAAGTAGCCCTTTGGCTAAACTTCGCCTCACTGATGTATGTGCATTAATAGACATTTATTATTAATATTATCATTATAATTACTAAAAGGCAAAAAATAAATAAAACAAGCTTTTATTTAGCTGTTCATAAAATGAACTAAACCTTTAAAAGTACTTTTTCCGATTATAAATATTTAAACGATAATGCGGATCCTTCATCACCAGTTTACAAATAAAAGCTTGTTACGTTTTGAAGGCAGATTGGAAATGGGGTGCATCAGGCTTTCATTTGAAAACTTGAGATGAAAGAGCTTTATTATCCTTTAAATATTTCCAACCGGTAAACATTTTTTTTTAAATGTTAGTCCATTTTATGAAAAGCTAACAAATATTGTTTTTAAAAATGTATTTTTTGAAGAGAAAGGGGTAGCAAATCATGCGAAATATGCAAATTTTAAAGTCCATGCCGGAATCCTAAAAATCCTCAAAATTGTACACAAAATCTTGATAAACATGCTAATTTTAATATCCATCCAGATTCAAGTCGCAAAATAATAAATTGATACCCTTGTGTTAAATAGAGGTGGGCAATATGAAATGCACATAACACAATAGTTCCATCGGAAAAGGAGAGTATGAAAGATTATGGGTTTGCTAGCCACAACAATTTATTGCACACTCCAAGTTATAGCTACCCAACTTCAAAGTTTACCTGCGATTGAGTAACTGGGCTTTAATAATAGTGTCCACTTGATTGAAATGACCCGTGACATAAAGTATGACATATACAGGGTGTCCGCAAAGTTGGGGTTTTCCATTTCAGACACAACTGCGGTTGATATAACAAAGCTAATGTATGGTGAAACATCAGCGAACAAGTAAAAAAATAAATGAAAAAGTACTCGGTTCAGTTGAATTGAAATTCCAAGTACGGCTCTGTCGTAAAATCCGCATTTACATCGTAGTCGTACGTCGTATAACTGTAGGCTGGCGCTGTGGACGTGATCGAGAGATAGGACAGGACCGGCTCCTGTTTGGTTCAGGTTGGATTGAGTTTGCTCGGTTCTCTTAAAACACTGGCGTATATGCTAAAATTCGCTTGTTTTCTCAAAATCTACACGTCGTGTAAAGGAAAACCCTAACTTTGCGGACACTCTGTATGCCTTCCCTGAATACGCCCATTGAAAAAAATATTTGGTGGTATCTTCTGTATTACAAACATATTTCTATTTTCAGATTCGAGAGGGTCCTAGGACTGTGTGCAGACATATTGAAGAGAAATATCACGCAATATAACAGTTTTGTGTCTCTTTCCGTCTAATGGAATGTTATGAATTAAAATTCCTTATCATGAACTGATCAGCCAAATTACAACTGTTTTTTTGGTAGTACTTTTGTGTATTTCGTTTTTCTGTTAAATTTATACTATACATATTATTAAAAAGTGCTATCAAAGTATACATCTGCATAACACTGAACATATTTTTATACTTTTTGACCTAAAAAATCTGGAAGTAATAAATCATTCGAGAACATCTCAATTTTGGTAGCACTTTTCAAATTGTTAGAAGACGTTAAAATTAATATATTATATTGTATAAATAACATACTTATCTTCCATTAAAGCATATATATGTTGAAATTGTTTTTGTACCAATATCCAGGATATAGTCCGGTGGAATTAACCTCGCAAGTTTATTTGACGAACACCTCGAACGGGAGGGGTTGTTGCCCCATATGGCGGCGTTCAAGTGAAAGAAACCGTATTAGTATCTTCAATTGCTTACTAGTTGCACCACGTCGCATCGGGGGCACTTACCACGGTACCATCGTGCGACTTTTCGGATGATTGCACCCCCAATAGCTAGTATATTCAGTAAACAATCCGAGAGAAAGAAAAAATGGGCACCAGCGGAATTCGAAATTGAAAAACGGTTGGCAGCTGGCTGGGCTCGAATTCAGCCAGCGCCCATTTTTTCTTACTCGTTGTTGTTTACTAAACAGATTTTTTACAATTTACCTTCCCTTGTCAACAGTAATGCAAATCCTTTACCCCGCAAATCATACTAGCAAATTTCCCCAAAATAATTGTAAAGCCTATTACTATTCGTGCAAGTTGTTCAAGAGAGTATTTAAAACATGTACGCATCAAACGGGTACACCAATTTTTGTGGGAAAACTTTTTATTCGACAACAAAGAATGAGAAAACGTGTTTTTTGAGATTTAATTGAAAGCGTTGACAGGAACGAAAAAACTCTTCAAATAAGATTTTTAGGTATTTATGAGACCTACAAAATGAGACACGTAAAAATATCCGACTAATAGCAAAAATGTTATGGCCGAAAAGCAAGGCAAAATGCAGATTTCGGCACTTGTTGGTAATGCAACGATAATTTCACGCAACTACTTGAAATTCTTCAAATCCGTAGGATTCATACTTCTAAATACGAGGGTAGTCCCAGAATTACCCGACCCAACGAAGAAAACACGATTTTTTTGTAAAAAAATGTATTTATTTTTCAACAATCTCCTTTGAGCTCTATACACTTTTACCAGCGATGTTCAATAAGTTCGATACTATTTTTATAATAAGAAGTGTCTTGCTCCTCAAAATAGCCATTAACTGCCGACATCACTTCTTCATCGTTGGAAAATCTTTGACCACTGAGCCATTTTTTCAAGTTTGTAAACAGAAAATAATCCGAGGGGGCTAAATCTGGTGAATAGGGTGCATGAGGTAGCAATTCAAGCTTTAATTGGTTAATTTTGGCCATTGCAATAACGGATTTGTGAGCTGGTGCATTGTCTTGATGAAACAAAACTTTCTTCTTAACCAAATACGGCCGTTTTTAATACTCGCCGTTGATAGTTTTAGGTTTTCAAGATAGTCAATGAAAATTATCCCACGCGCATCCCAAAAAACCGACGCCATAGAGTTGCCTGCAGATGCAACGGTCTTCGCCTTCTTTGGAGCCGGTTGTCCCTTTTGAGTCCATTGTTTTGATTGTTCTTTTGTCTCAGGTGTGAAGTGATGGACCCATGTTTCATCCATGGTTATGAAACGACGCAAAAATTCTGCTTTGTTGTCAACTGAAACATCTTCACGACACTTTTTGTTTGATTGTGAGCAATCGCGGCACCCATCTTGCACACAGCTTTCTCATGTTCAAATTTTCAGATAATACGCGATCAACCGCGTTCAGTCCCGCTTTGTGAATTTTCTTCACCATTTCTGGAGTCGTCACCACATTTGGTCGACCACTGCGATGCTCGTCTTGGCATCTCATACGGCCTCGTTTAAACTCTGCTACCCAATATTTTACTGTTGTAAACGAAGGAGCAGACTCACCCAGAGTAGTACCCAGTTCAGCTTTTATATTGGTTGGGCCTTTGAAATAAACCACATAACGATGGCCAATTTTCTCCATTTTCACAAATTTACTGAAAACGTTCAGTATTGATGGCTGCCAAACAAATACTAAACAACGTGGCGTCTTCAAACTTGACACATATGCTTTATAGGTTGCATACTTCCTAATACAATGATATTTTTTAAACAACTATCGCATCTCTAAGTCAGCCCGGGTACTAGTGGGACCACCCTCGTAACAACAAAATTGGAGTATATTATAGGTCAAGTAGTTTTTGAGAATTGTTTATCCCAAAACACCTGTTTTTCGACCATCACTACTATAATTTATCCAACGAACCTAGGGAATGATAAAACAACTGTCAGGGCACCCTACAACTACCTGCAAAACCTATGATGCGTTATCGCCAGTATCGTGTAGATTTTAAAATCAATTGATGTACCATTTATTTTCACTGTTTCTTTCATCTCTTCATTACTTTCAAGATGCTATAAGGTTCATTACATTATTACTGGGGCAGCATATATTAAATATGCTGCCCCAGTTTTTGGTTCGTTAACTTTACGTATTTTTTATATTAAACAATAATTTTAATACACGGGAAAAAATAAAGAAAACGGCTCAAAAATCAGATTATTTTTTAGATTGGATTCTGGATCTATTTTTAATACCGATAGTTTATTGAGCAATATACAGGGTTCGCTCAAAGAGCATTTATTAGCAAAATGCACGTGTTTACCTTGCAGTTACGAATCAAACCATTCCGAAAGATAAATGTTATTTTTATGCGAAAAACAAAGGTTACGTTTTTTTTTTTCTAAACTAATTCAAACATACTATACACATTTTAAAACAAAGCGGATGTGTCTTTTTGCACAAAAATAAAATTTATCTTCCGGAATGGTTTGCGATTCATATCGGCACTGTAAACTAGTGTATTAAGCTATAAAATGCCCTTTGAACTAACCCTGTATATTGCTTAATAAACTAGTAGTGATAGCCGGAAAACTAGGTGTTTTGGTATAAACAATTAGAAATTCTCGAAATCTACTCCAATTTTGTTGTGGTTATTTAGAAGTACGAATCCTACGAATTTGAAGTATCTGCGAGATCTCATCGTTGCATTACCAATAAGTGCCAAAACCTCCAATTTGCTTCGGTTTTCGGCCATAACTTTTTTTTGCTATTAGTCGGATCTTTTCACGTGTGGACTCATCTTGTAGGTCTCATAAATACCTAAAAAATCTGTTATGAAGAGTTTATTCGTTCCTGCTAGCACTTTCGATTGAATCCCAGAAAACACGTTTTCTCATTCTTTGTTGTTGAATAAAAAGTTTTCATACAAAAATTGGTGTACCCATTTTATGCGACCATGTTTTAAATACCCCCTTGAACAACTTGTAGCAATAAAATCAAACTTTACAATTATTTCGCAAACCAGGGGTATTTTCGTCTAATCTGATTAGACTACTATTTAAAATCGCATAGGAATCATCAGTAAAAAAATTGTTTTTTCCCTTTATAGATTGGACTTTTATATTTGTTTTTAAAAACAGACATCTGTTTGAGGATGCTAAAATAAACATAATCACATGACTGGACATAAAAGATTTTATCCCATATAAGTCTAACTTTAGTTTTATACAGAAAAATGCTCCATATACTATACATTTTTTAAATAGTTTTCATTTTTAATGTGCGTAATTTACCGGAAACCAAAGTTAAAAAGATTATCGTTAATAATTTAATCTCTAAGGAATTTTACTCCTTGAATGATTTTTTTTTGAGGATAATTAATTTAGAATATTTTGTACTCCACTATCATTGTTGCTTCTAAACATAATTTTATGAATATTCTTAGTAGTTTATTTAGTATATTTCTTTTATAATCAATTTTAGCTAGCTTAACAATGTTGTATCCCGTAAGTAATTATCTATCATCAAGAATAAGCAAATCAAAGCCACTTTAGTGCTTACCTAATAGTGGTCACATATGCAACTATTTCATAATAACATTCTTGCAAAAAAAACACTAGCTTAAAAAAGATAAATTTATTGACTTAAATCAATCTACTGAAAATCATAAGTATAAAAAATCCATACATAATAGTATCAGCATAATAATATAACAACAGACAATGAAAAATCTCGATATTCAACAGCTTACAGATCCGGCTTCCTCTGCTTCTATCCAATAAACAGCTCATACTCCTTGGAAAAATCGATAACCCATAGGGTGGAAAAAATCACGCCATCACATAGTAATGAAAGCAGCATACAGGGTAGATACGACCCTTAAATCTTTGAAATCTCCAACTGACATCAATAAGAAACTGCTATCACTTGAAGGTAAGTACAACCCTCAGATCTTGGAAAACCCCGACAGCAACGAAGACACAGCTACCATAGAAGAAATTCGTCCCTCCTCAGACTGTCTTGAGTATCTTCAACAGACATACGCACAGCCAAAATTACTATATACATAGATATATAAACTTATAATAGGGAGAGAGAATCGACTTGTTCATATGTTTGGAAGGGCAGCCATGCTGCCTTTGCAATCAATGAGCGTCCTTGCAATGTCGGCGAACGGCAACGAAAACGGCTCGAGGTAGTCTAGACACTCCTGGGTAGAATGAAACGCCAACTCTTGCGCCACGAAATCCGAAGATACGTGCTGACGGTAGCTAAACATAGAAATTAAAATTAGGTATGTGCGATTTACACCTAAAGAGGATGTGAGTACTTAATTTTTCAATACTGCATATCTGTCTAGTACAACGGGCACTATAAAAGTTTTGTAATATGACTTAAGAAACGGACGCAGGAGGCTGCATGTTGAGACATGTCCATGAGTGCATGTGCATAGTAGCCGCCAACAGTACGCCTGTTGGTTTAGTTGTTTATTCGTATTGACAATGTAAAGTGTGGAACTATGGCATCGTGGTCACGTAGTGAGATAAAGGCTGTTTTACGGTATAACTTTACGCGTGGTTTAATCATAGACCAGTGCACGACTATATTAAGGTAGTAGTAGTAGTAGTAGTAGTAGTAGTAGTAGTAGAAAGATTTATTTAGCACATTTGGCTACATAAACAGAATAATTGTAAACAACTTAGAACTAGTAAATTCAAGCCATATGGTGTATGATGTAAATGCTGGGCAACCTATAATTGTAGATTTAACAAGTGATTTCTCAATTTTACTTTAAATTTTGTCAAAGTTTTCTGGTCTTTTATCTCTGAGTATAATTTATTATATTCAATCAACCCTTGATGGAATACAGATTTGTAGCATATGTTATACTTTTTGGTCATTAAATGGAAGTCATCTTTATTTCTGGTATTATGTAAATGATGGTCGACATTTGATGATGTTAAATTAGTTAGACTTGATGGAAATATATTATTTTTTACTTTATAAATTTTTTACACTGAGCCATTTTAATTTGCTAAGCATTTGCCTAATTGGAGTATATTTATCTTTATTTAGTAATTATTCTCATGCACTTATTTTGTAAAATTTGCAGTCATTCAAAAATGGAATTATTTGCTAAATATAGAATAGTCGAACAGTACGAGAAATTTAGAAGAATGATGGTATTATAGATAATTTTTTTGCTATATGAACACAGACATCCAGAAACTCTCGATAAATATCCCACTTTACTACTAATCTTATTTATAACTTTTTCATAATGAATATCAAAAATTAATCGAGAGTCAACAAAAACCCCCAGGTATTTAAAATTTTCGACGAATTCAATATCTTCAGTTGAACATTTGTACATTGTTTTAACAAGGCTTTCGTTTTACTTGTATTTAATTTTAGTCTGTTAGATGCTAACCATTTTGAGACAAGTTTCAAGTCTTCATTTATATAAGAGATACCAGACTGAATATTTTTAGTACTTATATAAATCATAGTGTCATCGGCGAAAATCTGAATTTTGCATTTTTTTACTATGGCAGGTAAATCATTTATGCATAAAATAAAAAGAAGTGCTCCCAGGATACTGCCCTGTGGAACACCCAACGTATTTTCAATTTTTGATGAAATAGTGTCATTAACTTTTGTAACTTGCATCCTTTTAGACAAATCATTTCTAAACCAATCTAAAACACTTCCTGTTATACCATATGGTGGTATAAAGCATTCCAAACGGGCAATTTCACTCTGGAGGACGCTGAGAAGGAAGGAAAGCCGCGAACGACAGTAACAGAAGAAAAAATTACTGTGTGAGGTGAGGAAAATGCTTGACGAAGACCGGATAGTGACATAGACAGAGGAGACCTTACACCTTCATGCACCAGCAATTCTTTCAGTTCTGCATGACCATGTAAGGAAACTTTGTTCATGGGTACCGCATAGTCTGACGGAAGAGCAGAAGACTCGTCGTACGAGTTGGTGCCGAAAGTTGCTGAAAATGTTTGATAAGGGGCAATCTCGGTATGAGAACAGCATCGTGACAGGTGACGAGAAGGCTCAAAACACAGTTTGGGTCTTTGATGAGGACACCCGTAGCTGTCAGCAAATCCCGATCTGTCAAGAAAAAAATGATAAGCTGTATTTTTCAAATCGCGCGGGATTGTGCAGCGTGTCGTTTTGGACACACAGAAGACAGTCACTGCTAAGTGGTACATGGAAGAGTGCCTGCCTAAAGTCAAAGAGTGTATGAAAAACCTGCAGCTAAAATCAAGAATGGACATTTGACACCTCCACCATGACAACGCTCCAGTTCACCGCGCAAAAACCTGCACCGAGTATTTGACTACTGCTGGACTGAAACTTGTTGTCCAGATGTTGCTCCCTGCGACTTTACACTGTTTCCGCATGTGAAAATGACGCTAAAAGGAAAACGGTGGAACGGGTGGAACTTGGCAGAGCTGGTTTAAGGACTGGTTTGGCGGATGGAGAAGTGTATCGAATGTGGTGTAAATTATTTTGAACGACGTCAATACATAAAGCTGTACTGCAAAACTTTTATAGTACCCTTTGTATAATCAATACTGTCAATTTTTGTAATGTGAACTGAGCTACAGTTCCAACAGACAGCTCGATGTTTTCACTCTTGCAGTGGTCGATTTTGGTAATAGATTTCACTATGAGCTGTCTTATTTCAATATATACTAAGTGACATATAAATCCGAACACCCAGTTTAAATGGTTTTATTTTAATAAAAGTTGGTGAATGTATTTATCTTACTGTAAATAACAAGTGAAAAAATTTTCAGCCTTATCAGTTGGACATTCCGGTTTTAATACTGCTTTTTTTTAATTCACTAATGCTCTAAAAATGAATATTTCAGCCGCAGTAAAGAATCAACGTTGGCGGATTTTGGTTCTTGACATCCTTTACGATCGGTTACGATGCCTAGAGTACGGAGACCTGTACGATTTCGTCAACTTAGTGAGTTTTATAGGGGCCGTATAGTGGGACTTTGGGAAGCTGGACTTTCTTTTCGGGCAATTGCAGTTAGAGTGCAAAGAAGTGTAGACACTGTGGTTAGGTGTTGTCAGGCATGGTTTCGAGAAGGCCGTTCGTAAGGGCCGTTTCTCCACTACCAGGTCCATTGCAAATGAATGGTTTGCAGAACACGGAAGACCTATTGGCATGCGAAGTGTTTACCGACGAATGTTTTCATACCGGCCACACTGGGTCCTCCCTTTAACTCGAGAACACCGACGTAATCGCCTTGAGTCGTGCAGACAACGGTCACTCTGGGATCAGAAATGGAACAGTATTGTCTTTAGTGACGAGTCTCGATTTTGTTGTTGACGTGGTGAAAGGAGGAATCCACAGTTTTTTGTTGAAAGACATGTTCATCACACTGTTGGAGTTATGGTTTGGGGTGCTATAGCTTATGGTTCCAGGTCACCTTTAATCTTCATCAGAGGTAACATGAACGCGCAGCGTTATATCCACGAAGTTCTAGAACCCCATCTTTTACCCTATCTTGACACCCTGGCAGATCCAACTTTCCAACAAGATAATGCCCGACCACATGTTGCAAGAGTCACAATAGACTTCTTTCAACATAATGATGTTACATTGTTACCATGGCCACCAAGATCTCCCGACTTATCCCCAATTGAGCACGTGTGGGATTTGATGGGTAGGAGATTGCTCAATTTGCAACGTCCTCCTCAGACTCTAGAAGCACTTCGAGAGGAGTTGGTGGTTGCCTGGAATGAGATACCACAGGAGGACATTGACCACCTGATCAGAAGCATGCCTAGGCGCGTTGGAGAATGCGTAGCACATCAGGGTGCATCCACACATTATTAAAGGTCAAAGGGCTTTAAAGCAGTGCAATCATTTGGAAATTTTTATCATTTACTTATTATGCTTCATTAACCCTTCGTTAGGCGCGCGGGCTACGATTGTAGCCCACCGATATTCGAATGGTGATGAAACGCAAAGAAAATATGCAGATGCGAGCGCCCCCGCTAGTAGCTGTTCTATTTGTTTTGCTCCACTTGATCAGTATGATGCGCGTGCTTGAGGCGTATTGTCGTTGTTGTTTTTCGCGCCTAAAATCGGCTGGTCTAC
The DNA here is from genome assembly GCA_963669975.1 of Acanthoscelides obtectus. Classification (NCBI taxonomy): domain Eukaryota; kingdom Metazoa; phylum Arthropoda; class Insecta; order Coleoptera; family Chrysomelidae; genus Acanthoscelides; species Acanthoscelides obtectus. The sequence goes on along the minus strand of CAVLJG010000001.1, from coordinate 113,564,142 downwards.
AATTGTAGCCCGCCCGCCTAATCACGTAATATTTTCTCGGCTAGGCAAACCTTGGATTTTACTAGTTTTCATTGATTTGAGGTAAGTGTTACTGTTTCAATTGTAAATATGCATACAGTTATTCAATGAATTACAGGGAAATCTATAAAAACAGAATGTCCGACCCGAAAAGAAGGTGTGTACAGACAAGCAGGGATCCTGAAGTATGGATGCAATGGTTCAACGAAATATCAAGTGGGGAGGAAAGCCCACTCGATGAGGAAGACTCGGATGAAAAAGAAGAGGATGTGTGTGTGGAAAGTGACCATCATGAGACAGAGTCTGAACAAGAAATACCGGAGGTAGATCAAGATGAGCCTGATTGGGAAGAAGAAACCGATGAAGGAGAAGCTGATACATTTTACTGGGGAAAAGACAAAGTTACGAAGTGGAAGAAGGGTAGATCCAACACTCAAGTGCGTACTCGGTCTCAGAACATAATAAAATTGTTGCCCGGAACAAAAGGTAGTGCGCGAAATGCCAGGAGTGAAACTGATTGCCTAAAACTATTTATAAATGACACGGTGATAAGAATTATAACTATTTCTACCAACATATATATCATGAAAGTCAAAAGTAAGTTTCAACGGTTCAGAGATGCCAGGCAAACTGATGAGAGAGAAATTACAGCTTTCATTGGAATTCTCATTCTGATTGGAACCCTCAGAAGTTCACGGAAAAACCTGAAAAATATTTGGGATAACTCTAAAGGAAGTGGAGTGGAAGCTTGCTATCTAGCGATGAGTGAAAAGAGATTTAGATTTCTGATAAGGTGTTTGCGGTTTGATGACATAAGAACAAGAGATGAAAGAAAGGAAATAGATAAGTTGGCGCCCATTCGAGAACTATTTGAAACATTCTTGGTGAATTTTCAAAACAATTTTATTGCCAGTGAGTACCTCACTGTTGACGAGCAGTTGTTAGCTTTTAGAGGACGCTGTGGATTCAAGCAGTTCATTCCATCAAAGCCGGCCAAATATGGCATCAAGACATTTGCGCTGTGTGATTCAAAGACATCATACACATTCAACTTGGAAACCTACGTTGGAACACAACCAGAGGGTCCATATAAGCTCAGTAATTCCTCCGAAGACATTGTAATCAGATTAGTAAATCCAGTGGCAGGGACCAATCGCAATATCACGGGCGATAACTGGTTTACCAGTTTATCATTGGTTAAAAAACTGTTACAAGAAAAAAAGCTAACCTACATCGGAACTATGCGAAAAAATAAGAGGGAGATCCCTCCACAATTCCTGCCGAATAAGAATCGACCAGAGAAATCGTCCTTGTTTGGTTTTCAGAAGGACTGTACCATGGTATCGTACTGCCCAAAAAAAAATAGATCTGTGATTTTGTTATCGTCCATGCACTTTGATGATGCAAAAGATGAGGAAACGGGTGATGACAAAAAACCAGTAATCATAGCCGATTATAATCACACAAAAATTGGTGTTGACCTGGTAGACCAGTTATGCCAGAAGTACAATGTTGCAAGAAATACACGTCGTTGGCCAATGGTGGTATTTTACAACTTGATCAACATATATCTGGCATAAACGCATTGTGCGTCTATAAGGCAAATCACCCGCCACAAAAAAGAATCGCACGGTCCGACTTTTTACAAACTTGTGCATGGGATCTGATCCGACCCCAGATAGAATTTCGGTCAACCATCCCGTCACTGCCAGTGGATATGAGGCGACGGGTACGAGCTACCCTAAATGTTAGGGAGGTATCACCTTCCCCCTCTAATCAACCAAAAACCACTGTTGGACGTTGTCATATTTGCCCTAGACAACGTGATAAATCAACACGTAAAATTTGTTCGCAATGTAGAAGGTTTGCATGCAAACAACACATGAGTGATACTTGCACGGCATGCCTGAAGGAATAGAAGTTTGTCATATTGGGGACTCCGAACATTGCCATTTATTATTATTTGATTGATTTGGATTTTGTGTTAGGTTAAGTATGTTGTATTTTTTCTCTAAATAATAAGTTGTGGTTCCACAGTTGTATATTTCATTTGCAAAAGACAATGAATACGAGCTGCTTCGAAAATACATAAGAAATATTCATAATTGGTATTTTATGCACATGCTAAAACATATTTGTACATGAAAGCAAGGAAATCACATTTTAGCGATTAAGTAATATCATAGTGAATATATCTTATGAAAAAAGCGGCATAAAAAAGGCATAAACAAATTTTATATGGAATAAAAGTTGGGCTACAATTGTAGCCCGCGCGCCCAAATACGTTATAAACAGCCGCGCGCCTAGCCGAGGGTTAAGTACTTATACAAAATTTTATTAAAATAAAACCATTTAAACTGGGTGTTCGGATTTATATGTCACTTAGTATATTTCAGATTTTCGGATAATTTTTTACAGCCTACTGTGAAATACAAATGTTAAACCCTCGCTAAAATGTTCCTCAAGGAAGCATTACAGTTTGTTTAACATCCAAGGAGATCATCCCTCAAAAGGCACTCGTACCCAAGGAACATCTATAAAAGTGACATACAGCTTTTTGCTTAGAAATAATTTGAAAATAGCTGGAAGAAATGTTAAAAATAACATACGTAAAAACTATCACTAATTTAGCTTTGAAGTAGAAACAAATAAGTAATGTACTGTAGAAATAGAAAGAAAACGTATAAAGTTAAACCGAGTCTTTTTCTACGAAATCATAATAAATTCCAGTAAGTCTTCCCCAGATACATTACTAAAAGAGAATATATATGACATAGTAATACTTGGGAGCATTGAACAGAACACGAAAATTTACACTGATGTGTGAGAAAAGTGGAATAATAATAATAATAATAATAATAATAACTGACACAAATACACGCAATATCCTCGAGGCATTTCTCTATCATTTCAAGTTTTAAAGGCAAATAGGTCCATAGAATTACCGGAATCGGAACAACATATTCAAATACCCTCCCCCATCCCGTACAGCCCCCAAGTTTCAACTCCTACAAAAAATTGTCTGAAATTGGTCACGAGGAAAAGCGACTTCAATTTTTTTATGTTTATCTCAAAAATCCATCCAGTGGACCTGGAATCCGAGGTTCTTATATTTTTACGTCTAACGATACTTCTGCTACATATTCGTTTTTAGCCACACTGCAAATCGGCAATTATGCCAAAAACCGAATCGCACATTCGGTCCCACCGTGACCGTTGATCGGATACATACCTTTTGATAATACACTTTAAGTACGCTTTGCGCTCCCTGTCGATGAACCAGTCCATGAGGAAGCCGGCCATCAACGGGGCTTCGCGATACAACGTGAAAAACTTATGGAAGTTGCCCAACGCCCATGCGGAGCGCACCTTTAACGAGAACGCTATGCAAGGGTGGGTCTTCTCATCGGCAGTGAACGATTTCATCATGGTCATTATATCTGGAATGGATCAGAAAATGAGTTAGTATTGTACATTGTTCCTAAGCCGAAGTGAAATTGACAAAAAATGGCGTCAACTAGATTGACTCTATAGTTCCTTCGCCTTCGTTGGAGGATTCAAACAAGAAGGATGAGTCAAGTCGTAACAAAAATCTAAATCGAATCTAAATTAGGTATATACTATATACTGAGCATTGGCTCTACTTGACGAAATATTTCAAGAACCATCATAGACGAAGTAATACAAATTAAAAGATTAGGCTAAATGGGTGTTAATCTTTGCCCACTAGGAGGTCTAACGTAATGAACACCATCTGATCCAAACATATTGAACTTGGATTCGTCATTGAAACATACAATGCAAATAACTTCAAATCATTTAATCTTCTACTTATAGTTTTCGTAGAAATACTGGCAATTCCTTTTGTCTCGATTTCGGCTTTTATTTGTCTTGGGGTTTTAAATGGACCTTTGGGCAAAATTACTTTTATTAATCTAACTGATCTAGCATTTGGTTTTCTAGGCCGACCACTTCTCTTAGAGGCTTCCAAGATACCTTTTTGTTTATATTTGTTCAATATTGCCCAAACTGCTTTACGGTTCAGCTTCAAATTTTTGGCAATGTCGACTTGATGTTGACCATCTTTGTATAACTCAATAATCTTAGTTTACACATTGAAGGAAAATTCTGGACCACGAGGCATGGTCTTAAAATCACTCAACTTATTCCACAATACTTGATGAAGACAAACTAATCCTCTTCTGACACCAAACTGTACTAAACTAATGTTGAAAAGAATTTGTCTACATAATTTTGTCCCTTATAAAAAAGTGCTTATATTCAGACTTGTATTGTGTTCATCGCAGATAATGTAAAAACAAGGAATTTAGTTTTTCTACTAATAACGCATTTGTTCATAGAGCAATGAAGTATGAATTCGTTTTCTAAAGGTATTTAGGTAAATATTCATATTTGTCTATATACTTTTGTCCATCGCATTGAATATTCCAAATGTTGATATCGAACATGCTACTAAAAAATGCGCATGAAAATGATGAAGTGTCCGAATTAAAAAAAAAAGTTGGAGGACATGTGGAATAATTTTCTGAAGATATCTAAACTGAAGAAACAATTCCTTTCATACTACAGAGGTCTCTTTCATGTAATTCCTACTTGGGGTTTTGCTAATGATTATTATGATTTGAATGAAGATAGATATTTTCCCAAAATTTCTAAGAATCAAAAACTTATGTAAAAATATGCATAATTGAGCTATTCTCATTGTAAAGTCTTACAACTGCTATATTAATGAAATATACAGGGTGACTTCGAAGTTGAGTCATTTATTTTAACAGTGAGTAGATCTTATCAAAAGAAATGTTTTTTTCCTTTAACATTTTTGTGGTAAAATTAAAGTAACAAAGTTATAGCCCTATAGAAGTTTGAGTACCGCGCTGTCTCAATAATAATATTATGTGCTCGTGTTTGGCAACAACGGATATAATCCGCCTTATCGGTTCATCGCATCGGAAACAAAAAAGCGAAAGAATTTGAAACGCTTATCACAATGTTTTTACCACAATTTTATTCAGTTGTATTCAGTCAATGTGTCAGTCGGTAACGCGTGAGTGAATAGTGGTGTTTGTTGTGTGGCTCAAACGAAATAAAAAATGGCACATGTTTACGAAAATCTTTACAAAAGTCTTTACAAAATGCTGCCGCGGCATCACGGATTTATGCGGTTCGGTTTCCCAATCGACTGCAACCAACCCCTCGAGCCTTTGTTAATGTAGTACGTGAATCAGGTGACTTAGAACTCACAGGGGAGGGGGCATGCCAGTGCTCCAAGACCGCACGATCAAATACAGGTCCGCACTGAAATACTTGTCGGGAGGATACTTTATAAAACACGGTAACAATTTTTTTTATTTTTTTATTTTTACACACATATTTTGGTTTATCTTCCTTCTACAATCATTATCTGAAAATTAATGACTCGACTTCAAAAATAGACTTAATACTAACTTTTGAATACTGTGACAGTATGCAAGAGACCTAAAACTTCAGAAATTCACTTACCTAGTGTATTCTTGGTGAAAATATAGTACAATATCCTGTATCCAACAAATTCATTCCTGTTATCACCGCCAATTTCATTATACAACATTTTTAGTTGAGTTTGGCATTGATTAAACTCTTCATGATCACATTTTTCAAGAGCAATCCTTGCGTGAGTTTCATAAACTTCAATGGTGAACGAGTTTCTTATTCCCTGCACCTGTAAATCCAATTTTTATTAATATTACACTATAAGTATACAGGGTGACAAGCAAATAGGTGTAAAACAAGTGATAGTACAGCCCCTTTGCTATCGAAATTAGTATATAATACCATACCCTATATTCAAAGGTTGAAAAGCTATTGAAGATTTAAGATTTTTTTAAAAACAATCCATATTTCATAGTAAAAAAGTCGAGAGAGAAAAAAGTTGGCGATTAAACATTTGTTTTTTGTGGTTTTGGGTTATTATTTCAATAATTAACTATTATAAATTAAAAAAGATTCGAAAACAATACCAAACAACGTATTTATTTTCATTCAAAAATGTTTAACTAAGAAAAACAAATAATGTTTTACAGTAAGTAAGGTGTTTTACAAAAAAATCAGTATACAAAAAAACGTACAAACAATTTAAATAATATCCTTGTTTCATAAGGAATCCAAATTGGTATGATAAGTGCACAAAAACTGTGTGAAACTAAACATAATGTATTGTAATACAACAATAGGGAGTAAATTTACCAATGGCTTGTCTCCTATTATCACAACTCTCTGATTGATAAGTAAGTGTTTTTGTGAAAATAATGTAACTGTAAGCTATGGGATAGTTATTATTTTAAACTACGGCTAAGTTACACGATTAGATTATTTACACAGTTGTAATTATACTACAGAATAATAAAAACTGACTAAAAGTTACTACAATTGGTAAGTAAAATACAATAATGAAATGAAGGTAAAATTCATTGCAATTGTTGTTCGCCGTTTCTTATGCAAGCCCGTAGTCTTTTTCTCATGTTGGTACGCGTGATGCGGCCAGTTAGTTGTCCTCTGATAGTGTCAGCAGCAGCAATAATTCTTTCTTTCAACTGTGCAAGAGTGTCTATGGGCTCAGCGTACACCAGTGACTTCATGTGCCCCCATAAATAATAGTCACACGGTGTTAAATCTGGGCTCCTCGCTGGCCACGGTGTCGGTCCACCTCGGCCAATCCAGCGACAAGGATATTTCTCGTCCAGCTACTGTCTAACACCCAGACAGAAATGCGCGGGACAGCCATCGTTTTGGTAATCATCTACATCCTGATATTCAGAGGCAGGTCTTCGAGATACTCCCAGAGTTCGGTTTCATAGGATTCGCCATTCAGGTTGTCAGGCAAAAAAACTGGTCCAATTAGATACGTATGAATGATTCCCATCCACACGTTTGCCGAAAATCTTTGATGGGCTCTTGGCTTTGCCATGTGGGGATTTGCCTCTCGTGGGGCCCAATAATGTAAGTTGTGATAATTTGTTGTCCCCTCTCTGTCAAACTTAGACTCGTCGGTCCACAATATTTTAGTTAAATAGTCGTTTTCTTCATGATCCCGATGAAGCATGTATCGATAAAAATCAATTCTTCTTGCGGGATCTCCTTCTTCTAATACTTGAACCGGTGTGTAATGGAAAGGGTAAAGTCTCGCCGAATGCAAAACAAACCAAACTTTCCACTGAGTTAAACCAAGTTGCTTTGCTATAACTCGTGTAGACGTCGTCGGGTCTCTGCCGTAGCATTCCAGTATTGCCTCTCGATCTTCGTCGTCAAACAACCGAGGTCTACCAGCATCATGACGTCTCTCATGAACCTGTCCACTTTCCTTGACGCGTTGGTACACAGAAGCAAATACTCGATGACTCGGTATTCGCCGATTCGGAAAACGGTTTTCGTATTCTCGCCTGGCTTCAACGGAATTTCCATCACTTGAACCATAACAAAACAGAATATCAGCGTATTCTTCGTTACGGTAACTCGCCATTATTTAAACTGATCAAGAAAGTAAAAGTACGTCCTACCGCGATAAAGGTTGATATTCTACTAACTAACCTAAGCGTTAGTTCCCTTTCCTTGATCCGTCAGCTGTGTCAATTCATAACACACGCAGAGCTTGCTTCCGAGGAGCGACGACAGATTCCGAATACTTAATCCCGAATAACGGCACAGGGCACAAAAAATAACAAAAAGGGTCGAACCATGAAAGGCTCGGTTTACATGCTCAGTACAATGAAATGCGCTTAGCGGTCCTTTCTAGCAAAGTAATATTGTTTTGTTAAATGGTTTACTTACTGATATGTTATTATACCATTTTAGAAACCTAATGAAACGAGGAAGTTTTTGCAGTTATTTGTACATTTTCTGTATTATGATTTTTTTGAAAAAAAAGACTTCTTAATGTGAAAGTGGACAATAAAAATTTTCATTTAACATTTAAATGAAAATAAATACGTTTTCAGTAGTGTTTTCATATGTTTTTTTAATTTTTGAGAATTATTTATTTAAATAATAACCTGAAACCACCAAAAAAAGAATGTAATTTAATCACCAACTTTTTTTTATCTCAACTATTTTACTCTGTAATCTGGGTTGTTTTTTTAAAAAAAATTAAATCTTCCATAACTTTTTGACCTTTGAATATAGGGTATGGTATTATATACTAATTTTGATAGCAAAGGAGCTGTACTATCACCTCCTAAAATGTTTTACACCTATTTACCTTTCGCCCTGTATGAATAGAAAAGGTTTAACTGCAAAATATCTTATTGGTAATTTAACCTAAGCGGTATCTCCCCAGGCATAGGATCTTTATTTGAATGAGATAAAAGTGGTTTGAGCTAAGATAGGATGTTTTAGAATAAATACTAACCGTTAAATCTTGCCTGATAGACTTGAGCTGGTCACATGCATAGAAATAGTCCTGCTTCTGCACCCATCGCTCCTTGACATTCTGCAAGGACTTGGTGAGCATTTCGACAGGTCGGACGTCACATGCTTCTGGCGCTTTCGTCAGCCTGAGGAATGACTTCTCCAGTTCCTGACTAGTACCAACGATGTGACACCCTGACCAATCGAAGTCACCGTTACTCTCGTCGAATTTCTCCGAGTATTGCCGTTTGCAAACCGTCTGCGAAGGAGTACTGTTCGCAGAAGAATTGTTCGACGATTTGCCGGCGAACCTTGCAGCTCTTTGCTGCAGAACCTCCGTGTTTTCTTCGACGTCTTGACCAAAAGTCGAGTAGAACGGAACGACTTTCTTCTCTTTGCTCCGCCTTTTCTTCTGGGATTTTGCCTGAAATTTCTTTGCCGACGGTCCTAACCTATCTGCTAATTTACCTTTTGATTTTCGACTGCTGTTCTTACTCTTCGAGCTGCTCTCGTCGCTGCTGGAACGGGAACTATCACTGAAAAGGCAACAGTTATTAGTTAGGAAAAAGTTACTTAAGAATGAAGTTTGTCACTTGGCAGTTCTCACTTAAACAACAAAAAATGGGGTTTGTTTGTTTAAGATGTATTTAGCTTGAGTGCTTCAACAATGACATAACATACAGATATTTAGAAAAACAAAATTTGCATCTCTAAGAATTCTCACTGTCCATGTAATATTCCTTTAATTTTATTTAAATTATAAGTAGACTATATCATTATTCGGTTTATTAAATTGAAGTAATCCGTTCTGAAATACTGATTTGCTAGTCATATTACTAATTGCAATTTTGAACATGAAAATCTATATTTCCTCTTGTACAAAGGGTACTATAAAAGTTTAGCAATATAACTTAACAAACAGACGCAGGAGGCTGCGTGTTACTGCAGGTTGAGACTTGTCCATGAGTACATAGTAGCCACTAGGAGCACATCTGTTGATTTAGTTGTTCATTCGTATTGACAGTGTAACGTGTGGACTATGGCATTGTGGTCATGTAGTGATATAAGAGCAATAATAATAAAAAATAATAATTTATTCATTGTTGAATAGAACAGAAAATTCTATAACAAATGAAAAGGTCATATAAATAGTGGTGACGAGTTGAAAAAGTATAAAGACATAGATCTAAACAAAAAACTCCTCCAAGGTGTAGAATCATTTGTCTATCAAAAAAAGTTTTAGTTTTCTTTTGAAAACAGCTATATTTGATTCATTCCTAATATCATCATTGAGCTTATTAAAAATCTTACATCCCATATACCTGCATGTTTTTTGGTATGCCGTAGTTCGATGTCTCGGCGGGATTAAAAGCAGCTTACACCTAGTTGGATATTCATGCTGGTGTTTGATGACTTCAAATTCGCGCTTATTTTTGAAAACAAAGCCAACTCATAAATGTATACTAAGTGACATATAAATCCGAACACCCAGTTTAAATGGTTTTATTTTAATAAAAGTTGGTGAATGTATTTATCTTACTGTAAATAACAAGTGAAAAAATTTTCAGCCTCAGTTGGACATTCCGGTTTTTATACTGCTTTTTTTTAATTCACTAACGCTCTAAAAATGAATATTTCAGCCGCAGTAAAGAATCAAAGTTGGCGGATTTTGGTTCTTGACATCCTTTACGATCGGTTACGATGCCTAGAGTACGGAGACCTGTACGATTTCGTCAACTTAGCGAGTTTGATAGGGGCCGTATTGTGGGACTTCGGGAAGCTGGACTTTCTTTTCAGGCAATTGCAGTTAGAGTGCAAAGAAGTGTAGACACTGTGGTTAGGTGTTGTCACGCATGGCATCGAGAAGGCTGTACGCAAAGAGCAAGGGGCACTGGACGCCGCCGTAGAACAACAGACCGTGAAGATCGCCGCCTAAGATTATTGGCCTTAAGGACCGTTTCTCCACTACCAGGCCCATTGCAAATGAATGGTTTCCAGAATACGGAAGACCTATTGGCATGCGAAGTGTTTACCGACGAATGAGAAGTTTTGGCTTGTTTTTATACCGGCCACACTGGGTCCTCCCTTTAACTCGAGAACACCGACGTAATCGCATTGAGTGGTGCAGACAACGGTCACTCTGGGATCAGGAATGGAACAGTATTGTCTTTAGTGACGAGACTCGATTTTGTTTAGGCATGCACTATGGTCGTACCAGGGTTAGAAGGCGACGTGGTGAAAGGAGGAATCCACAGTTTTTTGTTGAAAGACATGTTCATCACACTTTTGGAGTTATGGTTTGGGGTGCTATAGCTTATGGTTCCAGGTCACCTTTAATCTTCATCAGAGGTAACATGAACGCGCAGCGTTATATCCACGAAGTTCTAGAACCCCATCTTTTACCCTATCTTGACACCCTGGCAAATCCAACTTTCCAACAAGATAATGCCCGACCACATGTTGCAAGAGTCACAATAGACTTCTTTCAACATAATGATGTCACTTTGTTACCATGGCCACCAAGATCTCCCAACTTATCCCCAATTGAGCACGTGTGGGATATGATGGGTAGGAGATTGCTCAATTTGCAACGTCCTCCTCAGACTCTAGAAGCACTTCGAGAGGAGTTGGTGGTTGCCTGGAATGAGATACCACAGGAGGACATTGACCACCTGATCAGAAGCATGCCTAGGCGCGTTGGAGAATGCGTAGCACATCAGGGTACATCCACACATTATTAAAGGTCAAAGGGCTTTAAAGCAGTGCAATCATTATGAAATTTTTATCATTTACTTATTATGCTTCATTAGGTACTTATACAAAAGTTTATTAAAATAAAACCATTTAAACTGGGTGTTCGGATTTATATGTCACTTAGTATAAATATCTATAACAGTCAACATCTTTAGTGTTCTAAAGGATTCTCTACAGGATTGGCGCCAACCAAGGTTATCAATAATTCTAATGGCATATTTTTGCAGCAGGAGAACTCTTACAGTTAGTGAACTACTTCCCCAATTGAGAATACCATAGCGGATATGACAGTTGACAGTGGCATAGTATAAAGTTTTTAAAATTCGTTTACTGCACTGTTTTGCTAAGAATTTCAAGCCATAGCAACTCCTTCGCAATCTATTGCACAAACACTCAACGTGGAACCCCCCCGACATTCGACAATGAAGTATCATCCCCAGCATGTTAACTGAATTAGATGATGGCTCTGTTAGTATGATCAAAAATGTTGAAATCTTGTTCATCTTTTAATGCGAATTTCATAATGCTGGTCTTTTCTGTGTTTACTCGGAGGAAGTTATTTTCAGACCATTTAATGATTCTGTTGTATGCTCTCTCAGCCATTTCCGGCAGCTCGGTGATGTTTGGACTGGTAACCAAGATATTGGTGTCATCTGCATATGCCACAACCTTATATTCAGGACCAGCTTCAGATATAAAGTCGGACAAATCGTTAGCATACAACAGAAACAAAAATGGTCCTAGAATTGAACCCTGTGGCACACCAATGTTTGCTTCTGATGTTTCACTGTTGGTACCGTTGACCCAAACGCGTAGTTTTCTTTGTGTAATATACGAGCGAAACAGCTGCAATGGCAAGCCACGTATTCCATACCTGTGCAGTTTGAAAAGAAGTAGCTCATGGTCCACATAATCGAACGCACGAGAGAAATCTATGGATAAATCACATATATGTGGTGTATATATGTTCTACAAAACTATACAATGCAGTTTCAGTGCTTCTTTTACTAATAAATCCATGCTGATTATCTGATATAAAATTATTTTTGCTACAAAAATCCACTAGTTGATTCTTCATGTTGAGTTCAAACACCTTAGATATACTCGTACTTGAAAGCAAGCTGATGCCTCTATAATTGGCATAGTCATTTGGATCATTCCGTTTGTAGATAGGTATAACCAAGGCTTGTTTCAAACAACTTGTAAAAGTTCCCTGTTCACAAGAAAGATTAATTAGGTAGCAGTTTTACGCTATAACTTTACGCGTGGTTAAGCATAGAGCAGTGCTTAGAAGCAGTGACGCTTGCATTAAAGAATGATTGAAGAATCATCGTACGACTATATTAAGGTGGTACAGAAAATTCCAAAGGGGTAATTTCTCCCTGTGAGGAGGCTGAGAGGGAAGTAAGGCCACTAACATTGGAAAACATGTCTGCTTTGAGGAAAATGGTTGACGAAGACCGGAGAGTGACATACCAACAGATAGAGGAGACCTTACATCATGCACCAGCAATTCATTCAATTCTGCATGATTATTTACACGTAATGAAACTTTTTTCTCTCTGGGTACCGCATAGTCTGACGGAAGAGCAGAAGACTCGTCGTACGACTTGGTGCCGAAAGATGCTGAAAATGTTTGATAAGGGGCAATCTCGGTATGTGAACGGCATCATGACAGGTAACGAGATTTGGTTTTATTATTACGATGTGCCGACCAAGGCTTTGGTGATGAGGGCACACGCGTAGCTGTCAGAAAATCCCGATCTGTTGGGAAAAAAATTGATAGCTGTATTTTTCATATCGAACGGGATTGTCGAGCGTGTCGTTTTGGACACACAGAAGACAGTCACAGCTAAGTGGTACACGGAACAGTGCCTGCCTAAGGTCATAGAGTCTATGAAAAACCTACGGCCAAAATCAAAAATGGACACTTGGTACCTCCACCATGACAACGCTCCAGCTCATCGCGCCAAAGCCTCCACCGAGTATTTCACCACTACTGGATTGAAACTTATTGATAGATAGATAGACATTTATTTCCAACAGGTACATGTGTACCCAATAACAGGACATGCGTAAAATCAAATGAACATTTCGTTTTATGTAAAAGAAAAAATATAGCTGCATAGTAAAACACTTATATTTGACATCCATTAATGTTTTTTTTTTCTATTCAATTTGGTCTTATGGTATGCTTATGTATTATTGTATTGCAATTGGGAGACTGTTGGGCAATAAAGATTATTATTATTATTGTCAAAATATAAACTGTTATATCATGTGTGAGATCTACAGTTCACCTACTAAAGATTCATATACAGTAATGGACAAAAGTATATAATATTTACCTAAATACCTTTAGAAAACAAATTCATGCTTCATTGCTCCACAAACAAATGCGTTATTAATAGAAAAACTAAATTCCTTGTTTTTACATTATCTGCAATGAACACAATAGAAGTATGAATATAAGCACTTTTTTATGAGGGACAAAAATATGTAGAAAAATTCTTTTCAACATTAGTTTAGTACAGTTTCGTGTCAGAAGAGGATTAGTTTGTGTTCATCAAGTAGTAAGTTCAGTGATTTTAAGACCATGCCGCATGGTCCAGAAATTTCTTTAGATGTGAAAACTAAGATCATTGAGTTATACAAAGATGGTCAACGTCAAGTCGATATTGCCAAAAATTTGAAGCTGCAGCAGTTTGGGCAATATTGAACAAATATAAACAAAAAGGTATCTTGGAAGCCTGTAAGAGAAGTGGTCGGCCTAAAAAACTAAATGCTAGATCAGTTAGATTAATAAAAGTAATTTCGTCCAAAGATCCGTTCAAACCCCAAGACACATCGAAATCGAGACAAAAGGAATTGTCAGTGTTACTACGAAAACTATAAGTAGAAGATTAAAAGATTTGAAGTTATTTGCACGTCGCGCGAGTAAGAAGCCGCTAATCTCGAGGAAAAACCGTAGGGACCGATTACAATTTGCACGGTTGCATCTTGATTGGAGCTTCTGTGACTGGAAGAGGGTATGTTTCAGTGACGAATCCAAGTTCAATATGTTTGGATCAGATGGTGTTCATTACGTTAGACGTCCTAGTGGACAAAGATTGAACCCCAAGTACACTTTGCCCACTGTCAAACATGGAGGCGGGTCTGTTATGGTTTGGGGGTGCTTTTCAGGGTTTGGGATGGGACCTTTACATACAACAGATGGCATTATGGATAAGTTTGTATACACAGACATACTAAAGCATGTCATGTTAAGGGTAACATATAGGGATATGGAAGACAATATGCCCTTAAGATGTGCTTCGGGTCATTATCTTCCAGCAAGATAATGACCCGAAGCACACTTCAAATCTTGCAAAGAAATTCTTTCTGGATGAAAAAATACCAGTTCTCAAATGGCCTTCACAGTGTACCGATATAAACCCCATTGAAAATCTATGGGAATACTTAGATAAGCAAATAAGAGATAAAAATTATTCAAAAAAGGATGAACTTTTTGCCGCTTTAGAGCAAAAGTGGAGACAGATTGATGAATCTTATATCAAGAAACTTCTACAATCTATGCCGAGACGATGCCAGGCGGTGATTGATAATGGTTATGCTACAAAATATTAACACGAACATGGTTGGTTTTCTATAATTCAATGAACTTTGCTTCTTTTTTCTATAAATGTTTTGCTTTGTCTATATATTTTTGTCCGTCATAGTTCCAGTTCTTATCAATTAATTTTTTATTGAAGGTAGTCTAATGAGTTTATTTATGTATAAGTGAGTATTATGCTATAACGAATTATGTACACAGGTTGGTGTATTAATAAAACAAGTTAAAAAAGAAATACAGCACAATATTAATTTGTCTATATACTTTTGTCCATTACTGTATGTAATCTTGTTATAGATTAGTTCTAGGTTAGCTTTGTCATTAAGAACGATTCAAACAATAAAGCATATTAATTTATCTATCGATTTTAAACTGAACTTACCTAGATGACCTGTATCTCTTAGGGCTCCTTGACCTGGACCTAGACCTCCTTTTGGTGCCACTACTCGCCGGCGACCTCGACCTATCCCTAGCCGACCCGCCGCCTTTCGAAGCCTTTTGAAGTGCACCTATCGCTCGCGCGCCTAATCTGGCGCCCAAACCGGGTGAAAGACCTTTCTTACCATTCTGAAACTGGGATAACTGTCCGGTGACAGTTTTTGCTTGTCCTGTGAACGTAGGCTTGTTGGTGCTTTCGCTGTGAATGCTCGGCAACGGCTCGTTGTTCCAGTCCTTCTGCAAATGACCTGATTGGTATGCTTGCGTAATCTTGCCCTTCAAGATGATTTCAACTTGGTTTTTGTCTACTGTGGTTTTGCATTTCGCGTAGCAACGATGGATGTAATCTTTCAAACTGTCTGGCCAATCGTCTGTTGCATTGGTCAGTCCATTATGAGGAGTATTAGCTAGTGCAGAAGGTTCCTGTACTGGGGGTTTGGCTTCTTCTGGAGGTAATGGGGGCATCGTTTCAGGGGGCGGTGCTGGTTTGACTTCTGGAGGGGGTAACGGAGGTGTTGGGGTGCCTATATTCTGCATAATAAATGCGTTTTGTTTCATGGCATTTTGATTATTTCTGTTACGTTTCCTCTTCTTCTTCGCGGCTCCGCTGTTCTGTGAGGTTTGTAGAATGTTCATATTATTAGGTAACCGTTTTCCGCCGTTCAATTGAAATCTAATAGCGCCAAACTGCTTGGGCGTATTCAGCAAAGGTATCCTAGGGGTGTGCGGTGGCGTAGGGGGTAATGGCGGCCCTGGGGGCAGGGGCGGCTGGGCCTTGGACACCTCATTATTATTCGGATTGGCGTACATTTGACTGTAATAGTAGTAGTAGTTAGGATACATGAATGATGGTGGAGCAGCAGCATTGTAGTAATATAGCTGGGGCGGTTGGTTCTGGGTCCACGGTGCGGCATTTGGAATTGGGGGCAATGTTGGGGGCGCTGAAGGGGGCGGCGGGGGCTGAGTGGGAGGCGCTGGTGGCGGTGGAGATGGCGGCTCGGGCGGAAGCGGCGGATGATCGGTCATGCCTGGAGGAGAAGGGATCTCAGCGACGTCGGTGCCGCCTTCAGCCATCTTCAGACAATATCAAACCTGGAAATAATGCTTTAATGGAGTAAATGGTTTTATAATTTGGTCACAAGGTGGACTGTTTCATACAGGGTTAGAAGGTTATATACACACATCATCAAAAGTGTCCGAGGTATGTTATCTACATTCTGTTTGTGAACAAAAAATCTATATATATTTAGCAAGCAAAAAACGATTGAGATAAAAATGTGTTGGATTTTTATAGAAATAAGTCAGTTTAACAGGAGTGTTTGAACAAATAGTATTAAAATAAAATTTTATACTGTAACTTTTAAAATGCCGCGAGCTGAAATTTCTGGTTTTGATAGAACACAAATAGTAGCCCTCTTCCAAGCTGGATTTTCAAATCACCGAATAGCACTGGATTTGGGTATCCCAAGAAGTTCGGTTATTCGAACAATTCAGAGATTCCAAGAAACTTTCTCAGTTGAAAATCGGCCACCACGCAGTGGGCGTCCTCGAGTAACAGAAGATACGGAGAATCGTTACATTGCTCTATTTGCCCGAGGAATAGATTTTCAACAAGTACAGCTCTCAGATCGCATATTCAACATCCCTTTCGAAGAGTTATTTCCACTTCTACCATCAGAAGAAGATTGCGAATGGCAAATTTGCGCCCTAGAAGACCTTTAAGGGTTCCACGTCTTACTCGTAGACAAATTGCGGCTCGTCTCCAGTCGGCTAGAGAACATCAGGAGTGGCTTTTACCACAGTAGCGAAATGTGGTATTTACAGATGAGGTTAGGTAAGGACTGGTGAGTGATGACCGTAGAATAAGGGTTTGGAGAGAACCAGGACATCAACAGCGACTAAATTTGGCCCGAGAAGTTGTCCCATATCAGGGCGGATCAATAATGTTTTGGGGAGGCATAATGTTTAACCACCGGAGACCTTTAATTCAGATCCAGGGGACAATGACTGCAGAAATTTATGAAGAAAATGTCATACAACCCATTATTCAACATTTGCGAAATGAATCGGTAACAACTTCATTTTTATGGATGATAATGCAAGGCCACATAGAGCGAGAAGGGTCCAGCGGGCTCTAGAAAGGGGCCAAATAGTGAGATTGCCGTGGCCTGCGAACAGCCCAGACATGAACCCCATTGAAAACATTTGGGACGCTATAGCTCGAGCCATACGGAACAGAATAGATCCACCTACAACCCTAAATGAGCTGGCTGCAGCAGTAAATGAAGAGTGGAATAATTTACCCCAAGAAAACATTAACCACCAAATAATAGGAATGCCAACACACTTCTATTTACTGAAGTACTCGGGTCTTCTTCGACAGCTCCTAGCACCACGTCTTCGTAAGGAAGAAAAGATGTTCCCTCACCGTGTGATTGGTTTGATAGTTGGCCCTCTGAGAACAGTAAGCGGTGCACATTTGTGAACACTCGATGATCTGGATGACGAGCTGCATTCGGGTACCTCTCACAGTAAAGTCTCGCTGCAGCACTAGCGTTGCATCTGCATTCCCCATAAATGAGGTGCATGTTAGCATATTCTTGTATGGTGTACACGGACATAGCGGCACTGCACAATCACACTAGCAAAGATAGTCTAAGGAAAGCAGATGTTGTTTTGAAGAGCAATTAAACAGTCCAAATCCAAATCACAAGCGATCAACAGTCCAGTTCACGAATCCAAAATTAGTAACAGTACGAAATCAACAAGCACGAATATGTAAAGATGCGCAGTAAACGAAGGAGTACTGATCGGTATCAAAGTGTGCAATAGCAAGTAAGTGATGTGCTTCATCCATACCACATACAGCGTGTTCAACCTCTCCTGCCCCGGAATTATGAGCCCCGAGTTGCTTTTTGTCGCACAATGTTAGAAAGACACAGGAAAGATCCACAGTTCTTTGAAAAAATTTTATGGTCGGATGAGATCACATTTATGAAAGATGGGTACATGAATCTGCATAACTTACACGAGTGGCACGTAGCAAACCCACATTTGATGAGAGAAGATAAATCTCAATATCGCTTCAAGATAAACCATTGGACAGGAATTTTAAATGGTAAAATAATCGGTCCGTTTGAGTTCCCAGAGACTTTGACTGCTGAGGTTTATTTAGGTTTTTTGCAAAATCATTTAAAAAATTTATTGGAGGACGTGCCACTGAGTTTTTACAGGGACATGTGGTTTCAGCATGATGGCTGCCCAGCGCACTATGCACTCTCAGTGAGAGAGTATCTCGATCAAAACTTTCCAGGCAGATGGATAAGGCGGTCTGGTACAATACCGTGGCCAGCCCGATCACCAGATTTGAATCCTTTAGATTTTTTTACTGGGGAACTGTAAAAGAAAAAGTGTATTTCAAGCCGATTCAAAATGTAGCTGAGCTACGGCAAAGACTATTGGAAGCAGGTGAGTTTGTTAATAACCGTGGATTCGCTCGTTTAATAACCCTATCTTTTTTAAGAAGATGTCGAGCGTGTATTGCGGCTGAAGGAAAACACTTTGAGCATTTGCTGTAAAGGTAAATCATCATCAGCAGCATTTTGACGCCCACTGTTGTGCAAACAGTTATCCTTAAGGGTCCTTATGCGTTTTCATAATCGCTGTTTAATTAGGAAATTTTGAAAAATTTTCATCAGTTTTTCTTCAAATAAAAATTGTGCAGAAGTTAACGAGTAATCTTCTAAGTGTTATACCATTTTGGAATCCTCATTAAATGCGCCAACTTTTAAGGTTACTTGCCAAACTCTCATAGTACATTTTTTTCCAGTACAGCCAGTTAAAGTTGAGCAAAGTTTTACTTTGGAATACTTGGTTGGGAAATAAGTGACAATTTTTCCTGAACGAGAAAAGTTGGCAGTAAGGTTGAGACACCAGTTTGAAGATGCATTATTCATCATTACATTGTAAAAATAAAATCCAAAAAAAGTTAATATTTGTAGTAACAGGAGTTGACAGACTGCCGTAGTGTGTGAAATTTCTATATTTTTTTCAAAGACCTATAATTTTCGAAACACATACATAAAATTTTTTTAAATACATATTTTTCTGATAGCTGTTATGACTTTGCCTATCACCCGGTTTCGGCTTGACGTCGACTTCTGGGACACCCGGTATATTTATAGGATATATATCATGTGATATAATATTTATATAAATATCATAATTTCAAACTCTGGTTTAATATGAGGTGAATGTATCACAAAAAAAAATGGAACCTGTATAGCAAATCCATCACATTTACTATGGTCTGTACCATCAGTATTTTCTGAACATTCTGTCTGTATCAGTGAATTACTAAATAGCCTTATATATCATTACTGACATCCTGGCTCAGAAATCAATGAATATGGCATTCCATGATAAATGCTGATTGATTACAGTAAATACTGAACATGTGACATTCGCCTAAAGTTGGTGTCTCACGCGAGTCTGGTGTCAGGGATATATTTTTCTATTCATCAACTTCGTGATGTTAGATTACAAACAAGTGGCTTGCGTTCTTTATCCTTGAAACCCGGATAGTTAGAAAGTGTAGTTGGTCGAAATGTCAACTGGAATGTTCTCAAGATCACCGTTCAATGCAGTGTGTACCAGATAATAAATAAAAATTATTTTATTTTATGCAAGACCAACTCAACTTTCATTTCATTCTGTAATGAATCTAAAATGCCAAAAATTGTTTTTCCAAATCGTTTATCAATTTTTTCCATTATAACATAAACAAATATTTAAACTTTTTGAAAATATATAAACTTCACTGTTTGCAAAAATTCTAATGTCCTTTGAATTCTCAATTCATCAATTTTGAACACATTATCTAGACCTTGCTTGATACTAAACAGTAAAATCATTTGAATAATCCTGATAAAAATTTAAAAATATTTTTACTAATTTACATAAAAATTGCAAACAAACATTTGAGTATGTTCATTGCATTTTTGCAGGGAAAATTATGTCATACACACTGGCACTTTAAATAAAAAAAAATCGTTTTCGATGTTAAAATTTCGCTTATGTAATATACTGGGGTTTATATTTTCATAACCTATGTAGCAAATTTGTCATTTTTGAATAGCCTATGTTCCTAGTAAATAGTACTAATATCCTGTCTTGCTTTTATACTACCTCATTTTGAGAATACAAAATCTAAAGATAAACAGCTGAAGCATTTAAAATGTTGGTTTTAGAATGAATATACCACAGCACAGATGGTACTTCTGGTGCTCCCTGAGAAAGGATCCCAAATTCTAACATCTATAATCTATCTATAAAACAAGATTGTGAATATGTCTATTTCTGGCTAAATAATATGTTTCAAGGTCATTCATATCAATGAATGTTTCATCACCAAATTTCATTCATCTTTAGAGGTGATGTTGAGATTTCATCACTTTCTCTTGGCAGAATAATTTTTTTGTGACTCTATTATCAGTGTTCAGTTTCCACATAGCAACTATATATCTACTTGCCATTTATGCTTTGTTTTCAAGAATTGTCATGTACATTTGTACTATTGACATATTAGATGACTTAGGAACCAATGCAAAACTGCTTCAGTGTCTGACACAAGCTAGAACTACAGCTATGTTGCACATGGTCCCATATCTAGGATGTAAGACTCTCAATACAGAAGTGGGAACACTTTATTAGTCGAGAAATATTCATTATATGTTTGTGAAATGTTTAACCGTTAATATATCATTATTGCTCTTGTTATTTTATTTAGTGTCTGTCACAAGCTAGAATAGCATTGAAATTGTTCCTGTTTCCTATAAACAACATTTTCTAATATCCTCTTTTAAGATCCTTCATAAGGGATCAAACATAAAATTACTAACACATTAATAAACACATCTTTACAGTGATGTGAGATCTTGGATTTGATTGTGCTATTGTGTTTTTTGATCAGACAAATGATTTTTTAACAATTTTAACAGTACCTTCAAAAATGATACTGTTGAACAGAGAGTTTCTAGCTCAGGGGTTGAAAACTTCTCAAAGAAATTTTGGTCAGGAGGGAGCAATTAGACATCAGCAATAAAAAAGTGTTAATATATTGAACTCCAATATTTTTGAAAAGCAGATGAATTTTTTTTTGCAATATTCCAAATATTGTACAAAGCATGCTAAATATGCAAATTTTAGGGTACCAAATTCTGAGACAGGCCATGTCTCCCTGGCACACCCCCCTGCGAGGGTTGAAGACATTGTTGAGTTTTTATTTTTTATTTTTAGAAACATGGATAATACAAAATTATTCTGCACTGTATGGATTTTTAGCCACTGTTTTATCCAAAAGTTCTGGGGGAGGTGGCTTTAGCGCAAACCTACACCCCCCTCCCTGAATATGCCAGCATTTGCAACATAGAACAAATGGATAGCTTGTTGCTGAAAGGAGCCAACCCAGAAAAACAATTTTTGGGCAATTAGGCTTTAAAGTTTTGACAATGATAACATATTAATTTCAGACCAAACACGATTTTAATTAATGGCATACTAAAGTGTTTATGCGTATGGATATTCTTTAGAGTAAATGGTACTGCTTGTAATCTTAGTTTATTTTCCTAAAATCTAGATTTTTCATATTAGTGGGTTGGTTCCTTTCTGCAAAAAGCCGTCCAGATATGTTTGCGTTCTTTACATCTTGACCTCACATTTATTACAAAAATTCAGAAGAAAAAATTACAAAAATAAACAGCTGACAAAAACTTCCTACCGATGAAGTATTGCGAAACATCCTAAAAATACCGATCAGGAGGGGATCTACTTTCTAGAGTTCGGGTTGCGATCTATAATACCATTGATTTAAAAACTTGTAAAGTTGCTAGAACCTTCAAATCTACATTTTTATTTTATTTCTAACGTAACACAAACGTAATACATGCTTCTAATAGACAATGATTAATCGCAATCTGAGTACATGGAATTTCTCTCAAAAAAAGGTGTGGACGCCATTTTTAGCTATCACCAGTTTGTATCATACAGTACTTACCTAGAAAGTCAAAAGCGACAGCTAATACGATAAATAGCTGTAAAGAAACAAATTAAAGGTTTACAAACAATATTTTTTTGTAAAAATGCACTTATTTTACTATATTTTCACCATCAAACTTTCCGCACACTAGCTCAAAAAGTCCATAAACTGCAAATTGACAGATAACAACTAGTGACGTAGTGACAGAACTGGAAAACGTCAAAAGATGGATAAACGCGCTGTTGTCAGACCAATAGAAATGTTCTAGAAACTGTAGAAAAATTAACGTTTCCAAAACGTACAATATTTAAGCCTATTAACCTGGACTGCATCTTTGACAGAGGTTTTGTTGCATGCATCTATATCAGCTCATTCAACATTGTTATAACTATCAACTCCGTTAATCAAAGGTAATCGGGAAGCATGTCTTTGGAGTTTGAGTGAACCGGTTATTGCGGTGAAAATGTAACCATTTTTGCATCCTTACTGGTTCTACAAAAACTCCAGTTCGAATCTGGAAGATACAAACAACATGGTTGTAAAGAATGAGTAAATATCAACTCTGTAGCGCCATTAAAAATTAAAGTAAGATCTCTTATGCCATTAGGTATTCAAGAACATTTATGAACTGTAATAAAATAGAAAAAACTGAAAAGTCAATACCGCTACAAGATTAGTAGAAGTAAATCATTTGAAGTTATGCTTAAGTTCTGCACAGGTAGATGGTAGAATCACAAAGGTAGAATTGTGGACTGAAATATCAGTTGGATGCTTGGCAACCT
This sequence comes from Acanthoscelides obtectus, assembly GCA_963669975.1. Taxonomy (NCBI): domain Eukaryota; kingdom Metazoa; phylum Arthropoda; class Insecta; order Coleoptera; family Chrysomelidae; genus Acanthoscelides; species Acanthoscelides obtectus. The sequence goes on along the minus strand of CAVLJG010000001.1, from coordinate 113,541,101 downwards.
GGTGTAAATCAATAATTTGATTTGAAAATCAAATCGTTCTGAAAAAATTAAGAGTGGAGAAATTTTGACACATTTCTTTCAAAATCTATGGTGCATTAGAAGGTTTGCGGGTAGTACTCCGATAGCAAGGCGCGTTTTTTGGGTAATTCATTGTTATTTATATTATTGGCAAATACGTATTTGGAACGCTATTATTGTTAATTCCAAATGCTATGTAAATAACGTGCCAGCTATTAACTGAGGTCAAAAGATATCTTTGATATATCGTAATACGTCTTTCTCCATTTTTCTAGAACTCCCCGGAACACTTACAGCACCCCAAACGTTGGAAATACGTTTGAATTTCGCAGCCATTCTAGTAATTTCCAGAAGGTACGCGTGCCCAGGACGGGGCCAATCAGATCGTATATAAGCCGAGACCGGCAAATTGCCGTCAGTTTGAAACTGACAACGAACGCGAGTTGAGTTATCCGTAGTCGATATTCGACTGTGATTCAAGTGAATTCGAATTGTAAACGCATTTTCGAAAAAAAAAAATGTCGATGGTGCCATGGATTTTCCGCGACATGGTGCGTCCGTTAAGGATGCTGGAAAGAGAAATGGAGCGGCAGATGCGTTATGCAGACGACATGTTCCGATATGCTCCCAGAATCAGCTACGATGAAGTCATGGGTAAAGACGCTGTAATTCAGGATAAAGAGAAGTTCCAAGTGAAACTGGACGTGCAAGACTTCAAACCTGAGGAAATACAAGTGAAAACGGTTAATGGAAATGCCATCCAGATAGAAGCCAAACACGAGGAAAAGCATGGTAAAGATCAAGGGTTCATATCCAGACATCTAGTCAGGAGGTTTGTGCTACCCAAAGGGCACGACGTTCAGAATGCAGTGTCTACCCTATCATCTGAAGGTGTTTTAACCATCACGGCCCCCAGGAATCCAAACGCCATAGAAGAGGAAAGGAAGATTCCCATTACACATGAGAATCAGGATACAGCAAAGATTGAAAGCAAGTGAAAGAAGTTTATGTAGGTATTCATCAAAATACCTCGTGTCTTGTTAGGAAAGTTCAGGATTAGTGATTGAAAACGTTAGATTTGTACTTTTTTATAACGCTTTGTTCACGTTTGTTATGTATCGTTTTAAGACTGAGTACCTATGTGATGACGATATTCCGCTGTGTGTCCATAATATAGGTATCTGATTAAATCCATAGTTGAGCTAATATGTTGTTTTATTCCTCACATGATAGACTTTGAATAAACTCTCAAAATATCACAAAAGTGAAAATATGATATACGCATATTTCTGTAATAATCTTTAGTTTAAAATATAAAGGATAAGGCATATTGACATGGAATGACAATTTTCGTTTTGTCCATCTCGAGATATTTCACAATATGCAGTCAGGGCGCATTAATGCTTGATAAACCACACCTCCTAGACAGAGAATATAGTTGCTAAACTTCGTTCGTTGTCCAGAGACGATTGACCAAGTCTAGACCATGCTGATAAATAGCCAAAAGCACAAAATAGCTATTCATGTTTGGTTGATCAGACAGACGAAATCATTATGTTTAGTAATGTGCAATCAATTGCAGCTAATGACCCCAGTCGTCGATGCTGCTGAAACAAAACAAAAAAAAACTAATGTCACAGTGAAGATTATATTAATATAAACTGCATGTGAATGTAGCTCCAAAAGCTAGCTCCACAATCGTACGCGCCGCTAGAAAACAGCGGACCGAATAAATAATCGATACTATGTTATCGGCGTGCGATCAGTGTTGCCAGAGCGAAGTTTAAAATATCCGTCACACGTATCGCAAAATTCCGCTACATTCCGCTACGGTCTAAAAATTTAAGGGGGGGAGGCTTAAAATAAACAACAAATATATTTTTTACATATTTACTTTTTTTTAAACACTATCTAAAAACCCTACTAAAAATACAAACAGTAACATAATATAATTGCAATTTTTCGTAAAAACATAAAAAGTATACCTCTAAAAAAACAAAACTGTCTTTGGTTTAGAATTAGGAACTAATAAAAAAATAGAAACTATCACCAATATCTTAATCTTAATAGAAAAAAAAAACAAAAAATAAGGACAAAGAAGAAGCGGAAACGTGGAAATGCCTACGTTTGCTTATTTTATTCACAGTCAGAATCAGAAATTACTTCTTCTTCAGCTTGTTCTTCCTTATTTACATTACATAAATTCTTTTTATATTTGTTTAAATGATTCTCATTAAAACTATAGGATAAACAGCACTGTTTTTTTTTATTCCAAGTCTAATTTAATTGTAAGTAGTGCAGACAAAGTTGATGGTATTATTTTATTTCTTTTTTTTGTTTTGTAATCAAGCATATAAGAAAAAGTTCGCTCAACATCAGCGTTTCCATGAGGCAATGTTAAAATGATTAGAGCCAGTTTACCTATATTGCGAAATAAATATTCGTCATTAAAATTTTTGAGGTCGTTTACAAACGACCAAAATTCAATGACATTACTTTTTGTTTTTAAAATTTTCCTCTTTCTCACTATCACTAAAATAAATACATATTTTCTTTAGTTCCAAAATTGCCTTTTCGGTTTCAATATGAAGGGCAATTTTTTTTAAAACGGCGTCATGAAAGGTATCACTTATAATAAGACGATTGTTCATCACATCAACCGGTGAGAGAAACTTTAGCTCTGAAAAGAAGTCGTCTTTGATAGGAAATCTTTTAAGGGACTCTTCTACCGATGTTTGGTAAAATGTGACACATTTTAATTTAAATTGTTCGATTGCCGTGTTATTGCAGTGTTTTATTGCATCCATTGTATGCGGACCAACATTCACTTGTTCAATTGGTAATAAGCAGTGAGGATCATTAGGATTTAGATTATATAATTTCTCATTTTTAAAATATTCTGGTCGCATAAAGTTTGTACATAGATGACGTACAAATCGCTCACCCTCTATTGATATGATATTGAGCATAACCTTCTCTGATTGAAAGAGAGCATTAAATTGATTAAAAATGGGCAACACGAATTTAAAAAAACATTAAATACGCCTTAACAAATGGATTCTGTAACTCATTAAGTATTACATTTGCTACAGGATTTTTGTCTTCAATGGAAGCTAATCTAAATAGGCTAAGCAAGATATCCCACTGATCCAAAACTCTATCAGCACATTTGGATAAAGCAAGCCACCTTGTTTTACTAGTGCTTAAAATTTTTAATTTTGACTTTTTGAAATATTCCTGTAATTCTTCAAGAACACACTGCCTTTTTTGGGCTTCTTGAGAAGTAAGAATATAAGTTTTGTAAAAGAGTTTCAACGTTGCTTGGAATCTTTTCAGCTGCCGCCACCGCCACTAAATGAGCAGAGTGGCAAATGCAGTCATTGACAATTATATTAGGATTATCTTTTAAAAGATAAGTTTTGAAAGATTTGTTATTGCCCATCATAACACTAGCGTTGTCGGAACAGTATTCAACAATATTGGAATTTTTACTTGATAACGCATTTTTTAAAAAGAGAATATAAACCTTTGGCGGTACCTTCATCTGCGTTTATTTTAATTATATCTAATAAATGGGTTTTAATTGAATTTTTATGAATATACCTTACAAGAATGCATAGTAGTCTTGTATTGCTCAGGTCTGTACTCTCATCCAATAAAGTAGAAAATGGTTTATTTTCCAATTCTGAAATTATTTCGTCTTTAATAATAGGAACCAGCACATTTTTAATTATACTTATGCATTTGGATCTTTTTAATTTAAGTGAGCTAGAGAGATCTGGGTCTTTAAAACATAAGTGACTAACTCCTGTTATATGATCAACAGTTCTAAAACTTATATAATGACTTAAAACTAAAAGACTATATCTTATGCAACCAAATATTTGCCGTTTTTCCAACTCACGAGCTTCCCGAGACTGAAAAGTGCTATCTAACGTTCTTACATTCGAAATTGCTTGTACATTAGTGGCATGCCTTTTTGATTTCGAATGATTCACTAAATCTGATTTTTTAGCACCCATTATTTGATTACAAGCTTTACATTTTGCTTTTAACTTGTCATTTTCAATAGATCCCAACCAGCCTTTAAATAACGGATCTTCTAGCCATAATGAAGTAAACATTTGTTTTCGTGTCGTTTTCTTAACAGGTTGCTCTGGCTCTTGGTTATCCTGAGATTCGCAAGTCGAATTATCAAGCTCAGACCTGATTCCACTAGATTCCGCTCTTCTATTTTGTCTGTATTCAGGTTCGGGATGCTCCGAGTCCGACACAGATGCAGTCGAAGTGGATGGTACGGCCACGTTTGGTTTCACCGTTTGTTTTTTAGAAGGATTTTTATCAAAAAAATCGTTAATGGTCTGCTGTCGCCTTTCCATTATTCATATTTTCCAGAAGAAAAAGCGTTAAAAACAAATTTCGCGACTAAGATTTATTTCTGGATCAAACTATATGTTAGATATTTAAGCAGTTTTGTTACTTACCAGTAGATTTAATATTAAAATCTGCAGCAAATGATATATCAATAAAATGATCAACACAAAAATAAGAACACTAATATAAACCAAACTAAACAGTATATACCCAGAGCTGAAAAATATAATACAAAGCGAGAAACCTAATATTATGTCTGCCTGCTGAGACCTGTTAGAAACGATTAGTATTGAAAGCAGTACGTACGCCATCTGTTATAGAAAAAAAAGGCAAGTGGAATAATTCTCTTCTCTGTTCCTAGATGGCTCAAGCGGCACCAAATGCACCAATTTTATTATTAATGTGATAATAAATCAGACTCTAGCCACTGCCTATTTAGGATTTAGAACGTTATTAACGTTAAAACAGTGAAATAAATATGATAGTTTTGTATCTAATAAATTCCGCTACATTTTGGGCGAATTTGCTCTACCGCCGATACGCCGCTCTTCTCAAAATAATCCGCTACAAATAGCGGAATTCCGCTACGTATGGCAACACTGCGTGCGATACGCCGTGCCCTCATAGGAGCCCGCGCCCTGAATACGAGAGGGGCACGGTATATGTATGCGTCTGAGTCTTATGCTGTTACGCTATTGCATTAAGTGATTCTGCAGAGTTCTTACGTACGTATCTAAAGCTATTCAACTCAAAACAAAATCTGTGAAAAATTGTTTTTTTATGAAAATTTTCACTAGTACGTTAATTAGTTTTTCAGGGATCAGAGTATACATCCTGAGCTATTATAATCAATAAATTAATGACAAATACTCCCAGGGGTACTATTCTTGTTCTCACCGGTACCTACCGATTACCAACAACCAAATACTACATGCCTAGATGCAACGAGCTCGCGGAAAGTATTGCAATATATGTACTAATAGATTTGCCATATCGACAGCTTGGATTATATGTAATAATGTAGCAGATTTATTATGCTATAAGTAAATATACGCTTGAAAATACACAAACTATTGAGGTTGTGTGGTTTCAACTTGTGGTTAATGGTCTGAAATTGCTATGTACTGATTAGCAGAATTTGAGAGCTGGTCTCGTATGTGCAGTCGTTTAAGGTAATTTTAGAGCATCATTGCAGATTTAAGTGGCATATATAACGAATATATAACATAATCGCATATATACGTAGCGCGTACTATTCAAAAGATGAGGTTTATATCTCACAACAAACGATGGGAAGTCCAAGCCCTAATATCTATTAGGGTCTGTGGGTGTATCTACATACGCCTATTACACAATCAGAATCGATTATCTACGACCGGGCGGTAAATTGTACTTTGTGTATAACGTTAAACCCAAGTACTCCACTTGCAGACATGCACCATATTCATTGTTAGTGCGTGCCACAAGTTCCGTTGACACGACCACTCAATTTTTAATTTTCAAAACCTTAACGCCAAAATGCATAAATAACTATTAGTGCCTTTTGATCTGACTTTTAAATACAATTTTGGTAACTAGAAACCGTTGGTACTAACTGAAGTGTAAAAAAGAGCATGTCAAGCTCCTTTCTTTGGAAATGGGGTGTAGAAATGTTTGTAACTGATTCTTGATGATTGATTATAATAGCTCTAGATATGTACTTTGAACCCCGAAAAACTCATTAACGCGCTAGGGAAAATTTTCTTGAAAAAAATATTTTCCGAGATTTTAGCGAGGAGCGCAGTACATGACAGACTTATTTGTTTTGAGTTGGGGTGTACGAACAGCTCTAGATATGTACGTACGAACTCTGTAAAACCACTGAATGTAATAGCGCAACAGCATAAGTTTCTTACGCATACATAGCATACGTATAATTATCGCGCTGACCTCGTATGCACGCCATGTGCTTCTGCGAGTATGCGTTATTTATTCGGCCGGCTGCATTCTAGCGGTGCGTACGATTGTAGAAGAGCCAGCTTTTGAAACCTACCTTCACATGCATAATTATAAATACCTACAAAGGTTGTTGCCTTTTGCACCACGTTTTATTTATAGATCATATATTTTTGCACTTGCTATCTGTAGCATAAGTGTACCTATTTGGTATTACTATAATCGGATATTCAACAATATGTTTTATCCTTCAACATTTATTTGGTGATTTGGACAAAGTCGTGGAAAGTCGGAGAATGCTATAGGCATGTGGGTCCCGTGGCCGGCCTGATGAGGGGGCTCCAAATTCTCAACGGTCAAAAAGAAGTCTGAGCATCTCCTGCTGCTCAATTTGCCCCAAAGCTAAGGTAGGGCCCCTTCAGTCACAAGCTTGCTGGTGTATCCAATGGCTCCTACCAAGGGCGGTAACGATCGATCAAGCACGTTAAGTGAGTGTATTTATGAATTTTATTGTATTGCATTTCACTACATTTTTCAGGGCCTCTAGGGAGGGCAACCGCCCCCCATTTCCTCTGGCGACGCCCTTGTAGTTTGAGACGGCCCTGGAAGCAGAGTATCAATAATGTTGCCTTATTGACAACATACATACTTCAAAAGGATTGCCTGCATTAGGTATTGCACCAAAGTTTGTAAGAAAAATATACATATAGTGTTTAAACACTTTAGAAGCAGTATGGGTAACCTGCAGTTGGTTTCATTAAAGGTACCCGACATGTCAAAAAGCGGCAGTAAGTTAAGTACCATTCAGAATTTATGATTCATAGGAATCATAAATCAAATTCAAGCGGATAACCAAATGGAAATGGTATTTACCATTTTGGATTGGTATTTACCGATCCGTTCAAGCGAGTGTGGTTATCAGTTTGGTTATAAATCCGTGACGTCACGAATCAGCTGTTATATGCCATAGTTATCACCGCAAAATTGTGGTATAGTGGATACCAAATAAAATCCGATGCACGTCATAGGTGATGTCATTCATAAAAATCATGGTTACCAACAGTTGACTACATTCAATGTGACATTTCTACTTGAAGTTTAAATTTCCCCGTCTCGATTCGGTTGGTAGTGCCGTGCAGAGAAATGTCAGGTTGCCACTTCTCATTTGTTGACATCAGTTGCCATTGTCCTTTTGTCGTACTATTAGTTCTTTATTCTGTAGTTTGTGAGTTTTGCGCTATTTGAGCTTTGAATCGTTGCCTTGCCAATTAAAAATTGTTCTTTTCAGAACAACAGTTACTGTGAAGTGGTGTAAAGTATCCAAAATGCCAAAACAACTTAACAGTCGGTGTAAAGAGCTCATATCATGCTTATTAGAATACTTCGAACGGGACAGGGATAATAATGGCCCACTTTTGCCTTTAACTGCTGTAAGGGAGGTGAGTTTACGCTTGTTGATAGCATAAGTAATAGGAACATTAAGGTTAATCTTCTTTTTCTTATTTTTAGCGTTTCCAAAATGGCACCGTTCGCCGTTCATGGCAAGATAATGACAAGCGAAGTGTTAGAAGTACCAAAGTTGATGGAAAAAGGTGGGCTTTCAAATGTATAGAAAAATAAGCTCTATATAAAAATGAAATGCATTTGTAGGTATATCATAGTTCACGCTGGCAATGAAAATGGATTTGTTGAAGGTGCGTCGCTCATATTTTCATCGAAAACCCAGCTTAATGATTACCATGGTGAAATGAACCAGCAAATCTTTTTATATTGGTTTGAAAATCAATTACTAATAAGCTTGACCCAACCCTCTGTGATTGTTATGGATAATGCATCATACCATAGCATGTTATTAGTAAAAACTCCCAATAGCTCATGGAAAAAGGCTGAAATTCAGAATTGGTTAACTGAACAAAAAATACAGTATCCACATGAAGCATTCAAATCTGAACTTCTAACGATTGTTGCACAGTGAGCAGAATAACCCAATCTTTATGCATTTTGTTCCTATTTATTTTTTTTTTAGGAATAAACCAACCAAAATGTATGTGGTCGATAACTTGGCAGAACAATATGGACATAAAGTTTTACGGTTACCTCCATACCACTGTATTTTTAACCCAATTGAGCTAATTTGGGGGATTGCAAAAAATTACTATAATCGGCATATTGGAAGAGATGGCCACACTGAAAATGACTGCCTAAAAATGTGGCAAGAGGCACTCCAAACTATTACCCCTGATATGTGGAAGAACTCCATTAGACATACAGAGGAGATAATTATGAAATGGTATAGAAGGGAACAAGTAATGGATAGACAGGAAATTCTTCCCCTTATTTTCCATGTTAACGATGACTCTACTGATTCCAGTGATTCGGAATAGTTAAAACATCAAAATATATTTTGTATAATGTAATCAAACTCCGGAATTGATATACAACTGAACCATACCATGCGGTTAATATCAGGCTCGATAAAGAGTACTCCTTGCCGCTAGTTGCCGGTATTGTGTAACATCGCATCACCCGAGTTCTTTCTTCTCTTTGATGTGAATTGAAAAAGTGTTGTAGTTCCCATATCATAAATAAATAATCAAATTAATTAAAATACGAGAAAACAATTTATGTTCTTTAAATATTTTGTGTTTTTGAATATCTACCAAATCAGGTGTTTTTATTCAGAAAGGAATTTAATTTTACAAGTTTATTTATTTTTAATATAATGGTATTATAGTAAATGGTAGGTATATATAAACAATTTATTTTATTAAATTTATTTGCTTAAAAGAAAATGTGCAAATTCTGGCAACAGCGCACAGCTCCAGATCGATGACGTGCATCGGGTTTTATTTGGTATCCACTATATAGTGGATACCAAATAAAATCCGATGCACGTCATAGGTGATGTCATTCATAAAAATCATGGTTACCAACAGTTGACTACATTCAATGTGACATTTCTACTTGAAGTTTAAATTTCCCCGTCTCGATTCGGTTGGTAGTGCCGTGCAGAGAAATGTGAGGTTGCCACTTCTCATTTGTTGACATCAGTTGCCATTGTCCTTTTGTCGTACTATTAGTTCTTTATTGTTTAGTTTGTGAGTTTTGCGCTATTTGAGCTTTGAATCGTTGCCTTGCCAATTAAAAATTGTTCTTTTCAGAACAACAGTTACTGTGAAGTGGTGTAAAGTGTCCAAAATGCCAAAAGAACTTACCAGTCGGTGTAAAGAGCTCATATCATTGAATATCTACCAAAATCAGGTGTTTTTATTTAGAAAGGAATTTAATTTTACAACAAGTTTATTTATTTTCAATATAATGGTATTATAGTAAATGGTAGGTATATATAAACAATTTATTTTATTAAATTTATTTGCTTAAAAGAAAATGTGCAAATTCTGGCAACAGCGCACAGCTCCAGATCGATGACGTGCATCGGGTTTTATTTGGTATCCACTATATTTACCCAACTCCGGAGTAGTTTTATATTTCTGGTTATTATTTGACATGTGACAAGTTAAAATTTTGCCGGGTATTGGATATATTTATTGTACTTCAGCTTCATTTTTGGGAAACTTGATACAGGCTGACTTCAGTTTTAGCATAAGAGAGCACCTTATTATTTATAATCATCACTGTTGTTGGGGACACTTTAAATCTAGTTCCTCCACAAAAAGTATCCTGTATAGCCATATACCACAAGAATATTAAAATATGGCCGTATAAACTCACTGGATGATGTCCACCTGTATACGATTTTGTTAATATCTTTTTTCATCGCTTTTTCATCATTTCTGCTAAATCAATAAATATTTTTTTTGCGGAAAAGCTTAGAGAATTGAAAGTAATCATAGCTACAAAGCCATGGTTCCATCAGTAAAAATTTTTTTCGGAAAAAAAAACAGTCCTCCCATTAATATTATGAAAGTTTTCTTTTTTTCAACTTTCCATACCCCGTTGTAGACGAAAAAGCACCGATTATTAAGTGATAATAAAAATAATCAGAAATTATATACGGGCTTTTCTAAAATAAACAACTTGCAACAAACCGCGGTTAAAACCAACGCGTTCAAGCGATTCGAGTAACTGACGTCACCATCCCGTGTGTCATCTTGAACCATATTATAACCGCGGTACATAATACGGAAATTTTGGTTATCCGCTTGGATTTGATTATACTGGGATTATTTTATTTGATAAGAATAGATCGAATATCGAATGCCCATCTCTATTCGCGGTGAACTTTACAGCTTTCAGCCCTTGCTATTTCTGTTCTGTGCTTTTTTTTTGTGTTCGATGCTTAGTTCATTTCCTGTCGTTCTGTGTTTCATGTCAAATCTCTAACAAACAAACGCGTGGGAATTTTGAACCTTTTCTCTCAGACATGTTTTTGTTGCCTCAGAGCTTTTACTAATTGTTTTGGATAATGCAAGTACAAAAAATGTAAGAAAAAACTGACAACCAGTGGAAATTCATTAGATTGGAAGAACGATGGCATTTGAAAGTGAAGAAAGAAATGTAAACGGTCACAATATGTTGAAAAAACAATGGGGCAGGTTGATATCATGTTTACCCCAGCTAAGTTCAATTGGTATGGGATACTTTTACTAAAGAAAAACCTTTTTTCAAACCATTTGCTTTCATATAGATCTGGTCCACTCTACATTGACCTTAGGACGATCAGATGAATGTGATGTGGTCATCTACAAATCCAAGTTTCTCCCAAATCAACTGCTTTTCATAAGTAAAAAGCATTTTATTATTGAAAGAGATCCTGAAGATGCTGCAATAACATATATCATAGATCTGAGCAAAAATGGAACATATTTGAATAATATTTTGATTGGTAGGAATAAGAGGGTCATACTACAGAGTAATGACTGTATTGCTATAGGAGAAAGATTGAAGGGTAACTATACTATTTAGCGTTGTTATATATGCACTTTAATAATTTAAAAATATAGCAAAATATTAAGCAAAAGATCAACAATGTTCTGAGGGTGTTCATGGTACTATAAAGGCATGCAATGTGTGTCTATTTCAGCAGAATGTACATCAAGCAACTTTTTGCAGCCCTTTTGTAAAGTAAAGGAACTTACTACATAAAGTGGAGGTGTCATTAGACTCACACATTATTCTTTAAAAAAATTAATTTGTTTCCCTAATGGTCATTTATAATCGACCATAGTTAGGCAACCTCATATTAATTTGTTTTGATGGCTGTGCCTGAGTCTCTGATAATCAGAAATTCACAGCATGTTGACAGGTCAATATAACACAAATGTATATGCTAGTATTAGTTTAATAATAATAAAACCTTTATTATTTGTAGGGAGGTGAAGTTTAGGCACTTGCACTTAACCCCCCCTCTATATGTGTAAATAAATCAAGTCCTTTTTCATTCCTCAGATATATATTTCTTTTAGTATACATATTTAAATCCATGAATTATGTTGTTGATGAGAATTACCTACCAGAAGCATATAAAAATAAATATGAACTTTCACACTTCTTGGGGAAAGGAGCATGTGGTGAAGTAAGATTAGCATATGATAAGGTAAGGGTTGTTTAACATCTCTAAGCATTTATGTGCTTACATTTTACAGCATTTGGATTTATTTGGATCAATCCTTCTCTGCTTACCAGTTTCATTCCTGGTTTTATGTATAACTTCAAAATATACATTGAATTTTTGATGCATTTCAACATACCTCAGTTTTGTTCTCTCGTAATCTGGGGTATAGATTACAATTCTGATGTTAGTTTTGCCACTGAGATCGATGTTCCACTCCCCAGTTTTCCACTCTATTCCTTGAGAGTTTTTGATGTCCATATTTGGAATGAGTGTTTCAAGTTACCCAGTTGCCACACTGAACAAACATGAAAATTTATATCACAAAATTTTGGAATCAGAGGGCATATACCTATTCTTCATATCTATACTCTCAGCTAGAATATTTGGGTGTCTAGGTCCAGAAATCCCCATTTATCTACATTAAATACTCTAGGTAACTTTTATTTCCAGTATACCTGTCAAAAGTATGCCTTGAAAAAAATTACAAAAGGCAGAGATACAGCATCTCAATTGCACAACATTAACCACCCAAATAGAATTTATATGGAGATCAGCATTCTTTGGAATCTCTCACATGTAAGGCATTCAAATTATTTCTGTTATATAATTGAATTGTCACTTTCTGATAAATGTTGTTCGAATACTGCTAGTATATTTACTCTTAGATGAAACAAAGTCATTTATGCTATAGACTATTCAAATCTCATTTACTCAGCATCAAGACAAACATGGGTACTCAATGACCACTTATGCATGCTTGTTGCTGCCTGCCCAGACATTCATGGATCTATATCTATCTAGAGGGTGTTTCAGTTTATTGTTGCATAACTTTAAGATTCGATAGAACTTTTAAAATTAATGCATAAAGTCTATATAAACATGGGTCGAAAAATGTGTGGCTTCCGAAATACAGGGTGTTTAAATTTACTTTCTTTTTTTTTAAATATTTCGAACAATATTTGATGTATAAGAGTGAAAATTGGTATACAAGGGTTTTTTGGTACGACAAAACGAACCATGGGCATAGTTTTACTGTAGCCGCTAGAGGGCGCTCTCTACTGTACCTGTAGTGTATTAAAATGACCGGAAAATTTTTTCTTAGTGCAGTTTTTTGCTTTTTGAATAAAAAAAACTGATTCTTCGCACTTTTCAACATAAAAAAGCTCTCTTGTGAATTTTCGTTATAGTTAGCCGTTTTTGAGATTTTTAAGGTTCGATGCATTTTCAATTATTTATGATAAAATAACGTTAAAAAGTCAGTATCTCGATAATTTTTAGAAATAGGCTGTGCCTGCAAATATTTTTGAAATTGAAAGCAGAATAAGGTTAAACGTCAATTAGTTGACAGTTAGTTTTGTTGTCTATTGAAACCTGAAACTTTTTTTGGAATTGTGAATGCACGAAATTTAGTTTCTTTTACCTGTTTTTGTTTGTAAGTTTTATAAAAATGCCATTTTTATTCTCCAATCAAGAGTTAGCGGATATTCATTTTGTGTATGGCTTTGTAAATGGAAACGCAGCAGAAGCAGCCAGAGAATACGCACGAAGATTTCCAAACAGACGACATCCAACTCGCTCAGTATTTGTAAGAGTGCATCGCCAAACAATTGAAAATGGTTTTGGAAATCTCCAAAGGGATCAAAACATAAATGTTCGTCAGCGCAGATTTACCCGTATGATTCTGCGTGAGTTTGATAGAGATCTGACCACAAGTGTTAGTAGAGTTTCTGGTGCCTTGGGAATTTCAACAAGCCATGTTCACCGTGTTCTTAGAAATGACCATAGACGTCCTTACCATTTGCAACCTGTGCAAGGACTACAGCCAGGGGACGGAGAACGAAGAATCACATTTTGTCAGTGGATTCTTGATAGAATTGATAATAATAGGGAGTTTTTAAGTAACGTTTTTTGGACCGATGAGTCATGCTTCACTAGACGTGGAGTGGTAAATTTTCATAATCAACATATTTGGTCGCATGAAAATCCGCATGCAGTTCGGGAAAGAAATTTTCAGCATGAATTTAGTGTGAACGTGTGGATTGGTATCTACCGTAATCGACTATTTGGACCCTACCTTTTGCCTGCAAGGTTAAATGCTGCGACCCTCTTGGAATTTTTAAAGGCTGAACATGCAAATTCGTGGGATGATGTTATGTTAGATTTAAGAAGATTGGCCTGGTTTCAGCTTGATGGTTGTCCAGCTCATTATTCGAGAATAGTTAGAAACTGGCTGGACGAAAATTATCCAGAAAGATGGATCGGCCGTGGAGGACCAGTCGCCTGGCCTCCACGATCCCCTGACCTAAATTCATTAGATTTCTTTGTGTGGGGATTTCTAAAAGAAAAAGTGTACCAGATTCCCGTAACCACAAGAGATGTGCTAATAGACAGAATCTGTAATGCATGTGATGAAATAAGGCCTTATTTGAATAATGCTATATCACGTTCGATCATTCGTAGATGTGAATTGTGTATTGAACAATTGGGTTTACATTTCGAGCAACTACTTTAGATTTTGTATGTTTGTCCTAACTATCCAATAGCATTTTAGTTGTAAATAATTAATTTAATTTGTTAAAAATAATATTGAAAAATTAAACAAATTAATATTTTTTTTGTGTTTATTTGGAGTTAGGAATTATTGCTGTGTTTAAAAACACAATCTAAACGATCATCTTAATTACTTGTAATGCCCAAATCGAAAATGTAAAAAAATATTATTTTTCCATAAATAATTAAAAATGCATCGAACCTTAAAAATCGAAATATCTCAAAAACGGCTAACTATAACGAAAACTCACAGGAGAGCTTTTTTATGCAGAAAAGTGCGAAGAATCAGTTTTTTATTCAAAAAGCAAAAAATTGCACTAAGAAAAAATTTTCGGTCATTTTAATACACTACAGGTACAGTAGAGAGCGCCCTCTAGCGGCTACAGTAAAACTATGCCCATGGTTCGTTTTGTCGGTCCAAAAAACCCTTGTATACCAATTTTCACTATTATACATCAAATATTGTTCGAAATATTTAAAAAAAACTATTTTAAAAAGTAAATTTAAACACCCTGTATTTCGGAAGCCACGCATTTTTCGACCCATGTTTATATAAACTTTATGCATTCATTTTAAAAGTTCTATCGAATCTTAAAGTTATGCAACAATAAACTGAAACACCCTGTATATAAAAGTAGACTTTAATAGAAACATAATTTTTTATGATTCAAAAACTATTTCCTGTTGAAGAATTTGTATTTTAAGCCACATGAGGCTAATAAAACTGAAATATAAAAATTGCTATTTGCAGCCTCTGGTAGTAGGTATGGAGAGTATGGTGGAGACTGAGGAAGATATATTTATAGTCTTAGAATATGTTAGAGGGGGAGAGTTAAGCAAAAGACTGTCAAGCCACTCGAATTTGAGTGAGGCAAATTCAAAGTTCCTATTTTACCAAATAGTTCTTGCCATTCAGTATTTACACAAAAGTGGAGTTACCCATAGGGATGTTAAGGTAAGAGTAAGATTTGTATGAACTAGCACAGAACTTATCCAAAATTTTCTGGTACAGTTTAGAACTAGTTCCAAACTGGTGTGTTGAAAATTACACTGCTTGTTATCGTAAAAATAGCTTTGATTGAAGTAAAATTTACGATTATCAAGTTTCGGTAAGCTAGACGTGGAATTTCTTGGGGATGTAATGTTCTGCTCTATGAACTGAACCTATCATTTTCCATTAACTAACAGTGATTTGGGGCATATTTTTCGAAATGTTCTCTGCCCCCCCTTTAAACTCAGCGCCTCCAGTGTTGCCAGATCGAACGCTACGTTGCTAGCCTTATCACTTGATTTACAGATCTTGTAAGCTCCATAGTTGGAAGAGTAATTTCGATTTTCGCATGCTCTAGTTCAGAACTAGCTATGAAAGCCTACTTTCTCATTTTCTCCCTAATCTTGGCCCTTAATTCTTTAGAATTTCTCTATAGTCATATTGTTAATAATATGTAGTATGGGACCATCGAACTGATAGAGTATAAGCGTAGTCTCAATTTTAATTTTTTTTCCAGCCAGGCAATGTACTGTTGGCATCCGATGATCCCTACACGTTGATAAAATTGACAGATTTCGGTTTGAGTAGCGTCACGGAAGGCTACGATCTCATGAAAACGATGTGCGGTACTTGGCACTACATTGCTCCAGAGATTATCGACCAAAATATTATTGAGTATGACAAGCAAGTAGACGTATGGAGCATGGGAGTTGTTTTGTACTATATGCTGTCAAAAACTCTTCCGTTCTAGTAGGTATTTGTTGTTAGTACTCCATGTTTTCTAGCCGCTAAATGAAACCCGGCAGGGGTATTAAGTATCTTGAAGTGTGTCATTATGTCGGTTTATATAGGTTTTTGTGACATTATACAGGGTGACAGGTAAATAGTTGTAAAACATTTTAGGAGGTGACAGTACAGCCCCTTTGCTATCGAAATTAGTATATAATACCATACCCTATATTCGAAGGTTGAAAAGTTATTGAAGATTTAAGATTTTTTTAAAAACAATCCATATTTCAGAGTAAAAAAGTCGAGAGAGAAAAAAGTTGGCGATTAAACATTTGTTTTTTGTGGTTTTGGGTTATTATTTCAATAAGTAACTATTATAAATTAAAAAAGATTCGAAAACAATACCAAACAACGTATTTATTTTCATTCAAAAATGTTTAACTAAGAAAAACAAATAATGTTTTACAGTAAGTAAGGTGTTTTACAAAAAAATCAGTATACAAAAAAACGTACAAACAATTTAAATAATATACTTGTTTCATAAGGAATCCAAATTGGTATGATAAGTGCACAAAAACTGTGTGAAACTAAACATAATGTATTGTAATACAACAATAGGGAGTAAATTTACCAATGGCTTGTCTTCTATTTTCACAACTCTCTGATTGATAAGAAAGTGTTTTTGTGAAAATAATGTACCTGTACGCTATGGGATAGTTATCATTTTAAACTACGGTTAAGTTACACGATAAGATTATTTACACAGTTGTAATTGTACTACAGAATAATAAAAACTGACTAAAAGTTACTACAATTGGTAAGTAAAATACAATAATGAAATGAAGGTAAAATTCATTGCAATTGTTGTTCGAACTGACGCCCGCCGTTTCTTATGCAAGCCCGTAGTCTTTTTCTCAAGTTGGTACGCGTGATGCGGCCAGTTAGTTGTCCTCTGATAGTGTCAGCAGCAGCAATAATTCTTTCTTTCAACTGTGCAAGAGTGTCTATGGGCTCAGCGTACACCAGTGACTTCATGTACCCCCATAAATAATAGTCACACGGTGTTAAATCTGGGCTCCTCGCTGGCCACGGTGTCGGTCCACCTCGGCCAATCCAGCGACAAGGATATTTCTCGTCCAGCCACTGGTCCAATTAGATACTTATGAATGATTCCCATCCACACGTTTGCCGAAAATCTTCTTTGATGGGCTCTTGGCTTTGCCTTGTGGGGATTTGCCTCTCGTGGGGCCCAATAATGTAAGTTGTGATAATTTGTTGTCCCCTCTCTGTCAAACTTAGACTCGTCGGTCCACAATATTCTTGTTAAATAGTCATTTTCTTCTTGATCCCGATGAAGCATGTATCGACAAAAATCAATTCTTCTTGCGGGATCTCCTTCTTCTAATACTTGAACCGGTGTGTAATGGAAAGGGTAAAGTCTCGCCGAATGCAAAACGAACCAAACTTTCCACTGAGTTAAACCAAGCTGCTTTGCTATAACTCGTGTAGACGTCGTCGGGTCTCTGCCGTAGCATTCCAGTATTGCCTCTTGATCTTCGTCGTCAAACAACCGAGGTCTACCAGCATCATGACGTCTCTCATGAACCTGTCCACTTTCCTTGACGCGTTGGTACAGAGAAGCAAATACTCGATGACTCGGGATTCGGCGATTCCGAAAACGGTTTTCGTATTCTCGCCTGGCTTCAACGGAATTTCCATCAGTTAAACCATAACAAAACAGAATATCAGCGTATTCTTCGTTACGGTAACTCGCCATTATTAAAACTGATCAAAAAAGTAAAAGTACGTCCTACCGCGGTAAAGGTTGATATTCTACTAACTAAGCTAAGCGTTAGTTCCCTTTCCTTGATCCGTCAGCTGTGTCAATTCATAACACACGCAGAGCTTGCTTCCGAGGAGCGACGACAGATTCCGAATACTTAATCCCGAATAAGGGCACAGGGCACAAAAAATAACAAAAAGTGTCGAACCATGAAAGGCTCGGTTTACCTGCTCAGTACAATGAAATGCGCTTAGCGGTTCTTTCTAGCAAAGTAATATTGTTTTGTTAAATGGTAATTACTTACTGATATGTTATTATACGATTTTAAAAACCTAATGAAACGAGGAAGTTTTTGCAGTTATTTGTACATTTTCTGTATTATGATTTTTTTGAAAAAAAGACTTCTTAATGTGAAAGTTGACAATAAAAATTTCCATTTAACACTTAAATGAAAATAAATACGTTTTCAGTAGTGTTTTCATATGTTTTTTAATTTATGAGAATTATTTATTTAAATAATAACCTGAAACCACCAAAAAAAGAATAATCACCAACTTTTTTTTATCTCAACTATTTTACTCTGTAATCTGGGTTGTTTTTTAAAAAAATTAAATCTTCCATAACTTTTTAACCTTTGAATATAGGGTATGGTATTATATACTAACTTTGATAGCAAAGGAGCTGTACTATCACCTCCTAAAATGTTTTACACCTATTTACCTGTCGCCCTGCATAGGTTTTTCTATAAGATGTCAACTTGAAACTAGCTGTTGTTTTGTCGCTGTTTGTCGTTTTGTCGTTATTAAACACATCAGTCGGAAGTGCGTTATTTTTAGCAGTATCCGTTGTGTTGTTGCTTTGTTATGATGCTTTTGATTACAAACTAGTTTCCGTATATAAGGTTTCTTTCCATGAAACTATAGTGTCCTAAGAAAATTAAAAACCTGTCTTCCCTTTTCTAGTGCCCAAGGCAAATTTTAGTATTAAATACAGAAGACATTTAATGGTTTTGAATGATGACAGTGTCGTTCATTTTTACTTACAACGAGGGAAAGATAAAAAAAAACACTTCGTGATTTCTGTTGAATTACACCGTACCATTCAGATATTTTTCTCTAGGACAATACAACCAAAAGGCAACCGTCAGGATGCCGAGGGCTTTATCTTTTTGCGCCTAAAAACATCTGAATGCATTCCTAATGTGACATCAGCTTCAGATATGGGACAAGTTTGATAGGCAATAAATTACTAAATATAGATTAAAAAAATGTATAAACGAACAATTATATAAAATTTACATTGTAGCATTAATGCTAAATAAATTTTCAATAAACAAAAACAAAATGTGGGGGCCATTAACCCAGATACTACTACCGTCCTTTATAAAGGCATTGCGATTCAAGGATTCTGTAAGGAGTTTCAGTAATTTGAGAAAAGGTATCGCCACCGTGCTCTGTCAAAGAACATTAGAACTACCACCAATTACTTCAGTTTAGTCCCATACGTATCGCTTGAGCCATATATCGACATTTATACAGTGTGCTTCTACAAATAGTGATCATGTAAGTGTGCTTATTCTAGATATGATGGGCTCAATCACCTTGTAGTTTATCAAGAGAACCTGCAAAGTTGTGGCGATTGCCATAAAAAAGTTCATTTACGCTGTAGAAAATGTAGTGTTCCACTACATCCTAAAACGTGTTTCGAACTGTATCACACCGAATAGCTATTTGTTTTGTCTTGCAATATGTGTCCTTGAAATAAAATTTGTGCTATCAGCAGGCCATTTCACTACCGTCCTTTTTAAACAACACCTCGTAACCGTTAGCTAGGGATAAAAAAAGTTCATAAACTGGTTTTGGTTGTTGAAATAGAGTCGATTTACTGTACTCTCACTAAGAAATCAGCAAATATTGAGAAACAAAAAGTTTCAGTAATATCTGGGTTAATAGCTTCTAAGGCCTAAGCTGTATGTATACGATTGCCGGAAAGAATTTTTTTGGCCATTCCTCTATAGGTGGCGCTCATAGCGAGTAGGTGCGGAATGGGCTAGAGACAATACACAAATTGACATTATACCGATTTTTAATGATATTATGTCTATTTTTCACGTAATACCCCTGCGGTTGAGTGTTCTGCAATCTTCGACTACTAATGTTGCATCTGCATTGTTCATTCTGGTTTCATTTAACTAACAGGAAACATGGAGTTCTATCAGCATGAAAACCATGTCAGTTTAACACGAATTTTGAATTTATTGTTCTAGCTCTGATGACAAGTCTACTCTAGGCAAAATGATTATCTCCGGCACTTACAGTATGATTGGACCTGCCTGGTATGAAATTTCCGAATCTGCAAAAGATCTGATCAAGCAAATGTTAATTGTGGATCCACGAAAGAGAATTACGGTTGATGGAATTTTAAGCCATCCCTGGATAAAACAGGTAATTGTAAATGCTCTTGATTTCGTGGAAAATGTATCATCGTCAAGGTTATATATACTACAACTATTTAAAACTGTAATGACTCATACGCGTGATCAACACGTGATCAGAGCTCGATCCCGGCTTCCTTCCAGTACAGCCGTATAGCGTACGACATATGTCGTTTCTGTGGCTTTGCGGCGGTCAATAGCACAGACAGAGATGGAAATAATGGCTGATTGTTCTCCGCCGGTCGAACCAATGAAATCAAAGACGCGCCTCGACCGGCAGACTCATAGGCGTCGGCAACGCATTGGAACGTGTTTCGTTGAGCGATCGCATATTGTGTGTTTTTATAAGAATTGTTGTGTGATTGTTATTGTTGTGGTTTCTGTGGTTACTGTTTTGGTTATACTTAACCATGGAGAGTACAAATAAAACAAAAAAAAAGCCAGGGAACAAGTAGACGGCTTCGTAAAGCACTGAAGAGGGACGCGAAAGAAATCGTGAGCAACGTGTTCAATTATCTGAACAGAACTATGTCGCAGGGAGATGCACTCGCGCGTTGTGAAAGTATGACAGGCGTTCCAGAGTGGACCATTCGCAGGGTGGTGCATGAAAAGAAGAAAACTGGAGCTACTACTGATCCAAAGTTTAATTTGAAGGGACGAAAGCCCGTTAAATTGGATGACGATAGCAAAATGGCGTTAAGGCGAACCGTACATTCATTCTTCTTTAGGAATGAGATACCAACCCTCAAGGCTGTACATGCAGCGATCACGGAAAATGAAATTATACCCCAAATGAGCGTCGAGGTAATGAAGAAATCCCTGCACGAAATTAATTTTCGTTACGAAACGCGTAATCGGAAGTCAGTATTGATAGAGAGACCTGAAATAGTCGCCTGGCGTCGAAAATACCTACGCGAAATGATTGAATATAGGCGACAAAGCAGAAAAATCTATATTTTGGACGAGACATGGGTAAATGCAGGTCACACAGTTAAAAAAACCTGGATAGACAAAAACGTAGTGAGTAACCGACAAGCAAGCATTGAAGGTTTGTCAACAGGTCTTCGTGGACCGTCAGTGAAAGGTCAAAGATTGATCGTAACACATATTGGTAGCGATAGTGGCTTTTTAGAAGAGTGTGACTTGATTTTCGTCTCTAAGAAAGGAGGTGATTACCATGACGAAATGAATGCCAGCTGCTTCGAGAGCTGGTTTCAAGCGGTGCTTCAGCGAGTTGAGCCCAACTCTGTGATCGTCATGGATAATGCTTCCTACCATAGTCGTCGAGCCGAACGTGTACCGACTATGGGATCTCGAAAAAGTGACATGCAGCAATGGTTGCGCGAAAAAGGAATCCTGTTTGACGATTCATGTGTGAAAGCGGAATTGTATGAAAAAATTAAACAGCACAAACCTGCGAACATTAGTTACGTGACTGATGAGATGGCCCGTCAATGTGGTGTCACTGTGCTGCGGTTACCGTCCTACCACTGTGAACTGAACCCAATACTCATCTGGGCTCAAGTGAAGGGTTATATTGCGCGCCATAACACAACCTTCAAATTCCCAGACGTTAAGGTTTTACTTGAGACTTCCATACAGCTAGTAACGCCCGAAGCTTGGCAGAATGCTATCCGTCATGTTGTGAAGGAAGAAACAAAAATGTGGCAGCTTGACCACCACCTCGACACCATCATAGAGCCAGTTATAGTCAATTTCAACGAGGAAAGCGATAGCGACAGTTTATTACTGTCAGATGTAAGTGGAAGCGACGATGAATAAAGGTAATTCCCAAATTTTTGACTTACAATATGTTTCAAACCACTCTTTATTAAGCATGTGACAAATCTAGTTCATCCATGTTAAACATTCATACCCCCGCCTATGACTACTGGTAGTTAAGTGATGTTCACGTGAACATCGATGAGTCATTACAGTTTTAGATAGTTATAGTATAGTCAGTATATTTTAGGTAGCGGAATGGCAACAATGTACTGCATGATGTTTGCATGTTGCCATTTATGCTCCTCGTGTGACTTCGGGGGTGAAAATTGTATTATAGTATTATTTTTTTTCAGGATTCTCTGATGCAGTTTAGAGTAGATAGTATGTTAAGGAAAGCACTTTGCCAGCTGAAGAATTTAGATATTGACGATGAGAATACAGTATCCAGAGCGAAGAAAATTAAGCTTCGTCACGAGCAGCCTGGATAGTATTTACAGTATATTATTGTTTATTATTTTTATACTAGGCACGTGATTTACTTCAGTAACTGTGAGGCACCTACATTGAGATATGGTCCCAAAATTAAACCAATAATAATGTTATATTCTTGGCGTATATAAAACTTATTTTTGAGGGGAGCATACTCGTAGTTTATTTAAAAATTGGTGAATTGTATGCGCCATTGATTTTCTATTGTATTTAGTTATGAAACAGCACCTGTTGAGAGCAAACACTTTGCTAACTTTTTAGTTACTGTTTCAGTCTCAACTGAAGTACAAACAGACGAAGCAATATTTCATTTGGATATTTTTTCGATTGGAATATTGGGAAAGCTTCCAGGCATAACCCAGAGCTTGGTAACCTTTTTCCAGAAAGTTCATAAACCATGTAGGTGCAACACGAATTTCCTGTTTTATTGCTGCCTATTTTCGTTGTTTCCAGTTACGTTTGTTATTTATTTGAATGTGAAGAACTTTATTTTTGTATGTTGTACAACAAGGTCTATTAAATACCTTTGCAACTCATCTTTATCTTATTGAGGTTATTTTGTGAAAGCATTACACCATCCCAGGGCAAAAAGTACAAAGTGAGAGATACTAAAGATTTCTGTCAATTATTATTAGACAGTTAAAGTCTAGATGCTGTTATTTGATGTTATTCCTCATGTCATTTTACTTCACACGCCTACTGGCAAGAACCATGTTACTCATTTCCAGTATTATTACCAAGAGCAATCAATGAATTTATTTGTATTTTTGATGTAAGTTTATATATTTTTTAAAATTACGCGTAATAATACAACAAATAAAACGGCGTTCATAATTTATTATTAATACCTTTATACATGATTTGAAAATAAGTCAAATCAGTTCTATACACATCTTGTAACAGTGAAACATATCACTTGATCTCTTTAAGTCTCATTGGTTGCTATGTGATATGACGACGGAAGAAAAAATAAGCGATAAATTAATCTCAATCTAACGGATAAAAGTAACGATATGAAAAAAATGCACTCCGGCTTGTTCTACATGAGTTTGTCTATACGATGTGGATATCTATAATCCGTATACATCGCCTCCTTTCCTCCAATCGGCGTTGCCTATGATTTTTCCAGCTTTTCTCAGTAATCCACAAATGATGGAACTTCCTCTGCTGACATCCCGTATCATGTGATGGCCTACAGCTTTTAAACCGTCCACGATTGGCTGTAAAATAAAAAAATATCGATTGAATAAAAAATGAAAAAACTGAGCACTTAAGCATCACCTCAGAGCAAATGCCCTTGGGACATTTGAAGAGCAGGGGGTGGGATACATCTAGAGGGGAACTTTTCACGATTCAGGTATAGCAAGGTAATTTTACACTGAGATACAGCAATATACAGGGTGACACAATGAAAATGAAAAGTAGTTTTATGAGCAAACTGGAAAAGATATAAAAATTTGTTTTAGTGGCAACCTTGATATGTTACTTGTGCATATTTAAAAATTATTTTATGTATACAGGGTGTTTCATGCCATATATCTCTTTAATAGAACATTTTATTGCAACATATTCCAAGAGAGCTTCTAAAAACAAGAAGTCTGATATCATTTAACATATGGCCAGCTTTGACGGCTTGCAGCTCCGCCATTTTTGAAGATATTTAGATAAATGTTAGTTCACAAAAATTTTATCATCGATTTTAAGCTAATCTGTAAAAAGTTCTGACATTTCTTCCTATTTATACAGGGTATCTCAAAACGCAAAATGTACCTTTTCTCAACAATGTCGAATGGAACACCTTGTATATTTCTACATCGTACATAGTTTTTTTGATGATCTTCCACTTTTGCCAAGTGGTGATTACAATTTGCGTGGCATCCAACTGCGTGAAAATCAAACGCTTGATACCGATGACGGTTGAGGCAAACTCGACACCTCGTTTAGATGTAGACAATTCCACGCGAGCGCTAAGAGTCTGATCCTTTTTTAAGGTTTGACGCTTCCTTGGAAACACTGGATTTCTCCTGGGAAACAATGACACTTCCCTGAGGATCGCTCGAAAGAGGATTTGAAGTTTTATTTCACAGTAGACAAGCTGTCATTGTTATCAGGATGATTTACTTTGCCGACCGTATATATATATATATATATATATATATGCAACTACAAAAGTAGATACACATGCCTACTTTTGTAGTTGCATATCTGCATACATTTCGGGCCTGGTGAAGCCAACCAGCAGAAATACGTATCGCTCGGGTTACCTATCCTATTTTCTGCTCCAATCCACTTTCCTCCTTTTTGCGGATTTTGCCCATTATTTTCCTATTTTTTGTTATATACCTTTCTCCACATGATCATTTTCTTTTTGATATATATAATGTATATGTATATATAAGATCAAATTGGGGCAATTTTATCAATAAACAATGCAAAATAGTAACGTGTTTGCTTCCTCGCATTACAGCGCAATCGCAGAGAAGTAAAAAAACTGAAAATAGGCAACCAATTGCAACGAACTGCTCGGCTGCTATCTGTTTTTATTAGCAATAATCCCTTTAAATTTGTCTAGTACCTCGATGAAATGCATCTTCTCCTCGCTAAACCCATATTTTCTCATACTCACACATCGTAATTTATAATTATATAAAATTTGGGTATAAAATGTGTTTTTTTTGTTGTGAATTACTGTAGTACTTGAATCAGACAAACAATATGCAACCAACAGAGCAGTTCGGTGCAACTGGTTGCCTATATTCAGTTTTTACTTCTGATTGTGCTGTAATTCCAGGAATCACATTATTATTTTGCATTGTTTATTGATATATTTAGCACAAATAAGACACATCTTGTGATGTCAACTGTTACAGCCTACTGTGGAATGAAAACTGAATTTCTTCCTTGAAAGTTCCTCAAGAAAGCTTCATTGTTTTACTGTTATCAAGGGGGCCTCAAGGAAGGTCTATGAATCTGACTCGCAGATGCGGTTTTACTGAATATTTAGAATAAACCACGAAACGAAGTGAAGACAAGTAAGGTCACTTCCGACACTAGTTTTATGTACATCCTTCAACATATTGCTAAAAATAATTCAAAAACTGACCTGAATTAACCCATATTCATAATTGGTCTCCATAGGAATTAATTGATGATGAACTCTTGGCGCATCTATAGCTTCCTTTAAGTTATCTCCAAACCAGAGGGTACGCATTATAACCTGAAATGAATTGAAATGATGCTTGTCCTTCAACGATTTGACGGCCTGTAGATTGCTAGACGAAATTCGTTCTAGAAATGAGCATATCTTCTCGTGTTATACATAGTATAGGGTGCATTTTTCTACACTGAGAAGCAAATTGAGTTCCATGTGTACAAGAGAGAAGTGTGTATGTACATAGACATATGTTAGAAAGAGATAGAAGAGTGAAGGTCATCATCACATTGCTTAGCAAAGGTGTCGCAGAAGGTCGTGTAAATACGAGGTCTGTAAATTAAACGATGAGACTGGCAACGTATTGTTCGATCTGACAACACTGGGTCTTGGTGGGGGGACAGAAGAACATGTGATTCGCCTTCAGTACAAACTAGAACTGGGGATGTTCGATATGATCCGATATTCAGAAGTATCGATACTTTTGCTTCTGATACCTGATATTTTGAATCGATATTTCTGTATGCGACACTTGGGTGTATCGATACATTTCACGAGTATCGTTATCTTTTGATACGGATTGTGTCAGAAAGAGTGAATAAGTTCAGATACTTTTCTTTTGTTTCCTTCTGCTGGGGTTACTCACTTCACGACCTCACACAATTTATTTTGGATTCCAGGGTTGCGATATTAGGGGATTTTCCCCAAAGATTTTCATTTCAACGGCGAATATTTTTGGTGTATTTTGTTATGTATGTATTTATTTGTCTTTCGATTCGAAACAAATGAAAAATATGTCGCTCAAAAAAATATTTTGAAATCCAGGAATACGTAACAAATCGTAAACATATGCCGACAAAATATAAATGGTGTTTTTTGGGGATTTTTTTAAAAGTCCTGAATTTAGGGATTTAACGACCTGGCAATACTATTGGATTCGGGAAATTGCACACACATGAGTCACATTGTTTTTAGTATTAATTGATTGAACATTATAGTTTAAAACAAAACATTATTGTGATAATGATGCTTCCTATAGAAGAAGTGATTTTTGGAGCTACGAATTTCGTGAAATCGAATTTAGGTGGGATGTAAGCTATTCAGTTGTAAGGTTTTTTACCTATTTTTAGTAGTGAACATATTTGACAAACTAGTCATGCAGTTGAAAAAAGTAAACATTATTTTGGGGTTGTAGAAAAAACAACTTCGATTTTCGGCAGTGCATGTTCCGTATCCAAAGGTTTCGATACTTGTGGTATCGATATTTATATTAAGATATTTTAGAGTATCTCTACCTCCGATACGACGATACGAATCGATACATCGTATCGATATTTTTCGTGAATCGGAACATCCCTAGCTCTTTCCGAAGTTGAAAAATCATCTCAAGGGAACTCATTTTGGAACAGTCCAAAAACATTCAAACGGCTGTAACCGACCAGAGCTGAAGGCAGTATCGGAGTCCCAGCACTGCTATGAGAAGTAGCAGAACCGTCTCCAGCACTGTGTGACTTCAGAAGTTAGTTATTTTGAGAATGACAATATAAAATTGTAATTACATTTGAATACAAAAAATTACAGATCTCGTAAACTGTCGTAGAAGTGAAATAAATTCTACATATTTTTATCTGGCACCCTCACCTGAGCTACGGCCGAGGTGATTCTGGTTCCTCCAGAAGCCCCCACGACCATTTTTACCTCTCCGTTTTTGTCTATGATTATGGTGGGACACATTGAGGATAACGGTCGTTTTCCAGGCTCCATTACGTTGGCGGGCGATCCAATCAGACCAAAGTAGTTTTTGAAATTCGGGTAAGAAAAGTCGTCCATTACGCTGTTCAATACTATACCTGTTTGTCTAGACGTATGACCTGACCCGAAACTGGAAAATGTGATCAGTTACAATTTAGTTAATATGATTTAAAAAATTAAAACTGGAATTATGTCAAGCGTTCATAATGTATCAGTAGGGGTGCCTCAGGGGTAAATTAGGCCCATTACTATTCATTATACCGGGTGCTCCAAATTCGACTATCACCATTGAGATCTCGGAAACGGTAAGAGATATGAAATCGCTTAAATGGGGAGCAAATTCGCGTATTTAGGTAACTAACAAAATGAAAGTTTCGAAATTCAAAGTACTTCCGGAATAAAACGAATTTTCCCAAAATCGATTTTATTTTTTCCTGACTTTATTTGTAGTGGGAATTCTAAACACATTGCACATTAACGTTGCCACTTTCCCCTTTGCAAGATGGCATAATACGAATTTCAAAATGATGTTTCGTCTATTCTCCCCCAGCACTAACTTTATTTTCTCTTACGGAAGCCATGTTGGATTTTTGCACAGGTGAATAGATTGATTCAAAAAATTTATAATATGTTATATACATTGACATTGCCAGACTTTAGTTATTTCAGAAAAGAGAATTTCCTAGGTAGACCTTGAAATCATCGGACTCATTTGTTTCGTAGGAAAAAACTAAAACGATTTTTGGAAAATTCTTTTTTTCGTTTCTCTCCGGAAGTACCTTGAATTTTGAAATTGTCTAATCAGCATTTTGTCTAAATTTAAGCGATTTCGTATGTCTTACCGTTTCCGGGATCCCAATGGTGAGGGTGGAATTTGAAACACTCGGTATATATAAACGATATCTCTGACATCCTGGAACACTGCAAAATTCAAATATTTGCCGACGATACATGATAAAAGATGATATTGAAAATATATGAATTTGTTAATTGTTAATAAACACTAATAAAACAAAAGGAAAACATTTAGGTAACAAATACAATTAGGCTCATGACTTGTGATGAAAACATTGTAGTCGAATCATTTAAGTATTTGGGTATATATGTGGATAGTAAACTACTGTTTCAAGAGCATTTGGAAGATAAGTTCCTTCTATAGAGCTTCCCATAATCTCAGTATGTATTCAAAAAAAAATGTGTTTAACACCATAATTCTTCACATTTTTTTATATTGTTCAACTATTTTGTTCATAGCAAATGCAAATGTATTTTAAAAATTAAAGATTTCACAAAATAAAGGTATGAGAATCATTTAAACAAAACAAATATGGTAAGATTTCGACTTAATTAGACGAACTGGATTGGTTGAATGTAAATAATTTTATATTTTATTTAGTTCTCATTTTCACGTTCAAAATACAAAATCAATTTGATTCCCACCACATTTAAACAACTTCACAAAATCAAATAGTCGTTATCAAAACTATGGAACTAGAGGCAGTATAGGCTTTCATATGCAAAATCGTAATAGCATAACTAGCAGGTCTGTATTTCAAAAGGGAGTATTTGAATTTAATAAATTGCATTAAACAATGTGCGAATCTAGAAATGATCAAGGTGAAATTAAAAAATCACATTATGAATACCCAAAATGCATACCGATGTAATCTTAATGGACAAGAATGTAAAATTACAGAAAATTGACTCCAAAATCTGTTGAAACATAATTATACAAAATTGATATTGTAATGTGTAACATGTGTAATGATAATCAA
Source organism: Acanthoscelides obtectus (assembly GCA_963669975.1). NCBI lineage: Eukaryota > Metazoa > Arthropoda > Insecta > Coleoptera > Chrysomelidae > Acanthoscelides > Acanthoscelides obtectus. The sequence goes on along the minus strand of CAVLJG010000001.1, from coordinate 113,511,820 downwards.
ATCTTCAACACTAACAACATGTTTACAAGGACGCTGTAGGCGCCTAGATGAACGGTACTATTGGAAAAGCAAATGAAAGATGTCTATAGACTAATGTATGGGTCGTTTGACTGACTTGATCCATTTAATTTCTCGTTTTTACATGTACGTAGCTAGCTTGTATCTAAGACGTTGTGTTGAATATAATTCCTTATCAACTGATGACAGCGTGGCATGGGAAGTCAAGCTCCTTGATGCTATTTTTACTTCCTACGCCACTGGTGAGGAAGTATTGTAAATGCAAAAATACCTTATTAGAGAAATGGACGTGTTTGCTTTCCGTCTTTTGTAATCGTGATCAACCGCAGACAGAGCTGTTCCCTTACTATTAGTAACTCATCAGTGCGGTATAGGTCTTAGGTCTAGACTTGGACACAGACGAAACGGGTTGATGTACTTACTATATATTGACAGAACTGGTAATAGAGACAGCATCTCCATTTGGTGCTAAGATCGACAGATGTGCTGTTCCGTGATCCTCGCTGCTGTAAAATACGGCGCCATAATCTTTTGGTTCATATGATGTGGAGTTATCCGAGATTTTCCTTCGGATATCCTCTGCGTAGGATTTTGAAGTCAAATCGCTCAGTAGCTAGATGGAATGAAAAATCATTCAAATACTTCAATTCCCAAGGAACTTTATGTTAAAAAACTAATAACGCGCTGAAATTTGGTATGTTCGAATTTCATAAGTCAATTATCTTTACTCCTGGAACAAAATTGACGTGGAGGCTGTCTATACTCTATTTCACGAGTATCCATCACGCTTTGACATCTACTAAGGTGAACAGCTGATCAGCAAGTGACATTTTTATGTTAGTTTGCAACGTTGGCAATCATGAATCGGGTATAAATCTAGCAAAACTTGTTTGTGGCGTTTTGTTTTTTGTATGCAAATCAACTTTTCTAATACAAGAGCTGTTAGCAAGTACAAAATGAATCTGTAGTGTACAAAAAAAAAACAAAACAAAATACGGCTCTGACTACCTGTGGTTGACGGATCCGTCAGAATTATGTGTCCTGTGTCGATACTGTCGATATGGGGAATTTTGAGATATTACTAGATAATCAGCTGTCATTCTACCGTAAAGGATACTCGTGAAATAGGTATAGCTAACTGGTAACCATGAAAAATGTGCCAAAGATTGGTCAAATATGCAATTTGAGGTTTTAAAATTTCACATGTACCTGAGCTCGTTTATCATGTAGATCTAATTATTTGGTGCAAAATTGTGAAACTATGCGTTTTTCCCGACTTTAAGGTGTTAAAAGTCCGTTTTGATCATGAATGGGTACATGTGAGCGAAACTTAGTACAATAAGGTAATTTTGGGCGCTGAATATGGGTATCATAGTGAAAAAAGTGTCATCGGACCAAATTTGGGTTGGAAAATTGGTAAAAAAAAACTAGTTATCAGGCGCTACCCGTGAATCCTAGCACTGAGTAGAGTAGAGTAGAAAACGAGCTCATCGAGATCATAGACGCCCAACAGTTTTTGGACATTTCTTATTAGTAGTTTTTTTGACAAAGTGTAAAGTTTCTGAAGGCATCTCCAAAACGAGACATTTTTCAGCGACCTAAAAAACGTATTATAAGAATGATTGGGCTTACGTTTCCGACTGACCCATTTTTACCTTTTTTTAACGATACCCTTATAACTAAAAATTACTTTGATGCGGTTCAAGTGTTCTCTATTGTACGTATCTTGTGAGCGAAACCTTGCACAATTAGTCTCTTACCCTAGATAACTCGTTATAGTCTGTGTCACCCAACTCTGTTCTTTTAGCATATCCATACTTGAAAGCTTCTATCATTCGATGTAACGTTAACACTGTATTGTTCACGCCGTCAATGCTAGCCCTGGTGAAATTATATCCGTCCAGAATGTTCAGTATGAGGCCTAGAAGCACTCCTGATCCAGGTGGTGGGGCTGAGAACAACCTGTCTTCGTTATTGAAGGTCACAGAAATTGGTTGTTGCCATTGGGCCCTAAAATAGATACGAAGTGGCTTAGGGGGGCAAAGTTGCCTATTCAGGTAACTGACAAAATTCCGCTTAGAAAGTTTCGAAATTCAAATTCCGGAGAAAGGCGGAAAAACAGAATTTTCACAAAATCGTTTTATTTTTTTCTTGGCTTTATTTGTTTATTTTTAACTTGATTTTATATCACATCTTTTTTGCTCAGTAGGCCTGCTGAGCATGTGTTGAACATGTGGAGGTTCAAAAAAGATGTGATATAAAAGTTTCAAACATTAATGATTTTTTAATTATTTTAAATCTGTTAGTGGGTTTTTGAAAAACATAGCTATTATTTTTTAGTAATTTTTTCTAAATGAACCTCATACATCCAATTTTTTATCGTTTTACTATGTGGTTCCATCAACAATTCAGCAAAAATCTCGCCGACTTACCCCTGATGATGATGGCATAGACCATCGAAAGCTTGAGTTTTAAGTTATTTGACCTAGCTAGTTATGAGAAACATTTATTTTGATTTCTTGGCCATCCTGAAGCTTATATTTAAATTTTACCTGGATTTGGAATAATCTCCCATATTATTCGATAAAAAGAGCGACAAAAGAAGTTTTTGGAACTTTAGGAATAATTGCAATTGGGTTACTAGGATTTGTCGTTTGGGCCCATCAAATATTTACAGTTGGTATAGATGTAGATACACGAGCCTAACGAGCATATTTTACTTCAGCTATAATAAGTATCCCTGCACGGACTGGGATTAAAGCTTTCAGGTGATTAGCTACTTTCAATGGTACCCAAATTTTATATAGATCTGTAATATATAAATCTACCTGCTCAGACAATCGCTCTAATAAGGTCAAAAGTCAGTCAATTACGTTTCGTATTGCTTGAAACCCACACTATTCACCAGATTTAGCACCTCCTATTTTCAATTTCAGAGATCAACAGAGATCTTTTATTCCGGTGACACCGTCAAAGTAACTTACTCATATTTTAGCAAATCTTCTTTTGTTATAATTCCTCCTATTTCTTCGATATCTTCTACCAGCATTTTGGATAATGTGCCATTGTACAAATCGTTACCCCCGTTTGTAGCAATCAGTCTCAATGTTTTGCATAGCTTGGTAGGCACAATTTTCGATCCCACTTTTTTAAAGGTTCCGTCTTTATCTTTGAACCAGCTCCTGAAAGGCGGAAAAGAATATTTATATGCTCAGTAATTTTTAAAAAAATCCGGGTACCGGTAGGGATATTACGTAACTTGAAAACAGTCATAATGTTGGTTTTTGACATTATATAGGTTTTTGAGACATTCTGAATGTTCCGTAGCTGTACGTGTTGCATAAACGTGATGATGCTTCAGCTTTTGGCTCTGATGTGATGTAATATCTGCCCCAGAGATGGCATTATTGGCGGTCTAAGCTGTAAGTTGTATACTATAGCTGTGAGGATTTGTATGCTAATAATATGTGTTGATGATAATTCCATTGGTTTCTTGTCTTAAATACACTCTTGAGATGTATTTAAAGTAAAAATTACTTGCGCATCTGCTTTTTCTTATTCAACGTGGAAATTGCATATATAGTCAACGCCAAACAAAGTGGCGTGCACGTCATCACGATAAAAATTCCCCGACCTAATGCCTAGGTTTCTATCACAAACAATTGCTCTATTGCAGTTTCATATTAATGTGATATATAAATTGTAAAATAGTCATTACTCTCTTATTATGGTTAATAGTCATATAAACATTGTTATTAAAATATCACATAAGTTGCTTTCTGATAAATTTAGACGCATTATGCGAAATAAAATGTTTTGCAAACGCTCCAATCACTTATCGACATGTAAACGCACTAAACCGATTTCGCAGCGTTGACACATTGTCACCTTGAAACTTATTTAAACTGGGAACTGACATTTGTATTAATTTTGACACTGAATCAATTTGTGGCATTTCAAATCTTTATAAATCGTTTGGCCCCGCATACTGTAAATCAACAACTGTTTGTTTCAAAACAAAATTATTCATTTTACGAGTAGATAAAGGCAATTTTGGTATATAAAGATGCCCAAACAGTTAAATAGTCGGTGTAAGGAACTCGTGGCCTCGTTAATGCACTACTTTGAGCAAGAAAGGGACAACAACGGGCCTTTGTTGCCTTTAAATGCTGTTCAAGAGGTAGGTTACTAATAATTATATGTAATGTATATTAATAATAGTGAAATTTTATTTCATTTTTTGTAGCGTGTTGCTGCTGCTTTAAAAATTAGTTTGAGGACAGTTAGTCGTATTTCCGAGGGTGTGAAAAGTGATGCAAATTTAGAATCGCCCAAGAAAAAGCGGAGTTATATTAAACGTGTAACCAACACAGCGACATTGGATACAAGTGCCATTCGAGAAGTGATCTATAATATGTATCACAAAAGTAAGATCTTATTATAATAACTTATCAGAAATTTGCATTAATTTGTTAACTAAATTATAATGTCATATTACACATGGTTTCAGAAGAACAAGTTACGATACAAACTTTATGGTCTCGATTAAGAGATAGGGCATTATTTGATGGTAGTGCCACGTCTTTAAGGCGGTTGCTTAGAGATCTTGGATTTAAGTGGCTTAAGGACAATCCGCGACGAGGGCTCATGGAACTACCAAGTATAGCTTTGAAAAGGGTGGAATTTCTAAGGCAATACAATCAAGCCAAGGTTGAGGCCTTATACCAGTTTGTCTTCCTCGATGAAACTTGGATATTTCAAAATGGGACCATAGGTCGCTCTTGGCAAAATGGAAACCAAAAAAGCGTGAAAGCTATTAAAACAGATGGTAAAAGGTATGTACTTTTACACAATTTGCACTATAAAATTTAAAACTAATATATTTTAGATACATTATATTACATGCTGGAAATGAAAATGGGTTTATTGAGGGTAGTGAAGCGATATTTTCTTCGAAAACAAAATTGAGCGATTACCATGGAGAGATGAACCAGGACATTTTTTTGAAATGGTTTCAACATCAGTTATTAGAAAAATTGGAGAGTCCATCTATGATTATACTGGATAACGCCCCTTATCACAGCATGATATTGAACAAAGTGCCCAACAATGCATGGACAAAACAAATATCCAAGACTGGTTGACAAATCAAAACATACCATTTTTAAACACAATGTTTAAAACAGAGCTATTGAGTATTGTTGCTCGGTACATAATGCTTCTTAATTATATATATTTTGGTCGACAGTTTATATTTCTTTTGTTTATTCCTATTCTTAAAATAACTGCTTTTTTAGAAACAAACCACCTAAAATATACGTGATTGATGAATTGGCGGAACAACATGGGCACAAAGTTCTTCGTCTGCCTCCTTACCATTGTATATTTAACCCTATTGAGTTAATTTGGGGCATAGCAAAAGGTTACTATAACAGATATATTGGTAGAGATGGTAACAGTGAAATAGACTGTTTGGATATGTGGAACGAGGCTTTACAAACGGTTACCCCAGACTCCCAGACATGTGGAAAAATAGTGTTCGACATACTGAGCAAGAAATTTTTAAATGGTATGAAAGAGAACGAATTTTTGATCGACCAGACATCGAACCTTTAATAATCAACTTTGAGAGTGATGAAGATTCAGATTCAGACAGCGCTGAAGAAAGAAACTCCGACTAACTTTATTGTACAGAAAAAGCTTACACCAGTAGCTTACCTAATTTTAGAATGCATTTTTCTGTATGAATTCTGTAAAATAAATACCATGCATAAAATTTGGAGGACCCCATTTGGATTTTTATTCAGTACCTTTAAGCTATCAATTAAATATGGTAGTTTCATAGTGTCATCTGATCAATAATTGTCATACTTAATGATTATGCAAGTACAGATCTATAATTTTATTATACTATTATTTTTGTTCTCATTTGAGGTTAATATTGCTTATAAACCTAGATATGTAAATAATAAATTTTATTATTTTACAAAAAGTTTGGCAACAATGTAAATTTTTCAACACACCCACCTTGATGACGTGCACGCCACTTTGTTTGGCGTTGACTATACAAATTTGCCTGATTACAAAAAAGAGAGTGAAGAAAAGAAACTCCCTGCTTGGTGAAGTATAGTAACTAACTAACAGGTGAGAAAATATGTTGAAACATCACTATTTTAGATTCAAGATTTTCCAGGTTTTACTCTTGGCCGTTTTAGTAATAACTTTTTTGACACAATCCTCTACGATGGATAGGTTCCTAGAAACAGTACCTCGCATTCTTAGTTGGCCACCCTGTACATCGCCACGTGTTGGAAATAAAAAACCCGGAAATGTCAATTTAGGTAAGAAGGTTGATATTTACTAAAAAAATATATAAATTTGTAAGGTATATTTTAATAGGGACTTGCGGAAATTATTTTTTGTATCCCACGTTCTGCCGAGAGATTCTGGAACACCATATGTCAATTCAAATAAAAAATATCAACGTACATCAAGTTAGAATCATTGTGTAGATTAGTCTTGCTCAAAGAATCGTGTTGATGTCTAGTCATATTGTAGCCTCTTTCACATAATTCGATAGTTGGCTGAATTAGATCCTTCCAAGGTAACTTGCCAAATTTTTTATAGGCTGTCCAGTAGCCTTTTAATTCTCCAGGGACGCCTATTGCCAGAGGCCCTATAAGTAAAATGATCATATTAAAACCATTTCGAAATACCCGTTTTGCAGTCAGCAAGAGAAATCGTCGCTTGGAAAGAAGACTGTTACAATTCGAAGATTGCCATTTTCAAACAAATATTATCTTATTAATATTATAAGAAGTTCAGTTTATTTAGTAACCGCTAGTTAGCGCGAAGTGACAGTTTAAGACTCAATATAGTCTTTTTCACGAGTATGCATTACGGTAGAATGACAGCTGATTATCTAAATCTCCATATCCGTCAATGCCAGGTAGAAAGAGCCTTATTTACTTTGTTTTAATTTTTTGTACACTACATATTCGTTTTGTGCTTTCTAAAAGCAAGTTTATTTAGAAAACCTCATTTGCATACAAAAACAAAATGCTACAAACAAGATTTGCCAGAGCTGTTTTCCAGTGGCCCGGTTGAGTTACTCTGAGTAACTCGGAGTCACTGAGTAATGTCCAGCCTCAGTACCGTTCCATTGCACGTTGTATTCCAATGCATCGTTTCTGGAGCAGTTCGGGAGCGTATCACTCTCAAACTAAAAACCACTGGAAAACAGCTTAGATTTACACCCTATTCATTATTGCCAACATTGCAGATTAACACAAAAATGTCACTTGTTGATGAGCTGTTCACCTCGGTAGACGTCAAAGAGTGATGGATACTCGTGAAATAGGGTTTAAAGCATGAAGAAACTACGGCAATACTGCTCGTGCTGTAAAAACGACCCCGAAAATTGGAATACCAGTGATGCTTTGACAGGGTTGCCGTGCTGAGGGGTTTTCCCCAAATTTGCGATATAATATTCTGGGGGACATGTTTCGAGGATAGAAAGCATCCCCCGCTCTTTAACTTACTTTCCATTCATTATTTCAGCCCGCCCTGTTGTGTATTCATGAATTTTGAGCTGTGACTTTTTTCCAAACCGACGAAATGTTGATCAGACGCATGCGTACTAACAAGGCCGATTATTCGTCCTGAAATTTTCTTGCAACTGCCGGGGTCTTGCGTTAAAATCGATCACTTGGATTTTCTATGCAATTTTGTCTGCAATTCTTGTGGGATAGTTCGTAACTTATATGTAAGTTACCAATGAATGCAAATGACCCTAGGCAGGTCCGGTGGTTAGTGTGGTTATACGGTTGTTTATTATCTTTTTCACGAGTATCCATTACGGCAGAATAACACAAATAACACAATTCTTATGGATCCGTCAACGCCAGCTGTCATTCTACCGTGGTGGATGCTCGTGAAATACGGTATAGTTTCTAATATTAAAATCATGTATTCTGAAGAGTAAAAAACCAAAATTGTAGGTTATGAATGTGACGGGGAATATTTCAGTCATTTAGGTTGGCTAACCTTGCTCGTTTGAATCGTGACAACAGGGTCGTCTTGCAGCTGCAAGAGATTGGACGAGATTTTCTTGGAGACAAAACGATGCCGTCTTGCAAGTGCAAGAGCTTGCATGCAACGGTCTTGCGGAGTGTACTACGGTTTTAACAGGTTGACTGCCCGGAAAAAAATAAAAATATCCTCTGGTGCCAATTTGAAAATAATACATCTGCTAGTACTCTATACGTAGGCTACTGACTTATTCCTATAATTTTTTTTCCAGAATCCAGAAATTCGAATCAACAGCCTAGGCCGGTGCGGGTATCATGTAAAAAACCTGAAAAACGTCAAAAACAACCTATAAGATGTCAACTTGCAGACTAGGTAGTTTTTAGGGCGCAAATAGTCATTCCACGTTTGCCTACTAGGATCGTTGTGAACGTCCATCTATGGAGGAATCACTCAACTAAACTAAGCATTATTGGTTGCATAGTTTTGTGAGGCTGAGTGATCCGGGTCTGTAGTTTTTATCTCTGAGAAGAAAGTTGGTTGAATAGCAAGATCGCATCTGGATGATTATAATCAAATCCAAGCGAATAATCAAAATTTCTGTGTTATGTGCTGCGGTTATAATATGGTTCAAGATGACACACGGGTTGATGACGTCAGTTACACGAATCGCTTGAACGCGTTGGTTTTAACCGCGGTTTTGTTGCAAGTTGTTTATTTTAGAAAAACGGGTATATAATCTCTGATTATTTTTATTATCACTTAATAATCGGTGCTTTTTCGTCTACAACTGTATATGGAAAGTTTAAATAAGAAACCTTTCATAATATTCATGGGAGAAATGTTTTTTTTAGATTTTTTTTAAATGATGGAACCATGGCTTTGTAGCTATGATAACTTTCAATTCTCTGAATTTTTCCGCATGTCAAAGAAAACATTTATTGATTCAGCAGAAATGATGAAAAAATAAATTAGCAAAACCGTATACAGGTGGATATCATCTAGTGAGTTTATATGGCCATATTTTAATATTCTTGTGGTATATGGCTACACAGGATACTTTGTTAAGCACAGGAACTACATTTAAAGTCTCCCCAACAACCGTAATGAGTATAACTAATAAGGTTCTCCACTTTATGGTAAAACTGAATTTTTTCAAAAATGAAGCTGAACTACAATAACAATATCCAATACCCGGCAAAATTCTAACTTGTCACATTTCAGATAATAACCAGAAATATAAAACTACTCTTGAGTTGGGAAATACCACAATTTTGCAGTGATAACTATGACATATAACAGCTGATTCGTGACGTCACGGATCTTATAAACAAACTGATAACTACACTCGCTTGATCGGATCGGTAAATACCAACCCAAAATGGTAAATACCATTTCCATTTGGTTATCCGCTTGAATTTGATTTATGTGTATTGGTCTGCATGTGTATAAAATCAGTTATATTTGCTGTGTGAAAATCATTACTGAATATGTCGAATATGACGGGTAATTTATATGTTGTGCTTTCTGAAGAGAGGTTATGTTCAAAGTTATAAATTACGAAAAACTGAGGAGAATTTCGGGAAATCATCACCGCGCCCGCGTTGTGGTGTATAATTACTGTTCGCATGTATATGGCTTGTGATTCGATAGTGTACAGTGAATATAATTATTTATCTCTCTCATTTTTGAAATTCAGAAAATTTGTATATGTAATTTCCAGAATGGAATCTCAATTAAGTGTATTTGAGACAAGAACCCAATGTAATTATCATCAACACATACAACTTACAGCTTAGACTTCCAGTAATGCCATCTCAGAAGCAGATTTTACATCACATCAGAGCCAAAGATTGATAACAAGCCACATGACGTTCAGGCAACACGTACAACTAAGTGCTAAGTTAACATCTTGTACAATAACCTACATAATGTCAAAAAAAAACAGCATAATGTCAAAAAAAAATCGGCATAATGTCACTTTTACCCGTGCCGTATGTCACAGCGGTCGAATCGCTTACTTATACTGATAGTCAGTTCGCGCTGGCACACAGAAAATATAAATGTAGCACCGTATGATAGCAGTCGTATACGACCACAGTGGCAAAATAGGAAAAATACGCCCGCCTTGGCAGTCAACCTGTTAATGCAACATATTACGTCAATACGAAGTTAATCTAAAGTCAGATTTCATTAACCCCCAGTAAAATTAATCCTGTTTTGTGAATTTATATTTTCTATTAGGCAGTTCTGACTGAAACATTACCATTTTTAGATTTCGTAGCATCATCATAAAGTTCCATCTTTGCATTAATAGGAGCTTTTTCTTTGGCGTTCAGACTGTAGGCTTTTTTTTCTTCTTTGATGTAGACAGTCATCAGAAAACCTCCTCCCAGACCCATACTTTGCATAGTTACGATACCATTACAAAACATTGCCGCGATGGTAGCATCTACCGCAGAACCGCCTTTCATCAGGATCTCCCTGAAAATAGAACAATAGTTAAAAAACAAAAAATCGACGCAGGTTAGCAAGTGATTTACCTAGCGTAAATCGGTTGGATTCAACGAATTCGGACCAGGTAGAAGGAGCACGTATGCGATTTTTTTTTATAAAAATACAGCATCAATCACGCAGGGCTAATAGCGGTGAAACTATAGTTTGAATTAACTAGGTTTTAGAGCGATATAGTACAATTTTGGAGTAAGTGACAATATTTGATTGCTTCTAGGAACTGAATGGTGAGACTCCATTAGAATATGTTTCACTGCTATAGCAATAATAATCCAAATTAGAGGCTAAGGATTAAGAGGCTTTCTGAAAACCAACAAAATTATAAGTGACAACCAATTTGGATTCCAAAAAAAAGTACCATGGATGATATTATCACATTACTTCAACAGTTATACTCAAGCATGAGATAGCGCGAACCATTGTAGATCGCGCACCGCTGCTATTAATCGGAACCATCGCAGTTCCCGTTTAATGGTTTAATGGTTCGATTCTGGTGCTTTCGTTTGTTCGTCCAGAGATAAGAGACCGATCCCATACCATTCTATTAAATTTAAACGATAAACAAATTTCAATAGCTCCTTTTTGTAACTTTTCCAAAGCTTTTGACTGTGTAAATCATGATATGCTATTAAAAAAATATTAAACAAATATGGCTGTAGATCCCAAATTATCAAGGCATATTTCATCTCATATCTTAAATAAATTAAAAATAAACACAGGGGTACCTCAAGGATCAGTATTAAGATCCTATTCTTAGTCTGTATGAACGACTTATTAAACTAAAGCATAAATGGTAAGTTCCTAGTTTTCACTGACCATACCACAATACTTCTGCAAGACAATATTTAAAATTATCTGAAAAATTACAAACTTTTTAATATGTAAACTATATTATAATTCACTTCTTAAGGTCCACTTATGTGATTATATTATACTTTAGTTTTAAGTTAGATTCGTCATTAAGAATGAATGTATTCGCCAGACAATAAAGCATACTTATCTATTCAATCTATCTATACCTAACAATGACATTGAAATATGCAAAATATTGCAGGAAAACCATGTTTTTTGGTGGATACTTAAAGAAACTTTGTTTAACCGATTTTTGAACTGCCCTAGTTTAGTAGAACTGGGAAATGCCTCCTCACGTAAATTGTTCCACAATCTCGATACCATAAGAGCAAGGGAGCGATCGTATCGGCCAGTTCTGGCTGTACGATGTTCGACACGGTTAGGATGAGAGGCCGAAGTCAGGCGGGTCTGTCTGGCAGGCACATCGCAAGGCCCGTTGGCGTAGCGTGAGTACATCCAGCACGGATAGAATACTACCGCTACTTGACTATCGTTTCCAGAGAAAAGAATGTCCGCCAATGTATTGGTTTGTCAAATTACCCAAAACTAGGCTCTAAAACTAGACTTTTGGCAAGAAACAATGCAATATAAATGTATAGACTTGCATGTTTGAGCAACGCTTCTGAGAGCAAATGCCACGCCGTTTCAATAATTCGGTTCTAACAGGGTACTTTTTGCACCAAAATACAGCCGTATGCCATTATATTAAAAAATGTCCAGCTTGGGCGTCTAGCGGATAGGGCCGCCCCCATCCGAATTCGTCTTATTTTTCCAGATCTGTTGAAAATTTAGTCAAATTGATGCGCTTCTGCAATCTCGACCAACATTTATTTTTTGGGTGAATGAGGAACGTAGAACATGAATATCAGTCCAGTAAATGAACACCTTCAACATAAAAATTCTAATATGTACAAACATTTGGACTTAGATTACTGATTTCTTGGCCTACTGGTCATTTCCAGATCCTTCGGTGGTCAGGGGCTGACAAATTTTCGAAAAACTTTTGGATTTTTGATTTTTGTGTTAGGGTTTTTTAAATATGATAGATGGAAAAAAGTTCTCAAAACAATTTAGAGCTGGAAGTACCAATAAGTTATAAAAGTTGTATCTATAACCATAAGGTTGCAGTACACCCCCTTCCAAACTTTGTGCTTCGGGCGCCCCAGATCCTAGACCCGCCACTGTGTACGACATTCAAACAAAGAGATGGGATCCTCTAGATTCGCGAAATTTCTATGGATTTCAAGTACTAAATTCTACTTAGATAAAATCCCTTATCAATATCAATGTATCATTAATCGACTAACGGTTTATTCCATAATTCCATATGATTATTAATTATTTTATCGTCCTTCGAAATACAATATATACAAACTCAACTGATTCATATTTGTTTTTGTTATTTGTTTTGCTACGATATCGAACGACGGCGAGTCGAAACTGCGGGAGCGGCACTGCGGCAGTATCTGTACGAGACAGTGTTGCCAGATTTCAAACGAGTTTTCCTGAATCCAGATTGCAGGAGCTGCCCTTTGGTGATTCGATTCCATGGTTTCGATTCTGGACAACGAATAACATTTCCTCATTAAACATATATGTAATATTAAAAACACTGAATGGCAACTAAGCATAAATTCAACAATCGTCTGGAAAATTCTAATTCTGGATGGCGTTAAATAAATAGGAAGGTACACCTAGATCGTTGAGTCAAACACAAACTGCTAAAACGATTTCAGGATTCTTCTATATCTATTCTTCCTGAAAATATATTAAGCATTTGAAATTATAAAAAAAAATTACTTGGATCGTTAATATGATTATTATTTAGATATTCATCAATGTGTGGGACGAAAAAGCGAAATGAAAAACACAAGAGAATGTTAAGCATCATTTATCATATTAGACTAAGTTTAAGAAAAAAAGCTTACAAAACATGTGATAATGCTTGGGATTACATTTATCCAAGGAAATTCAATCTGTGTCGATATTTGCAACAGCTTTTTGTTACTATGTTATCAAAGAATTGTTTTTTGTAGATTTGTCTGCCACGCCCATTGATTTATGACCCGCCGAAAGTTATTATTGTCACGAGTCATAAATGGAATCCAACTAAAAATGGATCAGGATGACTTGGTATGTCGCAGGGTCGAGAGAAGAGATCTCTACTTTAGCATAAAAAATGTATATTTTCTAATACAAAAAGCTATGTCACTGTTTATTCCAAGGGTGGAATCAGAGTGGGGCGCTCTCGCTTTGCTATACGCCCAAAGCTGCCGTTTTTCCAATAAAATGGAGCAAATTGCTGTATCTTGGTGTCAAAAGTACCTTACTAGAGTCACATTGAGGCTTTCTTGGAAACAATGGATGTCTCCTTGGAAACAAGTGAAACTATGACGATTTCTTGAGGAACGTTCAAGGTTTATCACTAGCTGTCATCGACGTCAGAAATACAGGGTGTCCGCAAAGTAGGGGTTTTCCTTTACACGACGTGTAGATCTTGAAAACATAAGCAATTTTTCTTAGAACCATATACAACAATGTCTTAAGGGAACCGAGATAAAGGGCTCTGCAACATCAAAAATATCTGAATACCGTCCTGTAGCCGCGACCCGCGACATCACCGAGTGGTACAAGGTCACTGGCTCAATCCGACGACAGAACTGGGTCGGGGTCAGTGTGTCAGGTCAGTATGCAACCTTTAACCGACGGTTACGGTCACGCGAGTAGAGGTAAACGAACCCGCAGTCCGTCGGGCACATTTTCAACAAACATTTTCGGTGAATGTTTGGGCTGGCATGGTGAACGGTATGCTCATTGGACCATTTATTCTCCCAAACCGATTGGACGGGATGCAATACCTAGACTTTTTACGCAACATTTTGCCTTCCTTGTTAGAAGATGTGCCATTAAGTGTAAGACAATCAATGTGGTTTCTGCACGATGGTGCACCACCCCATTTTAGACGCGAAGTGCGTAAGTTTTTGAATGAATTATTTCCGAATAGGTGGATTGGACGTAATGGACCAGCAGCGTGGCCTCTGCGATCTCCAGACTTAACACCATGTGATTTTTTCTTTGGGGAGAAATGAAACGTTTAGTGTATAAAACTGAAGTGCATACGGTTGACGAACTTCGACTCAGAATTGAACAAGCTGGTGCTTTCATTCGGGGAGGCACTCCATTCTCAAAGCCTGCACCGATGCTTGGCTACGTCGTGCACGCACCTGTGTTTTTGAATCAAACGGCGATAACTTCGAACAATACCTATAAAGTACGTTTACCTAAAAACTGAAAACGCGGCAACGCCGTCATATTTGTTACCTCTGTTCGTGGTCTGCACCACCGCCTGCGTCTGCTCGGTAGCGCATCAGCTGATTTCATTTTCTGTTGGAGCGGTATGATTTCGGGTAGAGACGTACTTAGCCCTTCTCGTCAACTGGAGAGTGAGTACTTTTTCCTTTATTTTTTTTTACTTGGTCGCTCTCGTTTCACTACACATTACCTTTGTTATTTCAAGGGTAGTTGTTTCTGAAAAGGACAACCCCAACTTTGCGGACACCCTGTATTTTTCTTTGCTGGCAGTATCCATTTAGCATTTTGATGATAAAATTGAGACTATTTGGTTCATGTGTTCGAAATATCAACGAACAATGCAAAATAATAACGTGTTTGCTTCCTCGAATTACAGCGCAATCACATAGAAGTGAAATAGCGAATATAGGCAATTAGTTGCACCGAACTGCTCTGCTGGTTGCAAATTATAGATGACGTATGTCAGATTCTACTTCACAAAAAAAAGACATTCTACACTCCAATTTTATGTTATTATAAATTATAATGTGTGAATATGAAAAAAAAAAAGAATTTGAGTGAGGAGGAGATGCATTCGATCGAGATATTACACAGATTTAAAGGGCTAATTGAAAATAAAAACAGATAGCAGCAGTATAGCAGTTCGGTGCGCCTGGTTGCCTATACTCAGTTTCTTACTTCTCTGTGATTGCGCTGTAGTTCGAGGAAGCAAACATATTATTATGTTTATGTTATTATTGTTTATTGAAATTTAAGTACAATTAAACCAAACAGTCCCAATGTTGTCATCAAAATGCTAAATATGTAGATACGGCCAGCAAAGGAAAATATTTCTGACATCGATGACAGCTGTTACAAATGAAAATGGAATGAAATGAAAATTTAAACCCTCTCTTGAACGTTCCTCAAAATCCGTTGTTTCCAAGGAAGTCTCAAGCCAAGACATGCGCCCAGCCCATCACTAAGGCATTCGCCCTTAGAATAAGTCAGTTTTAAATAGTCGTTACGAACATCTGAACATAAATCCTGAGACCATCATGCACTGCGTCACCCTTAGCATGATTTCTGGATCTGCTCTTGATTTAACAATTCAAATCTTCCAGGTCTGATTAACATTTCATACCTCCTAAAGATGCTCATCATCTGATTGTTAGATCAAAAAGGAACCACACAGCTCCTCAGCACAAGACAATTGTGTGGTGTGTGGTGTGTATCAACGCATGTTTGAAAGAGACAGAAGCTGGCTATTTTATAGTACGCACTTGTCCTCGCGTCTCCCATTGTTACAACTCTTTGTTCTAGAAGTCCTACTCATACAATAAATCGACGAAAATCTGACAACTACGCGTGGCGTTCAGCCTGTTTTTTTCCAACAACACGCCACCGCCGCGCAGCCTATAAATACCGACGACCGATCGGTTGCCGCAGAATTTCGTAATTGGGTGAGCGAATCGCAGGTGCGAGTTACAAGCGTTCAAGGCAATCGTAGTTCTCTAAAATAAACGTCATCCGTGACAGTGAAAATTACTTCGAGTGAAACCAGTGAGAAAATCATGTCCACCGACACAGCAGCCGACCAGTACGATAGATACAACTACGAGTACGACAAGTACATCTTTTCCGGACACAGTGGAAAACAAAGGAGTAAGAAAGAAGCCGAGGAGCATACCAACCACTTCGACCCCTCAGGACATTCCAGAAAACTTCTGACCAAAATGATGAACACCGAGAAAAACAAGAAGGGGCATTCGTCGACGTCACCAGTCCGAACAGCGAGGAAGTCCGAGAGTGAAAATTGAGTGCGTTTGAGGTTTGAGTGGGCGACATAACGGACTTCTATGGACAATTTTTGTACTGCGAACTGTGATTTTTCATGAAAATGAGCTGCAAAAACCCAGTCTAGCGGCCATGTTCTATCGCGTAAAGGCCGGAATAAAGGATTGTGTTCATTGAATTGCATTTCTTTATTGTATGTGTGGTTGGCTTGTGTTTTGATAATTTATTATTCATGATTTACAGAATATTTTTGTAATGTTGAGTATATTAAAGTGTTTCACTTTACTAATGTGTTTTATTTATAGAATTTGTGGGACTGATAAGCTCGAACAAAGCGTTTGTATTTGTTTACTAATCGCCAATCACCTTCAGATTCTATTCAATCTTTGTTCAAGCGGAAATAACCTTGGGCCGTTAGGTGTGTTTATTTTTTATAAGTTGAATTCTTTGTCCAAAATTTATTCACTTTACATTATTTTAACTTGGCAATTTTGTATGAGCCCATGATCGTAACACTTTCTACTTCAAATGCGAAAGTATGTAAAGTATACGTTCCGTTTTCACAGCAAAACTGCTGAACCGATTTAAATTAATAACAGAGGCGGATCTAGAAATATTTTGGAGGAGTGCCCATCTGATGAACTTGAAATTTTATTTGCGGGGTGGGGAGTGGATTGGTGACTCAGGATTTGTGTCCAGGAAGATTGAAAAATAAACCAAATTCTTTTATCTCGGTTATTATCCGTTGAGTTAGGGATACAGATATTGTTTTTTTATGTTTTGTATGTGTGATATAATGTAAATAAGCAGGTATACGAGCCCCTTCCGTCTTCAGTTGGCAAACTTCAAGATTTGTACCAAAATATGCCTTTATAAACTAAACAGGACGAAACTATTTACTTCTAAAACAATTTGTTTTCTCAAAAACATTTTAGATATACTCTAGTCGTAAAAAATACATATTTGAAATCACTTAGACCTATAACTAATAGAACATCTGAACAAATAAACAATGTGCGAATAAATGCGCGAAGTTAACAAAGCAACAATTGAAAGATTACCATTGACTAACATCACCTTCATTTTTTATTACGGCTGAAATTCTTGTTGCATAGTGTTAACCAAGTTTTGGCAAAAAATTGGTGTAAAACAATCCCATATTTCCTGAAGCTTTTGTCTCAGTTCGGTGATTGTACGAGCAGGATGTTGTCGTAGAACCTTTTTCATCTCGTGCCACAAAGTTTCAATAGGTGACAGATCTGGACTGCTAGAAACCCATTTCAAAAGTGGTACATTATTTTCTTCCATCCATTTTATAGCCTTTTTTGAGGTATGGCACGCTGCACCATCTTGCTGAAACACAAAATCTTGGCCAGATGTCAAACATTCTTCCATCACTGGTAAAAGCGATTCTTCTAAAATTGCCAAATATTTGTTTGTATCCACATTTCCATCAATAAAATGAAGTTTTCCTACTCCTTTTGATGACATACTGCCCCAGACTATAATGGATGCTGGAAATTTCAGTTTTCTCTTCAGACAGTCAACATGGAATGCTTCATTTTTTTGCGAATAACTCTACTGCGACTGTCACCAACACAAACTTCGAATCGGGACTCATTGTATAGCACACCATTGTTGAGGTGTCCATTGTCTATGTTCTTTAGCCCATCTAAGCAGATTTTTCTGTTGCAGTCGAGTTAACAGTGGCTTTTCTTTGGCCTATAAATAAGTTGTGCAACTTTAGGGTTTTTACTTTATTTTTTTTATAAGAAAACTTTACCTTGCAAGTGCTAAATCCCAGTTTGTGGGCCTCTCTATGAGTTGAGGACCTCGAAATTTTCCTTCCAACAGCGTCACTCCACAGAGCACTTAATTGTAAATAATTGGCACGCGTGTTTTTCACGATTATTCTTCTTAATGCTCTTCGGTCGGCATTTGTGATATTACTTTTTTTGCAATTTCTGAGTTTGATTTCCCAGAATTAAAAAAATTAATTATCAGTAACCGAATTTTCTCACTAATAACCTTTCCTCTACCCATTTTGAAAACCTGAACTACCCAAAACTATTTTAGACGTATTCAGACAGCTGTTACTAATAAAAACAATTGCCATGGCTTTTATTTTTATTTTTCACAGCCACCTATGCGTTATAGACTTATTTTGCATTGAAATGAAAATAGGTTGATATGCTGTAATTGCTGTAATTTTTATGCTGCAAATTTGATTAAGGAGTGATAAAGTTCTACTATATATTATCAAAATATTCATTGTTAATATTTTAAACGTATAAGACCCTGCTACATTTTTATTATTTGTGTTTGATAAGAAAAAAACTAAGATTTCAATAGTTGGGCCAACTGAAGTGGGAAGGGGCTGGTCATTTATGGACAAGAAATGCCAACTGAGAACAGATTTTACGCCAAGGTTGGATTAAGGGGAACAAGGGCAGATATAATTATGTAAAACCGAAAAGATCCAGACATCAGTCACAAAATCTCGAAAACTATTTGATCCATGAACATGGGATTTGGCAGAATGGTATCTAGCTTATATGAACAGGTCAGCTCAAAATAGATTAAAAAGTCCCGCTATCAATTGAACTTTTTTGTATAACGTTTAGAAGAAACTTGATTTTTATCAACCTGAAATTTGTTAAGATTCAAAAAGAAAACGTAACCTCACAATAGGAGAGCGCTGACGCTGACACGGAACAGTAGAAATTTAGAAATACCCCAACCTTTCTGAAAGAGAGAAAAGACCATAAAGGTCATAAAGGCGTGCTACAATCTTATTGTAGGAACAACTGACGATTGAAGGGTAGAAAATGCGTTTTTCCAAAGTTCGCGGTTAATTTTCTAGTAGTGAACAACTGAATGATTTTTTTGTGTTGTCCTTCATGTAGTATTGCTGCATCATCAGCAAAATTGACTATTGTATCCACCCAGTTAATTTAGAACATACCATTCAATTAGATTGTTTGTGCTATCATACATAAATACGTATCAAATTGCAAAATAGGCATGCTGCATGATTCACTTACTTTCCAATTTCTGCACAGGGTGGACCATCTGCACAAATGGCTCCTTTATCCATCACGTGCAGTGTGGAAGCAGACGGCGGTAGAGGCTTGGTCGGATTCGGAGGTACCAATACCCCGTGAGTCTTCTTCGAGAATACATTCGTCGTAAAAGCTAACACTAAAATTACTATCACTATCACTAGTATCACTGGGGCTATTATGTATTTTCTTCTTGCTCTTGGCCTGTAACAAAGAGAAAAAGGCGTCAAATATACTAAGTGACATATAAATCCGAACACCCAGTTTAAATGGTTTTATTTTAATAAAAGTTGGTGAATGTATTTGTCTTACTGTAAATAACAAGTGAAAAAATTTTCAGCCTTATCAGTTGGACATTCCGGTTTTTATACTGCTTTTTTTTAATTCACTAACGCTCTAAAAATGAATATTTCAGCCGCAGTAAAGAATCAACGTTGGCGGATTTTGGTTCTTGACATCCTTTACGATCGTTTACGATGCCTAGAGTACGGAGACCTGTACGATTTCGTCAACTTAGTGAGTTTGATAGGGGCCGTATAGTGGGACTTCGGGAAGTTGGACTTTCTTTTCGGGCAATTGCAGTTAGAGTGCAAAGAAGTGTAGACACTGTGGTTAGGTGTTGTCAGGCATGGCTTCGAGAAGGCCGTACGCAAAGAGCAAGGGGCACTGGACGCCGCCGTAGAAAAACAGACCGTGGAGATCGCCGCCTAAGATTATTGGCCTTAAGGGACCGTTTCTTCACTACCAGGTCCATTGCAAGTGAATGGTTTGCAGAACACGGAAGACCTATTGGCATGCGAAGTGTTTACCGACGAATGAGAAGTTTTGGCTTGTTTTCATACCGGCCACACTGGGTCCTCCCTTTAACTCGAGAACACCGACGTAATCGCCTTGAGTGGTGCAGACAACGGTCACTCTGGGATCAGGAATGGAACAGTATTGTCTTTAGTGACGAGTCTCGATTTTGTTTAGGCATGCACGATGGTCGTGCCAGGGTTAGAAGGCGACGTGGTGAAAGGAGGAATCCACAGTTTTTTGTTGAAAGACATGTTCATCACACTGTTGGAGTTATGGTTTGGGGTGCTATAGCTTATGGTTCCAGGTCACCTTTAATCTTCATCAGAGGTAACATGAACGCGCAGCGTTATATCCACGAACTAGAACCCCATCTTGACACCCTTGCAGATCCAACTTTCCAACAAGATAATACCCGACCACATGTTGAAAGAGTCACAATAGACTTCTTTCAACATAATGATGTCACATTGTTACCATGGCCACCAAGATCTCCCGACTTATCCCCAATTGAGCACGTGTGGGATATGATGGGTAGGAGATTGCTCACTTTGCAACGTCCTCCTCAGACTCTAGAAGCACTTCGAGAGGAGTTGGTGGTTGGCTGGAATATTGATACCACAGGAGGACATTGACCACCTGATCAGAAGCATGCCTAGGCGCGTTGGAGAATGCGTAGCACATCAGTGTGCATCCACACATTATTAAAGGTCAAAGGGCTTTAAAGCAGTGCAATCATTTTGAAATTTTTATCATTCACTTATTATGCTTCATTAAGTACTTATACAAAATTTTATTAAAATAAAACCATTTAAACTGGGTGTTCGGATGTATATGTCACTTAGTATACATTGACTCTGATTATCTTTGGTTCATTTCAAAATTTCATGCCATGGGTGCACGACGAGGAGGGCGAGCGTGAGGTGGGCAGGCGCTCCCCTGAGAATGTGGACCTTAAAATTTGCATATTTAGCATGACTTGTGTACAATTTTGGAGGTTTTAAGGATTTGCCCTCCCTAGGAAAATTTGCTACCCCCCGCTCTTCCAGAAAGTTTTGGGACAGGTACACTTTCACAAAAAGTTATGTCTTTCCGATCATCGGCCCGCCTAAGAAAAATTCCTGCAGGCGCTCATGTTTGATGTCAACCCTTACCGAAGCAATTGAGATATATATATACAGGGTGTCCGCAAAGTTAAGGTTTTCCTTTTCAGAAACAACTACCCCTGAAATAACAAAGGTAATGTGTAGTGAAACGAGAACGACCAAGTAAAAAAAATAAAGGAACAAGTACTCACTCTCTAGTTGACGAGAAGGGCTAAGTACGTCTCTGCCCGAAATCATACCGCTCCAACAGACAATGAAATCAGTTGATGCGCTACCGAGCAGACGCAGGCAAACAAGGAAGGTAAAATGTTGCGTAAATAGTCTAGGTATTGCATCCCGTCCAATCGATTTGGGAGAATAAATGGTCCAATGAGCATACCGTTCACCATGCCAGCCCGAACATTCACCGAAAATGTTTGTTGAAAATGTGCCCGGCGGACAGCGTGCGGATTTTCTACTGACCAAACATGAGTGTTGCGAAAGTTATTCACCCCATTACGCGTGAACGTAGATTCGTCTGTCACCAATATGCACTTCAAAAAGTCCGGATTATTGTCATGTTAATGCAACAACCACTCACAAAACCGCACTCTTGCTGGAAAATCGTCAGGTTGAACGCCTTGTACACGTTGGACGTGAAACGGATACAGCCCCTCTTCACGCAGCGTTTGCCACACTTTAGTTTTTGATACTTGCACTTCTCTAGCCACGTCTGTAGTGCTTGTTGAGGGATTCTCGTCTACGCGATTACCTCTAGACGTGTGACCGTAACCGTCGGTTGAAGGTTGCATACTGACCTGACACACTGACTCCGACCCAGTTCTGTCGTCGGGTTGAGCCAGTGACCTTGTACCAGTCGGGGATGTCGCGGCTACAGGACGGTATTCAGATATTTTTGATGTTGCAGAGCCCTTTATCTCGGTTCCCTTGAGACTTTGGTGTATATGGTACTAAGAAAAATTGCTTATGTTTTCAAGATCTACACGTCGTGTAAAGGAAAACCCCAATTTTGGGGACACCCTGTATATGTAACGTGGAGTAGTAGCTGCTAAGTGTGAGAATTTATCCCCTCCCACAAGAAAAGTGAACTACGCTCATCTATAACAAGTACATTTTTGAAAAATACAAACAACCCTACTGCAGTAATTGAAAAGAATGATGCTCTCAAGAGAAATCTAGAGACATCTCTTACGTCAAAATTGACTAAGCGATTTAAGCTGTAGCCAGAGAAATAGGAACTTCAAAGTTGTTTTTTTATTAAAATTCGCCATTTCGTTTCAACACGTCGTGTAATATTCAAGAAGCATAATAATTTTTCACAATTGAGGGGCCCAATGCTAGAACCAGTTAAGTCAATTTTTTATAATTTTACAGGAGTGCAAACAAATTTCTAGACTTGACTTGTTTTTAGAACATTTGAGAAAGCAGGAAACCAAATAAATTGCTAGGGTTACATGTCTCGTTTTTATACAGCCCGATAGATAATTTTAAACTGGGTAAAAACATGATGTTAACTAAATCCACCTAAAAAATGGACTTGGCCGGTTCTAGCATTGGACCCTTAAATTACAATACGTAACGTAACTGAGGTGTAAGCCTGCCTTCTTATGCAAACTTCTTGTGGTTAAAGAATTCGTTTCTTCGCATGACCCTTTCACTCTACACAAGGCCCAGATAAGGCCTAGCCTTGAGCATTGCTCACAGATTTGGGGTGCTGCCGCCCCCACTACATCATTTATGCTCGATGCTGTCCAGAGGAGGGCTGTCCGACTAATCGACGAATGTTCTCTAACAGAGAGTCTTGGAACCCTTTCTTACCGGCGGACCGGCGATCTAGCTCTCTTCTACCGCCACAACAACGGCTTTGCTCCTCATAGCTCTCTTCCATGATACCGCCGCGCGATTTGCCTGCCAGACAGACCCGCCTGACTTTGGCCTCCCATCCTAACCGTGTCGAAGTTCGTACATCCAAAACTGGTCAATACGACCGCTCCTTCATCCATAGGGTATCGAGTAGTAGCCGCGGCGCCCTGGCATTTAGGGTCCTGCCACGTCTTTTTTTTCAGCAAGACAACGCACGCCCCATATTGCCCGTCGTACCCCTGACTTTTTCCAAGAAGCAGGCGTTAATATATTACCGTAGCCTCCCCGTTCACCGGATTTAAATCCCGTCGAACATGTGTGGTATATGATGGGGAGTAGACTATCCACTTTGCACCATCCGCCACAGACTCCGCCTCACCTAATTTACGAAGTTCGAGTTGCTTGGAATGGGGTGGCATAACCAGGCATCGATCATCTCATTTTCTCGATCTTTAGACGTATGCAGGAGTGTATTCAGCTGTGCGGTCGCCCAACACGTTATTAATTTTTTTCTTATTGCTTGTCAACAAAATCTCGTGAGAATGTTATCGTTTCATTCTTGATGTAAGACTACCTCATTGCCAAAAAATTAAGCTGAATAAATAATTTCTTCTGGGTGTAACACTAAAGTCACTGACTATATTTTCTTATCTTCTGTTCCCACGTAAACATTGCTATCATGATTTTTGGGTACATTTGATTACCCTTAGTTTGGTATTTGGATATCAAACAGACAATATATTGTGACAAATAGCGCCATCTGTTGGGCGAGTCTCCTACTCGCCGGAGCTTAATGACCGATCTCTGCTTTTACGCGGCCGCACAAGCCGCCTGGCGGCGTCTGTGAGGACCGTGACAGTGGGTCGCCTTCTAGATCGACGCGAAGAGATCTCCAATATTCTAGATGTCGCTTTGTGGTCTTTCTCGAAGCAGCAATTGGGACTATATATAACTCGGCGGCCGGTAGATGGAGCAGAGTACTGAATACGGTAGAGTAGCAGAGCGGAGTGAAATAGTGCAGTCAATGGTGACATAAGAATTAGTCAGACATAAATAGTGGTGTATATAAATGTTTTATCAAGTTAGTGCATTTCTTTTTGTGGAATCGAGTGTTTTTCACACCCAAAAGAACCCAGAAAAACGCTACAATATAAATGAGCACAACTAAATATAAAAAAGACTTTTAGCTGCATTTCAATATATACCTGACACGGCTATAAATTGGTCTGTGTCCCTTCTGTTAGAATTTTCGTACCATCCGCGGTTTGGAAGTCTTTGCCCACAAATCCGTTGGTTTTACATATTTCACTTCTTTTTCGTATTCCTCCCTATACGATGAATTGTTGTCTCTGATACTTTGGTGAGTACCTGCATATACCGTTAATTTATTGACACTGAATGTGGAGGTCTTTGTCGTTCAATTCTGAACAATCTTTTGTATGGTCGTTCCAGATCGTCTACAACTTACCTTGACGGAAATCGTCTCCAAAACGCCATTTATCATGCTCGGTTTTTAACAACTGCTCCGATGGCGACATTCTCAATACTTACTCCATACGTTAGCGCACCACTAATTCCAATGTTGATAATAATAATCGACCAGGTAAGTACATCGAATGTGGAAGCCTAATGAGAGTAATGAGGCTTCAAAATACCTGTTTTATTTATTTATTTACTTATACACCACCAATAGATATACCAATTACTATTGGGAAAATAAGTTATGTAATAGTAATAATAAATTGCTTTTATTGCTCATCTAAGTACAAAAAATACATCATAATTCATTAGTTGCCAATTGCGCTCTACTACCTAACCATAAAAAGAAAAGTTAATATACTAAGTGACATATAAATCCGAACACCCAGTTTAAATGGTTTTATTTTAATAAAATTTTGTAGAAGTACTTAATGAAGCATAATAAGTAAATGATAAAAATTTCAAAATGATTGCACTGCTTTAAAGCCCTTTGACCTTTAATAATGTGTGGATCCACCCTGATGTGCTACGCATTCTCCAACGCGCCTAGGCATGCTTCTGATCAGGTGGTCAATATCCTCCTGTGGTATCTCATTCCAGGCAACCACCAACTCTTCTCGAAGTGCTTCTAGAGTCTGAGGAGGACGTTGCAAATTGAGCAATCTCCTACCCATCATATCCCACACGTGCTCAATTGGGGATAAGTCGGGAGATCTTGGTGGCCATGGTAACAATGTGACATCATTATGTTGAAAGAAGTCTATTGTGACTCTTGCAATATGTGGTCGGGCATTATCTTGTTGGAAAGTTGGATCTGCCAGGGTGTCAAGATAGGGTAAAAGATGGGGCTATAGCACCCCAAACCATAACTCCAACAGTGTGATGAACATGTCTTTCAAAAAAAACTGTGGATTCCTTCTTTCACCACGTCGCCTTCTAACCCTGGCACGACCATCGTGCATGCCTAAACAAAATCGAGACTCGTCACTAAAGACAATACTGTTCCATTCCTGATCCCAGAGTGACCGTTGTCTGCACCACTCAAGGCGATTACGTCGGTGTTCTCGAGTTAAAGGGAGGACCCAGTGTGGCCGGTATGAAAACAAGCCAAAACTTCTCATTCGTCGGTAAACACTTCGCATGCCAATAGGTCTTCCGTGTTCTGCAAACCATTCATTTGCAATGGACCTGGTAGTGGAGAAACGGTCCCTTAAGGCCAATAATCTTAGGCGGCGATCTTCACGGTCTGTTGTTCTACGGCGGCGTCCAGTGCCCCTTGCTCTTTGCGTACGGCCTTCTCGAAGCCATGCCTGATAACACCTAACCACAGTGTCTACACTTCTTTGCACTCTAACTGCAATTGCCCGAAAAGAAAGTCCAGCTTCCCGAAGTCCCACTATACCGCCCCTATCAAACTCACTGAGTTGACGAAATCGTACAGGTCTCCGTACTCTAGGCATCGTAACCGATCGTAAAGGATGTCAAAAACCAAAATCCGCCAACGTTGATTCTTTACTGCGGCTGAAATATTCATTTTTAGAGGGTTAGTGAATTAAAAAAGCAGTATAAAAACCGGAATGTCCAACTGATAAGGCTGAAAATTTTTTCACTTGTTATTTACAGTAAGATAAAAACATTCACCAACTTTTATTAAAATAAAACCATTTAAACTGGGTGTTCGGATTTATATGTCACTTAGTATATTTCTTATGAACATAAAATTACTGACTTCTTCTTTGGTCTATTGCCTGTAGCAGATGCAACGGCAGAAGGACTTTACAACACTATAGTAAATTATTTTTTAAAATGTAATATTAATTATAAAGAAAATCTAATATGCTTTGCATCAGATGGTGGGAATTCTTAATTCATTATCCACCAAATTAAAAGCCGATATTCCTAATTTATTCATTATGAAATGTGTCTGTCATTCATTTAGCTTATGTATTAATTATGCTTGTGCTAAATTACCAGATGATATTGAGATGTTCATACGTATCTACAATACAGTTTTAAAAGACAAACTGAGTTTACCGAATTTCAGGAGTTTGTAGCAGTAAAACCTCATAAAATTTCACAATCCTCTCAAACAAGGTGGTTGTCTGTATTGCCTGTTGTAAAAAGAATGCTTGAGCAATATGATGCTTTAAAATTATATTTTACAGATCAGTGCTACAATAAAAATGGCATTCAAGCACAAAATATCTTACATTTTCTTCAAAATCCATCTACCATATTGTATTTACATTTTTTAAACTTTGTGCTGCCTCTTTTTATGGAATTAAATTTAGAAATGCAATCCGAAAATATTGAAATACTATACATCACATTTTATATAAACTAGTTGAACATGTGTTAAGAAAAATTTTGGATTGTTACATGAAAAAGGATTATTTAGATAAAACTTTGATTGAAAAAGTGGAATATAAAAATCCTCATAATTTTGTGAAAATAGAAAACATTTATTTAGGTGTCTACATAAGAGGTGTTATAAGCAATAATGAATATAAACTAAATGATGCAGAATTATTTGACTTGAGAAAGAGGTGTATAGATTTTTTAACAGAAAGTTGTTTTCAAATTTATCAAAGATTGATAATAAAAGCAAAACTGTCACTACTTTAAAACATATGCCACTTATATAGATGAAGTAATTGCAAAAAAACAAGCATCATTAGGGCCTTCAGTTTTCCATTTTCCCAAATTGACAACTGATAACGTAAATTAAATAGACAACTAATGGCGTTGCCTAGGAAATCTTGATTTAAGTGAATATACAAATTTAAGCGTTCAAAAATTTTGGAAAAAAAATTCAACATTAAAATCTGGTGATGATTCTCTTATGTTTAAAACCTTAACTAATTTTGTTTTTAATCTTTTTAGTTTGCCACATTCAAGTGCAAATGTCGAAAGGATATTTTCTCAAATAAATCTAAAGAAAACTAAAATAAGAAATAAATTATCGACTGAAAGTTTAAGTGGAATTTTACATACCAAAGTTTTGTCCCTAATGATTTGTTTAGAAGAATGGATTCGTCAATGTACAATAAACCTCAAAATTAAATTATAATACCTACTTTTGATTAATTTGCTTTATTGTTTTCTTGAAAACAAAATATTTTATGTTATGCTATGTTCATTCGTTCGCTATTTATACATAATATTTTTTTTTATATTTTTTATAATATGCATACTTAAGTTATCATGTATTTTAGTTTATAATATATATTTTAAGAAATACCTGTTACGTTAATTAAACTATACTAAGTGACATATAAATCCGAACACCCAGTTTAAATGGTTTTATTTTAATAAAATTTTGTATAAGTACTTAATGAAGCATAATAAGTAAATGATAAAAATTTCAAAATGATTGCACTGCTTTAAAGCCCTTTGACCTTTAATAATGTGTGGATGCACCCTGATGTGCTACGCATTCTCCAACGCGCCTAGGCATGCTTCTGATCAGGTGGTCAATGTCCTCCTGTGGTATCTCATTCCAGGCAACCACCAACTCCTCTCGAAGTGGTTCTATAGTCTGAGGAGGACGTTGCAAATTGAGCAATCTCCTACCCATCATACCCCACACGTGCTCAATTGGGGATAAGTCGGGAGATCTTGGTGGGCATGGTAACAATGTAACATCATTATGTTGAAAGAAGTCTATTGTGACCCTTGCAACATGTGGTCGGGCATTATCTTGTTGGAAAGTTGGAACTTCCAGGGTGTCAAGATAGGGTAAAAGATGGGGTTCTAGAACTTCGTGGATATAACGCTGCGCGTTCATGTTACCTCTGATGAAGATTAAAGGTGACCTGGAACCATAAGCTATAGCACCACAAACCATAACTCCAATAGTGTGATGAACATGTCTTTCGACAAAAAACTGTGGATTCCTCCTTTCACCACGTCGCCTTCTAACCCTGGCACGACCATCGTGCATGCCTAAACAAAATCGAGACTCGTCACTAAAGACAATACTGTTCCATTCCTGATCCCAGAGTGACCGTTGTCTGCACCACTCAAGGCGATAACGTCGGTGTTCTCGAGTTAAAGGGAGGATCCTGTGTGGCCGGTATGAAAACAAGCCAAAACTTCTCATTCATCGGTAAACACTTCGCATGCCAATAGGTCTTCCGTGTTCTGCAAACCATTCATTTGCAATGGACCTGGTAGTGGAGAAACGGTCCCTTAAGGCCAATAAACTTAGGCGGCGATCTTCACGGTCTGTTGTTCTACGGCGGCGTCCAGTGCCCCTTGCTCTTTGCGTACGGCCTTCTCGAAGCCATGCCTGACAACACCTAACCACAGTGTCTACACTTCTTTGCACTCTAACTGTAATGGCCCGAAAAGAAAGTCCAGCTTCCCGAAGTCCCACTATACGGCCACTATCAAACTCACTAAGTTGACGAAATCGTACAGGTCTCCGTACTCTAGGCATCGTAACCGATCGTAAAGGATGTCAAGAACCAAAATCCGCCAACGTTGATTCTTTACTGCGGCTGAAATATTCATTTTTAGAGCGTTAGTGAATTAAAAAAAAGCAGTATAAAAACCGGAATGTCCAACTGATAAGGTTGAAAATTTTTTCACTTGTTATTTACAGTAAGATAAATACATTCACCAACTTTTATTAAAATAAAACCATTTAAACTGGGTGTTCGGATTTATATGTCACTTAGTATAATTATATGTAAAAAATTTGTTTGCATTTGTTTATCAATACTCCTACCACAAATTACAAACAATATTCAGATGTATATTAAATATATAAAAGTAATTCTAAAATAAACATGGTTTTTTAAGTTGTTATGGAAATCTAGGGAAATTTTGGCAGAATATCTAGGGAGAAAAAGAATAGTCGTCTGGCAACACTGATTTCATTATCAGTTGTCAAAGCTACGTCGAGTCTAACAACAAGGCATTTGCATTAAATTTTGTGTTGAAAACAATATCAACGGTACGCAAACCTTGGAAATGCTAGCAAAAGGCTTCATCAGTCATCGCCGATGATGAGCGCAGCGCAGCGGCAGGACATCGACAGCGAAAACAGAAGAAAACGTACACAACGTGAAGCAAATGTTGGCCACCAACCGCAAATTAACTATCAGAGAGATGGCAGAGAACTTGAGCATTGCTTATGGATCCGTTCAAAACACTTTGGTCAAGGATTTGGGTCTCCGTCATATTGCAGACAAGTTGGTGCCAAAAGACTTGAATTTCGTGCAAAAAAATGACCGTGTTGATATCGCCAAAGGCATGAATTCCAAGGCTGATTCTGACCTAACATTTATCAAACGCGTCATTATTGGAGACGAGGCGTGAGTTTATGAGTACGACCGCGTCGTTTCCAGTCGAAAAAGAAGGTAACGGTTTTCATGGATTACTACGGCCTGGTGCATAGTGCATTCTTGCCAGAAGGTCAGACTGTCAACAAGGAGTACTATTTGGGTGTTCTGAGATGTCTGCGTGAATCAATCCGTCAAAAACGCAAGCATTTGTGGGCAAACGACTCGTGGATCTTGCACCACGATAACGCAGATCGCACAATGCCATCATTATCCGTGAGTTTTTGGCCAATAACAACACGAATACCATTCAACAGCCACCCGATTCACCTAATTCGGCCCCCTGTGACTTCTTCTTGTTCAATCGAATCAAAAAGCCACTGACAGGAGCCCGCTTCAGCAGCCGAGAGGAAATAATGGAAAAGTCGAAGATGGCCCTAATAGAGATACTTAACATCGAGCTTAAAAAATGCTTCGAGGACTGAATCAAGCGCTTGCATAAGTGCTTTGACTACTACTACTTTGAAGGGGACAGTATCGATTTTGAACAATTAACTTGTGTTGTTTATTTTTTAAATACATTCCGGGAACTTTTTGATCAAGGTCGTATAACAAACTCCCAGCGAATCTCAGGAATGTCAGTAGCATTGATAGTTTTAAACGTCAACTACTTTCTGTTTTGAGAATAATTTAAAGTCATACTGTTTTATTTTACTTTTAATTATGTGTACTTCCTCTTCCGACGAGTCTTCGGTCATTTTATGAACTACAAGACGATTAATTTATACTAAGTGACATATAAATCCGAACACCCAGTTTAAATGGTTTTATTTTAATAAAATTTTGTATAAGTACTTAATGAAGCATAATAAGTAAATGATAAAAATTTCAAAATGATTGCACTGCTTTAAAGCCTTTGACCTTTAATAATGTGTGGATGCACCCTGATGTGCTACGCATTCTCCAACGCGCCTAGGCATGCTTCTGATCAGGTGGTCAATGTCCTCCTGTGGTATCTCATTCCAGGCAACCACCAACTCCTCTCGAAGTGCTTCTAGAGTCTGAGGAGGACGTTGCAAATTGAGCAATCTCCTACCCATCATATCCCACACGTGCTCAATTGGGGATAAGTCGGGAGATCTTGGTGGCCATGGTAACAATGTGACATCATTATGTTGAAAGAAGTCTATTGTGACTCTTGCAACATGTGGTCGGGCATTATCTTGTTGGAAAGTTGGATCTGCCAGGGTGTCAAGATAGGGTAAAAGATGGGGTTCTAGAACTTCGTGGATATAACGCAGCGCGTTCATGTTACCTCTGATGAAGATTAAAGGTGACCTGGAACCATAAGCTATAGCACCCCAAACCATAACTCCAACAGTGTGATGAACATGTCTTTCAACAAAAAACTGTGGATTAATCCTTTCACCACGTCGCCTTCTAACCCTGGCACGACCATCGTGCATGCCTAAACAAAATCGAGACTCATCACTAAAGACAATACTGTTCCATTCCTGATCCCAGAGTGACCGTTGTCTGCACCACTCAAGGCGATTACGTCGGTGTTCTCGAGTTAAAGGGAGGACCCAGTGTGGCCGGTATGAAAACAAGCCAAAAGTTCTCATTCGTCGGTAAACACTTCGCATGCCAATAGGTCTTCCGTGTTCTGCAAACCATTCGTTTGCAATGGACCTGGTAGTGGAGAAGCGGTCCCTTAAGGCCAATAATCTTAGGCGGCGATCTTCACGGTCTGTTGTTCTACGGTGGCGTCCAGTGCCCCTTGCTCTTTGCGTACGGCCTTCTCGAAGCCATGCCTGACAACACCTAACCACAGTGTCTACACTTCTTTGCACTCTAACTGCAATTGCCCGAAAAGAAAGTCGAGCTTCCCGAAGTCCCACTATACGGCCCCTATCAAACTCACTAAGTTGACGAAATCGTACAGGTCTTCGTACTCTAGGCATCGTAACCGATCGTAAAGGATGTCAAGAACCAAAAACTGCCAACGTTGATTCTTTACTGCGGCTGAAATATTCATTTTTAGAGCGTTAGTGAATTAATAAAAAGCAGTATAAAAACCGGAATGTCAAACTGATGAGGCTGAAAATTTTTTCACTTGTTATTTACAGTAAGATAAATACATTTACCAACCTTCATTAAAATAAAACCATTTAAACTGGGTGTTCGGATTTATATGTCACTTAGTATATCTATCTACTTTAATTTTTACTCGACACCGTTGTCATAAACGATTTTCAAAGACGAATTAGCACTACCTAGTATGACCCCACCTGGATTCACGTGTTGTAAACATCGCAAAACAAAAACGTTTATCTGATGTTCTAAAATTTTCGCACTCACAACATCTATACTTCATATCCTCCATTTCGGATCCGCGACAAATTTTAATATGGAACTCATGACGAGCAAGCTACGCCATTGCTCATAACTATAAAGCTTTTGAAAAAGAAAATTATCCTCATTTTCCCATTTTGTATTTGTTTTCAGTACCTGTATCGTTGTAGAACATTTTTATATGAATTTCTGTATTGGATTCTGAAGTCAAACGTAAACAGTAAGTAGGTAGTAAATATCTTTTTGTTCTGACATATTTATGTAGTAGATGATTGAATGCGAAGTGGTGATTATTTCTGCTTTGTTTGACACCTGTTATCATTGAGCAATAATAATGGCAAACAGCGATAAAACAATCCGACAGCTAATCATAAAAATATTGGATACACGTAGGACTACCGCGATAATCAGCTTTTATTATTACACGCCGTGTCATTATTGTATTGAAACAAAAGCATGCTATGAAAACCGAACTGTTGCAATTTTTACAGCTTATGATTATATCACGGACTGGTGATAAAACCGCAATAAACGTATTAGATTTAAAAATGTATGAAGCATGAGAGCATGAGAGGTTATTTTATAATTTGCTTACGCCATCGTGTAAAATAATTTCGATTCGCCCTTACAGTTTTTTTATAAAGAATCTGGCAACGCTGATTGGCCACCCATCTCATCGGGTAGCCGCGACGCAGATATGTATACGTTTACGCGTGTGTTGAAAATATTTCTATAATTCCAAGTTTTAAGGGGAAATGTACGGCATATCTGAAAGATGTCTAATAGGAGCGTAGAATTACTGGATTTGGAGACGTATAAATAAACTAACGCCAGAAATTGACACACCCTAAAACTCCTAACTCCCAATATCTAACCACTACAATTTTTTCTGGAAACGATCAGGAGCATCGCCACGGGGCCAATTTTCAAAGATTTAAAAGCAAAATTCGACCAGCACTTTCCAAGTCATAGGCATGCCAAGGTTTAGAGGACCAACAGACAGACCAAGAGACAGACGAAAATGATTAGATATGGGTCTCAAAAACAGCGCAACTATGAAAATTTGAATCATCAAGCACTTGATATTGAACGCACTGTTGGTGTTAGGCTTCTATCAATATACATTACCAGGTCTACCGGGAAGCTGTGTCCGCTTTTCGGTCAAAACAAAGTATTGCATGTATATGTTTTACTCTTATACTGATTTATCAAAACATTTACTAATTTATGACAGATGTTTAACCATGTCGACTGGACTATAACTTGTAGATCCATCAGACGCTGTCCGTTAACTGATGCTTCCGCCATCTCTGCCTATATTTAATCCTCTATCGACGAGTCGAGAAATATTCCAGTGTTTTCCAGTTCGACTCGCGAACTTTTATGGAAGCAGATTCATTTCGATGACGTTGTTCTCGAACATGAATTCGAAGCTTCTTATTCCGGTTACTGTGTCAGCGCATCTATATGTGTATGGACAGAGTCCACAGTATCTGGTATCCGTAAATTTATTTTCCACCCCTTGTTATAGATACGTTTTGGTCCCGGGGGTAAATTTCACGGGTGTAAAAATTACGTTGACCCCAAGTTTGTCTCGGCGTCGACAAATACATAAATATCATGCATCTTTCGCACAAAACTCAATTTTCACCTGTGATAGGGGTAGTTTTTGGGCCTCGGATAAACTCTAGAGGTGTAGGGGTCTTTTCAACCAACATGCGGATTCTGGGTCAAAAAATATACTAAGTGACATATAAATCCGAACACCCAGTTTAAATGGTTTTATTTCAATAAAAGTTGTTGAATGTATTTATCTTACTGTAAATAACAAGTGAAAAAATTTTCAGCCTCATCAGTTGGGCATTTCGGTTTTTATACTGCTTTTTTTTAATTCACTAACGCTCTAAAAATGAATATTTCCGCCGCAGTAAAGAATCAACGTTGGCGGATTTTGGTTCTTGACATCCTTTACGATTGGTTACGATGCCTAGAGTACGGAGACCTGTACGATTTCGTCAACTTAGTGAGTTTGATAGGGGCCGTATAGTGGGACTTCGGGAAGCTGGACTTTCTTTTCGGGCAATTGCAGTTAGAGTGCAAAGAAGTGTAGACACTGTGGTTAGGTGTTGTCAGGCATGGCTTCGAGAAGGCCGTACGCACAGAGCAAGGGGCACTGGACGCCGCCGTAGAACAACAGACCGTGAAGATCACCGCCTAAGATTATTGGCCTTAAGGGACCGTTTCTCCACTACCAGGTCCATTGCAAATGAATGGTTTGCAGAACACGGAAGACCTATTGGCATGCGAAGTGTTTACCGACGAATGAGAAGTTTTGGCTTGTATTCATACC
The DNA here is from genome assembly GCA_963669975.1 of Acanthoscelides obtectus. Classification (NCBI taxonomy): domain Eukaryota; kingdom Metazoa; phylum Arthropoda; class Insecta; order Coleoptera; family Chrysomelidae; genus Acanthoscelides; species Acanthoscelides obtectus. The sequence continues at coordinate 113,477,022 of CAVLJG010000001.1, read as the reverse complement.
GGCCACACTGAGTCCTCCCTTTAACTCGAGAACACCGACGTAATCGCCTTGAGTGGTGCAGACAACGGTCACTCTGGGATCAGGAATGGAACAGTATTGTCTTTAGTGACGAGTCTCGATTTTGTTTAGACATACACGATGGTCGTGCCAGGGTTAGAAGGCGACGTGGTGAAAGGAGGAATCCACAGTTTTTTGTTGAAAGACATGTTCATCATACTGTTGGAGTTATGGTTTGGGGTGCTATAGCTTATGGTTCCAGGTCACCTTTAATCTTCATCAGAGGTAACATGAACGCGCAGCGTTATATCCACGAAGTTCTAGAACCTCATCTTTCACCCTATCTTGACACCCTGGCAGATCCAACTTTCCAACAAGATAATGCCCGACTACATGTTGCAAGAGTCACAATAGACTTCTTTCAACATAATGATGTCACATTGTTACCATGGCCACCAAGATCTCCCGACTTATCCCCAATTGAGCACGTGTGGGATATAATGGGTAGGAGATTGCTCAATTTGCAACGTCCTCTTCAGACTCTAGAAGCACTTCGAGAGGAGTTGGTGGTTGCCTGGAATGAGATACCGCAGGAGGACATTGACCACCTGATCAGAAGCATGCCTAGGCGCGTTGGAGAATACGTAGCACATCAGGGTGCATCCACACATTATTAAAGGTCAAAGGGCTTTAAAGCAGTGCAATCATTTTGAAATTTTTATCATTTACTTATTATGCTTCATTAAGTACTTATACAAAATTGTATTACAATAAAACCATTTAAACTGGGTGTTCGGATTTATATGTCACTTAGTATACCATGCTACAGGATCTGGTATCAGAAAATCAACTTTCGCTCTTTGTAGTGGTAGTTTTTGGGCCCGGGGTGAACTCAGGCGTGATATTCTACCACAAATTCATCGTCGAAAAATAAGTAGGAATACCATGCTCCAGCATGTGCCATTTTCACGCATCTTAGGAGTAGTTTTTGGGCTTGGGGGTAATTCTCGACGTCTAGGAACTTTTCTGATCCTTCTTATCGTCAAAAAATACATGCAATATCATGGCAGTGTGATGTAATTTATTTGTTTCATCCATCCAGTAAATAAAGGAATTATTGTTTATTTATTTGCGTGGCCTTCCTTACTAGTCTAAAATTGATGTCCGAACTGATAAAACGTTCCGGCAGAACTAATAGAGAATCGGTTTCCTTCCTTCAAAGGTCATACTCTATAACCTTCTCTGAATATATTTAAATTGATCTTATTTATGCAAAGGAGATTGTTTCGTACCAAACGTGGACTGCAAAATAATCTACAGAATGATATCAGCAGCCATTGCAAAGTAACCTTTACATCAATATACAGAACCTTGTGCGTGTAAATATCACCAAAAGGAAACAAAACGTTCATACAGATTCTCAAAAGAGGAGTCGGTATATGTTTTTTATGCATAACCTTCGAGTTTGTTGAAAATAAAAGTTATTAGTAAATTATACAAATAGTATTTATTATTATTAATAATTAATAGATGGGTTCAAAGATCATTTCATCATCAAAAGAAGATAAAAAGTTCATACATAACGGGTGCGGGATCTATTACTTTTTTTTTACCTATAAGTTTGTGTTACCATGTGAGTCAAAAGTCATTTGGTATGCATAAATAAACTGTCAAAGGTATGCCATTTTATAGTCATGCATTCGTTTACAACACAACAACGCATTTTGGTTATCCAAACTTATTACGAAAACGGTCGAAATATAAAAAATACTTTTCGCAAACATCGCACTAGTTTTGGCCGACATGGACGCCCTACAGAGCCTGGAATTCGTTGGATTGTTAATCGTTTTGAGGAAACTGGATCAGCTGAAGGTCGTAGACCATACCAACATGCTCGTCCAGCTCGTACTCGTGAAAACATACCCGCAGTGGGTGAAAGTGTGCAAGAAGATCCAACCACCTCGACTAGGCACCGTTCGCAACAATTGGGAATTAGTGAGACCACTTGATGCCGGATTTTGGTTTGATCAAGACGGAGCAACGGCTCACACGTCTCGCCAAACAATCGCCTTATTGCACACGAAATTTCAAGACCGCATAATTTCACTAAATTCAGATGTCAGTTGGCCCCCGAGATCGTGCAATTTAACACCTCATGACTATGTTCTGGGGGATTTTTGAAAGGAAAAGTGTATGCGAATCGTCCCCGGACAATTCAAGACCTGACGGGCAATATTCGGACTGAAGTTGCGGCCATAGACCCGATTATTCTGGGAAAAGTCATTGAAAATTTTGATGTTCGGATGTTGGCCCGTAAACGAAGCCGCGGTGGTCACATGACTGATGTTATTTTTCATACATAAATGGCATAAACCAACCTTCATTTATCAATAAAAAAATTCGATTTCACCTCGTAGAAAGAGTATTGATTTTTGAAATAGAAAAAAAAGTAATAGATGACGCACTTATTATCAAAAGGGGAGTAGCTTTAAACAAGTTTTTTCCGGAAATACCTTCGAGTCTGTTGAAAATAAGAGTTATTGGTAAATTATAATAATTAATAGTAATTTACACAGCGGCTTAAACTCTTGTGTATGTTCATCATCAAAGGAGGAGTAGTTTTAAACAAGTTTATTTCGGAATATCCTTAGGGTTTGTGGAAAATAAAAGTTAATAGTTAATTAAAAAAAGTAATATTTTATTTTATTGTGAATAACGCGAGTCGAACCAGGCATACATGCCTCTATGGCTAAGAAATATACCGAAATGTTTGGTGGAAATTGTAAGTGCACAAATTATTTGGTGAAAACGTGTGAAACGGGTTACTACGAGCCCCTTCCCACTTCAGTTGGCCCAACTATTGAAATCTTAGATTTTTTCTTATCAAACACAAATAATAAAAATGTAGCAGGGTGTTATAGGTTTAAAATATTAACAATGAATATTTTGATAATATATACTAGAAAACACCAACTTTATCACTCCCTAATCAAATTTGCAGCTTAAAAATAACACATTTTGCAATTACAGCAACCTATCTTCATTTCAATGCAAAATATGTCTATAACGCATAGGTGGCTGTGAAAAATAAAAGCCGTGACAATTGTTTTTATCAATCACAGCTGTCAGAATACGTTTAAAATAGTTTTGGGTAGTTAAGGTTTTCAAAATGGGTAGAGGAAAGGTTATTATTGAGAAAATTCGGTTACTGATAATTAAATTTTTTAATTCTGGGAAATCAAGCTCAGAAATTGCAACTTTGTTAGACTTATCGCGGTACAGTGTGAGAAATATTGTCCGAAGATATAACGTAACTGGTTCAGTTAATATTAAGCCACGATATGTGAAAAAAAGTAATATCACAAATGCCGACCGAAGAGCACAACTTGTTTATAGGCTAAAGGAAAGCCAATATTAACTCCACTGCAAAAGAAAAATCGGATTAGATGGGCTAAAGAACATAGACAATGGACACCTCAACATTGGTGTGTAATGCAATGGAGTGATGAGGCCCGATTCGAAGTTTGTGTTGGTGACAGTCGCAGTAGAGTTATTCGCAAAAAAATGAAGCATTCCATGTTGACTGTCTGAAGAGAAAAGTGAAATTACCAGCATCCATTATGGTATGGGGCAGTATGTCATCAAAAGGAGTAGGAAAACTTCATTTTATTGATGGAAATGTGGATACAAACAAATATTTGGCAATTTTAGAAGAATCGCTTTTACCAGTGATGGAACAATGTTTGACATCCGGCCAAGATTTTGTGTTTCAGCAAGATGGTGCAGCGTGCCATACTTCAAAAAAGGTTATAAAATGGATGGAAGAAAATAATGTACCACTTTTGAAATGGGCTTCTAGCAGTCCAGATCTGTCACCTACTGAAACTTTGTGGCACGAGTTGAAAAGGTTCTACGACAACATCCTGCTCGTACAATCACCGGAATGAGACAAAGGCTTCAAGAAATATGGGATTGTTTTACACCAAATTTTTGCCAATACTTGGTTAACACTATGCCCCAAAGAATTTCAGCTGTAATAAAAAGGTGATGTTACCCAATGGTATTCTTTCAATTGATGCTTTGTTAACTTCGCGCATTTATTCGCACATTGTTCAGATGTTCTATTAGTTATAGGTCTAAGTGATTTCAAATATGTATTTTTCACGACTAGAGTGTATCTAAAATGTTTTTGAGAAAATAAATTGTTCTAGAAGTAAATAGTTTCGTCATGTTTAGTTTATAAAGGCATATTTTGGTACAATAGGGTCATGCCAGGAAAAAACGTTTCGCTTCAATTCTTACTTGCGAAAAATGGGAAAAGAATTTTCAGTGTCGTGTGAATAGCACTGATCAAGGTTAATAGTAACTTATCTGATTTTTATCGTTTTGTTTTTGCAATAATTCGAAAATCCTTTGTGCGATCTTGTTGTTCAAAAATTTAACCTGTGAGCATTTTAGGGCTAAAAAGTGAGCAAAGATTCATAAATTTAGCGGTAAAATAACTTATTGAAAAAAAATGATCCTATTTTTCACAAACAAAAAACCCTATTTCCACGGTTTCACCAAATCATTTATCCACTTCCCCGAACAATTCTGCTATATTTTTTAGACTATTTTAGATAAAGTAAGACCAATCGTTTTTAACCATTGAAGTAGGTCATTTTTAGATTTTGGATCATGTACAACTCGGAGAATAGAGGATAGTTGCTAAGAACGATTATTGTTCGAAATTATAAAAAAATTAAAAAACACACCAAAAACATTTTTTCACGATTTGTTTGAAAGATTGTTTACAACAAATAAATGTGACTGTGAATAAAAATCGAGTTTTGACATTTCTGTCATGAATTCTAGGTTCTCGTCCCGTCCACGCGAACTATCTAGTTTCTTTTGCTCAAATCTTCCCGCTACCACGTTATTTTACAAAAAATTGATATCATTCTATATTTTTGAAGATTGTAGTAGGGCAGGTGACTGCTATTGAGCTATTTACTTACTCTTGGTTCTCCTCCAGCAATTCATCTTCATCTTGCGACAGACAGCACGATTGAAACTTCGAAAAATTTATACCGTTTTTAAACCTTTTCCTTAGAAAGCACACTTTGTCGGTTACAGGAGGATGTAGGAGCAGTTTAAAATCAACCATGATCTTCGGTTGACATAACTTGAATTTCAGTTGGTGGTGAAATGTCAGAATCAGGTGTTTTTCGTACGAGTAGAAATGGCTCAAATCTGATATTTAGCGACACCTAGCAGGGGATTGCGAAAGCACAAATTGTATTGATTTTGCTCCAGGGGGAAGTCAATACTTCGAATGTAATAGTCTGGTACTTGTAGTAACAATTTGTCTTACTATAATAATAATAATAAAAGCTTTTATTCAAATTGCTTTGCGGATATGAAACAGGAAAAGGTCAGATTAACTTAAGTGAAAGAAAAATATACATGATTAAATTAAGATAAAATAGGTGATTACAAGTCATAAAATAAGTAGCAAGAAATTGTTTGTTTAGAAGTATAATTAGTGAAATAGAACAGTATAAAAAGTATGCAGCGTAAATATACAGGGTGTTTCTTAATGATATGCGAATATTTATCGGTTACAGGAGGATGTAGGAGCAGTTTAAAATCAACCATAATCTTCGGTTGACATAACTTAAATTTCAGGGGTGTCGTAACATTTTTGGTGGTGAAATGTCAGAATAAGGTGTTTTTCGTACGAGTAGAAATGGCTCAATTCTGATATTTAGCGACACCTAGCAGGAGATTGCGAAAGCACATATTGTATTGACTTTTCTCCCCGGGGAAATCAATAATAATAATAATAATATTTATTCGCCAAAATACAAAAAATGGGCAAATAAATATGAAAAAACCACAGAAGGCATCGCCCGTGTGTGGTTTATATCTTAATAACTAACAATCAATCATATATGTGTATAACAATTATTGTTAAATCTAAAAAGTATTAATGTAATTGGAATTTTGTAGTTTTACTTTTCTATATAATTACTATATGTATAGTCATTCGCTGCACAGTACTAACCCAGTCTTTCAATTTTCTTCTAAATTTTTTTCTAAAATTAAGTATTTTTATTTCGTTTGGTACTACATTATATAATTTAGCTGCTAAGAATTTAAATGGTTTTTTGAATAATGTTTTGTGTGGTCTTTGGATATTAGATGAGCCTATTCGAAATCGTGTGTTATGCTCGTGTTTATAGGATTTTTTCTTTTTATTACAATACTTATGGTATAAGGTGGTGGCATGTAAGAAATAAAGTTGTCTTGTATCAAGTATCCCTGTTTCTTGATATAAGTTGTTCGTTGGATATAATCTTGGCTTATGGAAAATGGCTTTCAAAACAGTTTTTTGTGCTATATTCAGGTCAGAAATATATGTCTTGCATATATATAGATATATATATATATATATATATATATATATCTTGAGACGTGGTCATCGTCGTTTAGACCAGTTAGGTGAAAAATTAAAGCTTCCGCCTTTTGTTGGGTACTTCGACAAAATTTAAGCAAAGAGGACTCTTTATACTTTTTTAATTCTCTCTAGCTTTCAATGGACTTTGCCATCATCATCAGGAGAGTAGTATGTGAGGATGTTGCTAATTGTTGTTTACGTATAGGATGAGGGAAACGTCCAGTAACATGGTGAGAGCTGGATAGATGGTACAATGGTCAAAATTATATAAAATATGACAAGAACAAGTTAAAAACAGATTAAAAATTATTTAAAAACATTAAAGCATTACATCGTGAAGCCACTTGATGATTGCAGAGTGTCATTCTACGTAGTGACAGCAAGACAGATAGTAGCGGTAGTAGAATAACGGAAGCGTCTGGATTTGTTCATAACGGAAGGCAATCCGATCATTTTTAACAAGATGTCAAGCATAACTTCTCTCAAACGAATCTTCCTGAGGCAATTAGTAAATAATGTTACATACCTCGTCTGTGGGCTTTTCTTGCCGATTTCTACACGGTGAGAATCCCCACTTATGAACGGATTTTGTTCGACATTTTTAAAATCTCGACCCATTTTTTCTCAACCTCGTTCTAACTCATCTGTGTACACTAATAAATTTTTTATCGCGACTACCTAGACTGATATTAATTCCCCCTTGAACGTGTTTGTTACACAATCACAGAAAATCGCTTACAAGGAACCCCATTTTCTTTAATAATACACTATAGAAAACCACTAATTAATACCGTACGTTAGTTTCTATTAACAACAACAAAAACACGTGGTTAAGAAACTTGATGTCAAGGATTCTGTCGGATATGAGCTTAACTGAATGTCACAAATATGAGAAGTTAGGAAATTTTTCTGTTTACTTAAAATGTGTTTTGGATAATCTGGTTATCATGACCTCGAACAAATGATTTATATTATAATTTAGCTAATTGAATATATTTGGAATTTGTCAAAATATCGCATTGTTTATTGGTGTAAATAACTGAAAACGACATATTCTTGCTACAAAAGTCCACTTCGCTGGTAAACCATATACATTTTTAACACTTTCCGAGACAACCCTGCTGTAATCTGTTCTACTAGGGTGGGGCAAAAGTCGCGAAGCAACTTGAAAAGTTGATAACTTTTTTAAATTTATTTTGTTTTCTTTTTTTTCCAGGACTGTGAAAAATAAATCCGCGAGATTGATTATGGATCGTTACAACCTTAATCGACGAACCAAACTTATAGAATTTTATTTTGAATATCATCACTCAATAATTCAAACTCAACGAGCATATCGTCGTCATTTCAATTTGCGGAATTCGCCCTCTGAATCTATGATTCGACGCTTAGTGACACGATTTCAGCAACAAGGTACAGTTATGGATCTCCCACGAAGCGGAAGGCCACGTTCCGCAATAAATGAAGAGAACATTCAACGCGTTCAGGAGAGCGTTCAGGAGAATCCGTAAACCTCAACCCGAAGACGTTCTGCTGAGCTGCAGATGTCTCGAAGGTCTTTACGCAGAATATTAAAAGGAAATTTACGTCTGTTTCCATATAAAGTGCAGCTAGTGCAAGAACTAAAACCAGCAGATTTCGAAGAACGACTAGCTTATGCAGTTCGCTTGCAAAGAATGGCTCGAGAAGATAATGAATTTATTTATTCTCTGATCATGAGCAATGAAGCCCATTTTCATTTGAATGGCTTTGTAAATAAGCAGAACTGCAGAATATGGGATATCGAGAACCCAAGGGTGGTTCATCAAAGACAATTACATCCGCTTAAATGTACAGTATGGTGCGCAGTTACGTCTCAACGAATTATTGGACCATTCTTCTTCGAAGACCACGATGGGAATACTGTATCTGTAGATGGCGAGCGATATCGGGATATGATTCAAAATTTCTTAAGACCAGCTCTTGCTGATAATCAAGCGATGAGGTTCCAACGAGATGGGGCCACTGCGCATACTGCGATTAAGACTCTGAACTGCAAATACTGACACAATCAAGCACGTCTATTATATCAGCAGGTGATAAAAATATCAATAGATACAGCCATGACAGAATGTAATACAATAATAATAATAATTAACGTCTTTTATTTGTAATATTCTTACAGGAGGCGAGATTTAGATTATATATCTATTCTACCATCTAACCCCCTTAACAATACGAGATGTAAAAAAAAAAGAATTTGTTGAAAATTGATAGGCACCTGTATACAATAACGAATAATCCAAGTAAATATATAAGGAAAATATGAGGACACTTATGGGTTACAACCGATTTCGCTGCTGATCAAGAAGAACTTCTTTCACTTTTTTCTTGAATTTGGATAATGGATTGGTTTCTTTTAAACTGCGGTCTAAAGAATTATATGATTTGATCGCATTGTAAATGTATGAATTCTGAAATAGAGACGTGCTGTGGCGTGGAATTGAAAAAGTCTCTCTATATCTAATATTAATACGATGCATATGCCCTCTACGTATGAATTTGTTTACTAAATATGACGGTGTTTTTGAATAAAGAACCTTATGAGTCAGATTTAGGAGCTGGTACTTATACATTTTATCAATTTTCATCCACTTGAGTTCATTAATGGCATTCGATATATGATCATATTTTCTGAGATCATTTAGAAGCCTGCAACATGTATTCATAATAGTTTGAATACGATGTCTTGTTATAATATCTAAATAGGGATAGTAAACTACTAAGCAATACGATATCTTTGATAATACGAAATATTCACACAATTGCTTTCTCGCAGATTTATGTAATATAGCCTTATTTGAAAATAAAACTCTGAGAATAGCGTAGCACTGAGTAAATAGATAGTTCACGTGTGCAACAAATTTCAAGTCATCATTTATAATGGTTATAATGCCTAGGTTTTTCGAATGATCCACTGGAATTAATTTATTACCTTTTAAATGTAGGTCTATGTCCTTTTTTAATGTATTCTTTTTTGTTCTATTTGCGTATACTAACATATTTGTCTTCAAAGGGTTCGAACGAAGATTATGACTACTACTGAACTTTTCAATCTGGGCAAGATCTTGATTAATTTTATTATTTGCCGTTTCCAAGTAATTGCTCCTAAATGAATGGAAAATTTGAGTATCATCTGCAAAAAATTGTATCCTGCATGATTTTACCTCTGTTTCTATATCTGAGATATATAATGAAAATAATAGCGGTCCCAAGACTGATCCCTGTGGTACACCAGAACAAATTTTTTGTTCCGTAGAGTACTGTTGATTTAGACGAACTTTTTGATACCGATTTTCAAGGTAGGTTTGAATAAACGAAAGAGGTTTTTCAGAAAATCCATAGTAATTGCATTTAGATACAAGAAGTGAGTGATTAATGGTGTCAAATGCTTTAGTAAAGTCAAGAAGTATGAGAGCTACTGCTTTTTGGTTATCAAGTGTCATTGTTATATTGTCTGTTAAATCACTGAGTGCCGAAGCTGTATTATGACCTTGTCGAAATCCAGATTGTTTAGGTGGAATAATTTTGTTACAATATAAGTAGGCGCAGAGCTGCTCGTAAACAACGCGTTCCAATACTTCAGAAAAAATTGGCAGTAGACTGATCGGTCTCAGTTGACCATAGTTAGTAGGATCAGAACACTTAGGTAGCGGAATAACTATAGCGCGTTTCCACTGATTGGGAAAATATCCCCTCTCTAAACAGCAGTTTATAATATGCGTTAAGTACACATCAATTTCAGGTATACATAGTAGTATCATATGCAAAGTTATTTCATCTGTACCACTAGAATTTGATTTTATTTTATGTATAATTTTAACAACGGTGTCAATAGTCACTTTATTAAATTGAAATTTGAATTTTGAGTTATTTTTATTAGCTCGGTAATATGCAATTTTATCAGCACAAGCCAAATCACTATTCTCGAAAATTGAAATGAATGCCTCATTTATTTTATACGGCTCTGACAAGCTCACGGGAATTGTAGAATCTTTCTGAGATTGTACTTTGAAAGTCTTTAGGGTCTTATAAAACTTCTTTATATCCTGATTTTGAACAGCTTGTAAATAATATCTTTTTTCCCTCCTCGCACGAGCGTTAATGCACGATTTCTGAAATATGTATACTGTTGCCAAGAGGCGGCTGTACGATCACGTTTGTAGTTGAAGTTTAATATTATTATCCAACCAAGGAGCTGGAGCTTTGTTTACACGCACTACCTTTTTTGGACAGTGAACATTAAATAAACATAAAATACTATCTGTTAAAAAGTTAATTTTATCTTCAATGGTGTTAGATTGTATAAACTTCTATTCTTTGCAGTTACTCAGAAACAACTCAAGGCAAGTGGATAAAGGTGTGATGTAACAAAATTATTTAATGGCGAAAATTTACTTTAAACATTTGTTACTGGACCTCTTACTTTACTGACTGTTTAAATATTTAGTTTAATTAGTTTGTTATTATCTTGTTTTGCAACAAAGTAATCATAGAACTCCTTAAGGTTAATTTAATGCAAAAAAGCATTTAAAAAAAATGTTACATGACATCTTTATCCACTTGTCTTCAACTGTAAATTTTGAAAATTCGATAAAAATAGCACTCACCATTTTTGTTTGGTAACTGATCCATCAGCAATGTTCAACGATGTGATCGTCATGATTGTTGATCAAGCTGCTGCGATTATCAATCTCATTCCCGCCAATTTCGAGTGCCCTCGCCCTGGAAAATCACACAATAATCAATTCATCTCTTCGGTTTATTAAGCCGGCATCTGATGCTGGGTTTTTCTGCTTCGTGAATAGGCATTTTATAATTGGAACTAATCGTGCATTTTTATTTACATTTCTATTGTTCTATTTAGCCTAGTCGATTCCGCCTCAGCGCGTTTTATATGTGGTGGGCGTATCGTAAATGACCATTTCATGAAATGTTCGCATTGAAGATGAGAACGTCTTTCACAGGGTAGTAATGCATTCTTAAATTACGTTAAGCCAAAATCGTGTGCTAGCTGAAATATTGTTTGTGTATATTGCCTAAAGGCCGTATCGTTAGTTGTTCCTACAATTGTAGGATACTTTTATGGCCTCCTTGATTTTTATAGCTTCCTACTGTTCTGTATTAGCGCTCTATTGTGAGGTTATGTCACAAAAACCTTTTGCATCAAATTGTTTATGCTTTTGATTTATATCATCAGCCTGAGATTTCCTACAATTCAAAAAGAAAACATGACACTGACACGGAACAGTAGACATCTGCAAATACACCAGCTCTTTTGCAGGAGAGAAAAGATCATGAAAATCAAGGCGGCCATAAAGACTTCCTAAAATTATACAGTTTATCTGCTGAATCAAACCAGTTGCGTCACAAAGTCAAATAATGACAGTAACGCACATGGTTGCCACATTAATTAAACGTTCTGCTCTATGTCTTCGATGAATTACCGCAACTAGCATTACGAAGCGTGTGTTTTGAAAACGGTAGAGCTATTATACATTCTATTTACTACCTAATGTCTCGCTTACGGACTGTAAAGGCATGATCTCGTCCGGTCTCAAAATATTTTCTTAAAGAAATGACGAATTCTTACGCTTGTCGACCCAGACGTTTCGGCAATTTAGAAAAATGCTTAAAAGGACACCTCAAAATTTTGAAAATAATTGTTTTTATAAAATAACACAAATATGGAGGCAAAACGAACGAAAATGAACCACAAATAAACAGCCGTTAGCGGAATTAACTGACAAGCTTTGCGACAATGTCACAACACAGAAAACTGTTACCAACATAAATGTACCCGGGAAATTCAAACTATACGTACCAATTTAGGATCTATTTTGCATTATGGTTGGAATTCAAATTTACTAAACATGACGCAACTGCTTTGTTTCAGTGAATAAACTATAAGAACGACTGACGATACGACCCTATTGTAATTGTACGTATGTAAAATAAATCGCAATTATAATATAATATAATATATATATATATATATATATATATATATATATATATATATATATGTATATATCTTATTTGTGATCCTGTGCCCACCATTTTGTGCAGCATCTGGTGGTTTAAGATGTAATTTTAACTTTTGTTTTAAATATTTTAATCCATTTTAATTTGTTCCTGACATACAGCTGTGTGTAGTTTATATTAATTTTGACGAATGTACCATGTATCCAGCATTCACAGTTACTTTGTGTTTCCCTCAATCAAAACGTTAATAACATTTAGCAACAATCTGATATATAACTGTAAGTTAATTTATAATCATTTTGCACAATAGTTGCTATTTTTTCTCAATGTTATTGCAGCTCTCGATGAAGATGGCAAAGTCCATTGAAAGCTAGAGATTAATAAAGTATAAAGAGTCCTCTTTGCTTAATTTTTGTCAAAGTACCCAACAAAAGGCGGCAGCTTTATTTTTCTAACTGGTCTAAACGGCAATGACCACGTCTCAATATATATATATATATATATATTACCCTATACTTCATGACCTGTATTATGAACACTGATTTTTACAAGCGTTTTTGGTTTTAGTTTTACTCTATTTTGCTTTAATCTTGCCAATTTTGTCACTATTCACAACCCCAACTTGAAACCAACATCGATGTTATATTATTCAGATTTTATTTTGTTCTTACTAATTTTGATATTTGCTTTTAACCTACTTATGCCTGACACACGTGCATGTATATTTTTAGTGTAGCTAAGCTCAATACTTCTTTTTAATGTGTTAGTTATGTCTGAATAATTGATTATAGTTAATTAAACTGCCAGTGACATCGTATATTCACAAGTTTTTTTTGTCGTTTTCCGCCAGTGACTATATAATCACCAAAGTTTATCAGTGCGTAACTACGTAGTGTGTTATCAAATCTACTGATAAACTACATAACTGCGTGTATTTAAATGACAAAAATAGGATAGCCACGCACGAGTTTTTTCTTCCGTGGCATTGCTGTTATTCGTCATTGTTACGCTGGTTCATGCAATAATATTTGGAACTGTACTTTATGGAAAATTTATTATTATTATACTATTTATCTCAGCAATAAATTTAAACATAATATGATAGGTAAGTAACCACAATAATAAAAATTACTGATTCTAGTATTTTTGAAATTTGATGTAGTTATAACAATTAGCAGTAATTCTTAAACATACCATTTTTTCCATAAGTGTAACTGAACTTTACCATTTTTCAATATTCCACGTGGGTATATAAATTTACTTGGCACACATTTTTGAAACATTTTTTTCAACTGATTATTGAACCAAGTAAGTAATAAAAAATAGTTTACAAAATTTTAACCAAGAGCAACGATATACGAATTACTCAACGGACAATGAGGAATAGAGAAGCTAGTTGTCCAGATTTTCGACAATTTGAAACATTATTATAGATTAAGAATTAAAGTCAGAGCAAACCATCTTGTAACCGACCACAGACGGCCTACCATGGACATCTGTTTCGTGCTATTTGACAACTAAGCAGCCCAGTCTAGGCTTGGTTTCTGATAGGATAACGAACGAAATCTGGGAAATTGTCCTCTATCCAAAGTTTAAGGTATATCGAAATAAGCATAAACTGCTAACTGTTACAGAATCGACCACACTGAGACCGAGCCTAGACCATACTGAGGAGTTGCCAAATAGCATGAAACATCAGTCCATGGTTGACCATCTGTGGTCAGACGAACGAAAGCTATATTATAAATTTGTTCAATGGCGAGTAGACCGTATCTACTATAGCTACGACATCTAGCGGTCACAGTGGTAAAATTGCTGACGGTGTGAACTGGGATACAGTTGCTGTTTCCGTTTTTGCAGTGCTCGATTCTGGTAATATGGCACTTTGTTTTGTCTTATTTTGATAAACAATCTTGTCTTTCATACTTTTTTTGTCCAAGTTAAGAATGGTGGTTGCGTTACACTGTTTAGATTAAAAGTTGGACAAGGTTGACAATTTCAAATTCTATGAATCTTGGAAAGTATATCATTGGAACGCGCGACCATGAATGTACCGTGTACTCGTATATACATTTTTTCGTGATTCTTCATTTTATCTCTATTTTCTAGAAGATGTAGATAATAACCAAAACCTAAGACACCCAGTAAACATGAATTCTGATATTAAATCTAGTCAGCACATACCTGAAAATATCGATGATTTTATGCTTTTTCAGCAGTTTAATTGCAAACACTGTAATTGCACGTAACTACGTTTACCTTGTAAGCTTTAACGAGATTACTTATAAGCGTTAATATGCAATCTTTTTTTTGGGAGAACCGTGATTCTACGAAAACGCATACGATGGCTGTATTACCCTAAACTGAGTCACGTTTCAAGGCTTTTTTCATGGGACTCGTCTATCTCAGAACCCTTAGGTCAGAGGTGATTTTTAGATATGTTGAAATCCCATGCATTTTGATAATAGGTGTTTTTCACTCATGGGCGCCTGCACGGGGGAAAGGGGTACCGATCATCAACTCTTAAATTTTTGTGAAAGTGTCCCTAAAACTTTTTGTAGTGTTTCTACCCCACGGCATCTCCATACGGGCGCCCATGCTTTACTTAGAGTGCTATCTTATTTGTTGAATATCAGCAACGGAAATTGTTTTCAACATAAACAAAACACTTGAAATCTTCGAACGTCTGTCCTAAATCACTTCCTCAGCGGCACGTGTATTACGCATCTTGAAAAGTGATATTATGTCGATTTTTTGTTGACATTATATTGGTTTGTTATGACATTATGCAGGTCTTTTTACAAGATGTTAACTTAGCACTAGCTGATGGCCACTTGTTGTGAGCTCGTTTTGTAGTTGTACGTGTTGCCTAAACTTCATACTAGTTACTACGCCAGGGAGCTGCTGTATATCACAATATACACTAATGCAAAAAATTAAGGGATCAAATAAAAATTGCAAATTTTTAATCATTCTGTATCTCAGTAAAAATAGTTCTATTGAGGTTCTAAAAGGAGCATTTTGAAGCTTAAATAGTCTAGCTTTTGAGTATTCAATGACAAACGTTTTTGAAGCTGTAGGTTTTAGGCAATTACAGGAAAAAGTGTGAAGAAAAACAATTGCGAATTTTTCTATATCTATTTTTCAATCCACGGACTTGTAAAACTATTTTTTCGCTAAACCATTGCGTGTAATCAATAGCTCATTTATTTAGCTTCAATTTGATTTTTTCAAAACCTCGATACGACCATGTTTTGCTGAGATACTGAATTTTTAATGAGACAGAACAATTTTGGCTTGTATCGTCGATAGCTCTGGAACCAATCAATCTACAGAAAATCTAAGTATGGCTTCAAAAGATGAAATTGATTATCTAAAAGGATCAATGATTATTTATGGAAAACATTTATAAATTTATAAATTGTAAATACTGATCACGCTTATTGCTGCTAAAAACTTTAAAATAAAAAAATCTTCTTCTTGAGCTTTTTACACAGTTTTATCACGAGATATCAACATTTTTGAGAAAGATTTTTCTAATAAATTAGAAGCTTTTTGTAAGAAAAATGAGGATAAACCTCAAAAAACCTGTTGTCCATTTGATAGCTTCTAGATCATTTATTTTTTCACACCAAGAAGAAGGAAAAAATTTCTAGGTAGACCGAAGTGAAACTTTACAAACTTATTATGGGAATATGAAGCTGTAAAATTCCCGCTCAACACTAGAAATTTTGTAAATATTTACAAATTTGCCCTTGGTTTACAAAAACACCACACATTACCTATTTTTCCAGTTTTTTTTTCATCTCATGGGAATGATGAACTTTTTTTATGAATGACCAGTGATTCTTTAAGAGAATACATTCCAGTTTTCTCACTTGGCAATAGTTCTATAACTTGTTGCGAGAATTTTTTATATTTAAAAGAAATGTAGGTACTTGAATCAAAACAGCACAAAGTGCCATCTATTACCAAAATTGACCAGTGTGGTCGGAGAAACGAAAGTTTTATTTGTCCACTTGTCCACGTTTTCGCTGACGGTTTACCGCGCATTAGCTTTGTTATATCAGACGTAGTTATTTTTGAAAGGGAAAGTCCCAACTTTTAGGACACCCTGCTTTACACAGGATGTCAATCTGGTTGATCGATGATACGTCCTTAATACGCTGTCTATACATCGAGAACTGCTCGATACAAAAGCTCTAACTGAATCCAAATTCAAGATGAGATGTAAATAATAACAGTTAGTGCGTGATCTCTCGGTAACAGGTGGGGACAACGCCTCTTATTGGTCAAATCGCCATTAAATTTCAAGCGGTCGCCTGGCGGAATAATGCGCGGGGCAGGCGCAGGGCAGGCAGAGTTGCATTCAGGCCACCGACCGTCGCGTGTATCACTGCGTGCTCGTGTTTTCGTATTCACCTTGCTTGGTTGTTGCTGTTGTTGTTGTTAAGTGTATTTGAGTAATTTGTTAAGTTTCTGTTTGTTATTGTTATTCCTCGTTATTATTTGCTTTGAACCAATCCTGAACATGTCCAGTACAGATACTGCTGGCGAGGCTGTAGGCTACTCCCTTAGCCCTCCTAGAAAGCGATAAAAAAAAGACATCTTAGCGTAGACATGAAAGACGTCATATTGGATACATTCAAGATAGAGCGGAAGGAAGACGAAACATCAACTAACCCGAAAATAGCTCTGAAAGTGGCAGATAAAATTGGGGTATGCCAAGCGACAGTGTACAATGTTTTGAACGAACATAAGAAAAAGCATGCCTTTTCCAAGCCAATGACGGGTAAAAATCGCAAAAGTATCATAAGATCGTCGGATGACGCTGACAAGCATGCGATTCGGAGGAAAGTGCACGAATTCTTCTTCAGAAACGAAATACCGACAGTTGATAAAGTACTACGGGAGGTTAACGAGGATGCTATGCTACCAAATTTTAAACGTTCGACTATTCATAAACTTTTGAAGCATCTTAATTTCGAATGGAAGAAACGAGGTCGTAACAGCTTACTTATAGATAGAGAAGAAATTGTTCTGTGGAGGATAGAGTACCGGACCATAATCAAATCATTCAGGGATCAGCACAGGAAGCTCTATTACCTGGACGAAACCTGGATTAACGCTGGGCACACTACTCCGAAGGTATGGGTTGACAAAACTGTGACTTCATCCAGAAGGGCATTTCTAGATGGACTGTCGACCGGATTGAAAAATCCAGCAGGTAAATAGATCGAAGTAGTTCACGGTATCAATTTTTGCGCTCAATATCTCTCTATCTTCGTACCTACAAGACGTGCATGTGTAGGAAAAAGGCTCATTATTTGCCACATTGGGGGTGTAGATAGATTCGTGGATGACGGCTTATGGTCTTTTGAGTCAAAAAAAATCACTGACTACCATGGAGAGATGAATGGGGAAGCATTTTACCACGTCTCGAATACAATTCTGTGGTTGTTTTGAATAATGCTCCCTATCACTCTCGCAAAATAGAAAAAATCCCAACTTTAGCTTCTAGGAAATTAGACATTCAGAGCTGGCTCCGTTCCAAAAATATAACATTCGACCCTTCCTTACTGAAATTACAACTATTAGATATTGTGAAACAAGACAGACCAAGACATGATAAATATGTCATATATGAAATGGCCAAAGCACAAAACAAAACAGTTCTCCGTTGCCGCCTTACCACTGTGAGCTCAACCCCATTGAGCTCATATGGGCAGATGTTAAGAATTTTGTTGCTGCACACAATACAACATTTAAATTTTCTGACATGCAAGAGCTGTTCAGAATTGCTATACAGAGGGTCACACCAGAAAGATGGCAAAAATGTGTGCAGCATGTTCAGGAGAAAGTGGAGGTAGCAATGTGGGAGCTGGACAACATAATTGAGAGAGATTTTGAATCCAACATCATAAACATTAATGTCGATAGCTCTTCAAGTGAGTCTGAGTAAGTTTCGCGTTTTTGTTTTGTCACAGAATTCATATTATGGGAATCCTAGTTATAGTGAAATATTAACTTACAGATAAACTACAGACAATGCAAGTCCGAAGCGCACCTTCAAAATCTATTTTCCATGTTGTCTAGTTGAAAAATCTGTAGAAAAACTTAGCACCCCTTCAAGAATAAAAAATTGATTTTGCGACACCCTTTACTATATCTACTTCACTATATTATATAATTTCGTTAAATACTGTCATCTTTGTTTTACAATACGTTGGCGGTAGTCCATAATGCGGAGGTAGCCCTGAATGCGGTCCTGTACGCCGTCTTTGCTTTTGGCACTCACGCATCCATTCTATCTTGGGTGTAAATATTGATCGACCAGCCAAAGATTGCTAGGGACGAAAGGGGGAAATGCGATGAAAAAACCTTACCATTAGACGATTTTATATGGAGTCATAGGCGGAGATCGGAGAGACTTGAATTATTAATTGAATTTATATTTTATTACAACTGGTAGTATTAATATTTTTTTGCGATTCATAATGACGTGATACCAAACATACATTATAAGAAATAAATATACACAAACACTGAATATTGAGAACAAAATAAATATATTTTTTAGGCAACAAGTAATATTCCTATGTACGCATTATGATTGAACAGCAAAACAAATTATGCATTCTTCTAAAATAGAATACAACAAGTCAAAAATATCTGACTGAATAGAAAAATATAGGAAAACAAAAGTAATTTCTTGATGAAATAACCCATAAACAACACATAGAATTAGACTTTCTACTGAGATACTAAAAGCCACAAACCAATAGTATAATAAATGAATATCTAAAAATTCTAAAAGGTAGCCAATCTAGTATAGTTTCAATCCTGATTAGAGTCATGATCACTGTCTGAGGAACTGTCATTGCTATCACTTTCACCTCCTATGTTGATTATTATTTCTTCCTGTATTTCTTGAATGAGACTGTCTTTTTCCCAATATTCATCTTCAATTTTTATAACATGTCCAATAACCTTTTGCCAGTCACTGGCACTTACTGAAGCGATGGCCTTATTAGAAATTTCATCTAGTTTTTTTATAGTAAATTCGCCGCTTGTATTATGGCTTCTAATGAAAAATTTTACTTGTGCCCAAATCATCTCTATGGGATTAAACTGACACATATAGGGTGGCGTTCGAAGTGGGGTGTGTCCGAAACTTCTTATTAAATTATCTATCTTATAATTTTTCTCATCAGATGGTGGCCTATGTAGACAAGCTATTTCATAAAGCTCCATTTTTTTAGCATTAGGATCATGCTCTATACCTTTTTTGCTCAACCACGTGATGATGTCTCTTTTTAGAGAAGATCTAGTTGGAGGCTTGTCTTCCAAAGCTGAATGGTAAGGTGCATTATCCATTATTATAATACTATTAGGAGGAATGTTAGGAAATAGTTTTTCAGTAAGCCACTTCGTGAAATTTTCTTGGTTCATTTGACCGTGATAATCACCAGTGGCACAGCCAGCCTTGAAAATGAGACAGGCTCCAGGAACAAAACCATCTTGCGAACCCGCATGAACAATTATAAGTCGTCCTGGAAATGAATAAATAGCCTCATTTTAGTGTTATTTTAAGTTTGCCAACACCTTTTTGAATCACTATGTATAAAAAACATATTTTTGAGAAAAAAATACTTGCAAGGGATTATGTATTCAATTAGACAAATTAAATGAGCACTTATTAAGAATATTCCAAAATTGAGAAAAATGTATAATAAGCAAAATCGAGGTGAAAGAAACTTTATTACCTGTAGAACTTATATTGCTCAGGACACCCATAATTTCTTCGCTTTGCCAGCATTTCTTGAAAGTGAGGTCATTATCAACCCAAGTTTCGTCCAAATAAATAATATGCCTTCCTTCTTCCCGGAACTTTTTAATAGACCTAAGATACTTGTATCGCCAATGTAAAATACTGGGTCTTTCCATTAGTAATTTCCTTTTGTTGTGGCATTTACGCCAGTAAAATCCTTTTGCTTTTAAAAGCAGCCTCAACGATTCTTTACCAAATGGAAATTCCATTTCTTCCTTCAGTTTGATTAGAAGTTTACTACAAGTAGGTACCACTTTAAAATCACAGTAAAATTTTTCTATCATTCTCCGAATAATGGAAAAATCGACTCCATCAATTTTTTGGATCACAGAAGGGCGTGATCTCTTTTTTCCGGGAGAAGCTAAAGGCTGTGTGGAGGTTGCATTTTGCCTGTCTTTATCTTCTTTTCTAATTTTACTTATAGTTCGTTCACTAACACCCGTATAATATGCCGCCCTTGCATTTCTAGCTACCAGTGGATAAACGAAAGTATTGTTAGCCGCTTCTGCATCGCAAGCACGTATCACGTTTGCTATTATTTCCCTTGCCTGGCTGTGAATAACTTTCCCATGCTTGAATTCCATTATCACCACTAAACAGTAAATTATATTTTCAAAGTATTTGCCAACTGCCTACGCCTATGGGAGTAGGTTTATAAATGACCGTGCCATCGGCACGTTATTCTAGTTTCAGATAAGATAAGAGTTTTGGACCAATCAGCGACCGGATGTTTACCTGCGGCCTGGGTTTTCCAGCTACATTGCCAAATTCAGCGGAACAATTCTATATCTTAAATATGTTAATATGTATGGACCGCATTTTATGTAGAACATCTGACAACTTCGCAATTTTTTGTCCGCATTCTTTCGGCTTGCAATCTTTCGCTGGTCGAACAGTACACTATAGTATTTCTAGACTATCGAAAATGAAATTTTTTGTTCTACTCTTTTTCGCGTATTTAGTAGCTGAATTTTGAGTTTTGGAATGATCGACCTGACTATTTCATAGTGATTAATAATCTACTAGTGTGATGAATTTAGGTCTTAAGCAGGAAGCTTCAAATATAAACGACTGGCATGTAGGGGAGATGAGTGTCATTAAGGAAACATTTCTAGACAAATATGGATAAAATAATTGAAGGCAATCAATAAATGTTTCGTACCAAATTAGTTAAAACACCTATTTAGTTACATGTGCATTCTAAGGAAATATTAGGCAGCATAAAGTGCACAACTTTGCAACGGAAACTTTATTCTAAGAATGCGCGCATTGGGGCACAGAAACTTAAACAAAAAGGGTGCTCGTAGAACGTTAATATTTGTTCGATTATAGAGGTATGAATATGGTAAACTGGATGTAATAAAATGGAATATTTAACTGTAATAGAAATACAAAGCAAAAAGTAAATTTCAGCCGGAAGAGTTCTTTTTAGGGTTAACGACTGTCCAATTCTCCCATCTGCCGAATTGGCAGGTGTCTGATAGAGTAGATCTTCAAATATACTAAGTGACAGATAAATCCGAACACCCAGTTTAAATGGTTTTATTTTAATAAAAGTTGGTGAATGTATTTATCTTACTGTAAATAACAAGTGAAAAAATTTTCAGCCTTATCAGTTGGACATTCCGGTTTTTATACTGCTTTTTTTTAACTCACTAACGCTCTAAAAATGAATATTTCATCCGCAGTAAATAATCAACGTTGGCGGATTTTGGTTCTTGACATCCTTTACGATCGGTTACGATGCCTAGAGTACGGAGACCTGTACGATTTCGTCAACTTAGTGAGTTTGATAGGGGCCGTATAGTGGGACTTCGGAAAGCTGGACTTTCTTTTCGGGCAATTGCAAAGAAGTGTAGACACTGTGGTTAGGTGTTGTCAGGCATGGCTTCGAGAAGGCCGTACGCAAAGAGCAAGGGGCACTGGACGCCGCCGTAGAACAACAGACCGTGAAGATCGCCGCCTAAGATTATTGGCCTTAAGGGACCGTTTCTCCACTACCAGGTCCATTGCAAATTAATGGTTTGCAGAACACGGAAGACCTATTGGCATGCGAAGTGTTTACCGACGAATGAGAAGTTTTGGCTTGTTTTCATACCGGCCACACTGGGTCCTCCCTTTAACTCGAGAACACCGACGTAATCGCCTTGAGTGGTGCAGACAACGGTCACTCTGGGATCAGGAATGGAACAGTATTGTCTTTAGTGACGAGTAACGATTTTGTTTAGGCATGCACGACGGTCGTGCCAGGGTTAGAAGGCGACGTGGTGAATGGAGGAATCCTCAGTTTTCTGTTGAAAGATGTTCATCACACTGTTGGAGTTATGGTTTGTTGTGCTATAGCTTATGGTTCCAGGTCACATTTAATCTTCATCAGAGATAACATGAACGCGCAGCGTTATATCCACGAAGTTCTAGAACCCCATCTTTTACCCTATCTTGACACCTTGGCAGATCCAACTTTCCAACAAGATAATGCCCGACCACATGTTGCAAGAGGCACAATAGACTTCTTTCAACATAATGATGTCACCAAGATCTCCCGACTTATCCCCAATTGAGCACGTGTGGGATATGATGGGTAGGAGATTGCTCAATTTGCAACGTCCTCCTCAGACTCTAGAAGCACTTCGAGAGGAGTTGGTGGTTGCCTGGAATGAGATACCACAGGAGGACATTGACCACCTGATCAGAAGCATGCCTAGGCGCGTTGGAGAATGCGTAGCACATCAGGGTGCATCCACACATTATTAAAGTTCAAAGGGCTTTAAAGCAGTGCAATCATTTTGAAATTTTTATCATTTACTTATTATGCTTCATTAAGTACTTATACAAAATTTTATTAAAATAAAACCATTTAAACTGGGTGTTCGGATTTATATGTCACTTAGTATATGTCGAAGGTGTAGAATCACCGAGGCTGGAAGCACCTGCTACAACTCACAATTTTTAGCACCTTCAAATTTTTTCAGAAAATTATCAGGAGCCTCTGAAACATCAGAAATAGTATGAGCGATTTTTGTTTTCCTCGTTTTCCTGCCGTTAGCTCGTCAAACACAGAAACTAAAAAGTTTTTTGTCCTTGGCATAGCAGTAACCTTCCTGATATAACATCCGGAAAACATATATCACTTTCAAGGGCGTAGGAAGTAAAAGAATTTGTTGCGGTTTGAGACGAGTAACGGAAACCGTTAATAAGACGAAATATTTTTTATGGGCGGTAACGATTTGGGAAAAAAAGATGTAAGGTAACTTACTTGCATATACATGGTTCGTTTTGTCGTACCAAAAAACCCTTGTATACCAATTTTCACTGTTATACATCAAATAATGTTCGAAATATTTAGAAAAAACTATTTTAAAAAGTAAATTTAAACACTCTGTATTTCGGAAGGCACGCATCTTGCCACCCATGTTTATATAGACTTTATGCATTAATTTTAAAGGTTCTATCGAATCTTAAAGTTATGCAACAATAAACTGAAACACCCTGTAAATGTTTTCTACCAAACAAAAGTTCGTAAATATTATTTCGTTGCTAAGTTCTCATCAGAATCGTCGATAAACTGTTAAAAAGTGGAAAATCATGGCAGCGTTTAAGCAAATTTATATTCCTGAATTATTTCAAATAACATAAAATTACAATCCTTAACGATAAAATAAACAGAAAACAATTAGTTTGCCTGCAATTGAAGCATCCTGTTCATTTTTGCTGATAATGAAACAAAGTAATTATGTTGTTTCTGTGTGCGCACTTCTGTTTATAGTTACATCTAAATATATATAATTTGCGGAACAGTTTCGTCGAAGATTAGTGCATGAGAAACAAAAATAAATATAAACAAATTCAGTTCATTCTTCATTTTTAAATTACTTTGCTGCCAAATGTATTGATCTCCACTAATGATGATGTATTAGTTTTATTTAAGCTTTAAATCAATAAATCTTCAAAACTGCTGAACTGAAGTACATTAATTTTATATCATTATAAAAGGAATTGAAAGACCTTTAAGATAAGGTATCACTCGACCCCCTTTCCATTTAAGATTTTGGGGTTCGTGTCACCCCCGCTTCGGGGGCTGCACGTGCTAACGTGATTTTTTGCCAAACTTGTGTCCCTCTCGAAAACAAAATCGACGGGTCTGAGCGTTTTTAAAAAAAAACTGCTGCCAGTAAATGCGTCTGATTCGTTTTCGATGCGCCACCCTGTATATGAAGCGGTTCTGAAAATATTAATTAATTTCCATTTTTTTCCTAAAACAACACCCCGAGTTTTTGTAAGGAAACATTTTTGGACCTTAGTTTATAAAGCAAACTAACAAGCTGCCCCTGTGGTGGCCAATATGATGGGAGGCATCCCATTGAAAATCACAACGGTGTATGTGAGGTGCGGTCCTCGGCTTTAAGAAGTGGACCTGTAAATCCTCTTGGATTGCTCGGGTCTTCTGATTGTGGCAGGGGATTTCATCTGCAAGCACCGTGGCATTCCAGGCTCAACACTGCTTGCGGTGTTCGCTTGTATAACTATGTAATGCGAAATGGATGCGTCATTCACAGCAGTGATGAGCCGACACACCACCCCTTTAAATATCTGCAGGCACCAGATGTTATAGACTTCGCGATATCCCGAAACTGCCGTTTCAGTGTTTCTTCTAGAGTTATGGATGACATCTCAAGCGATTACCTTCCCGTTATTCTTGAGGTGGGCACTCGAGGAAAGCCTGCTCTAGGAAACGTATCGATTGGGAACTGTATAAATCGCTCTTGGCCTGATATCCCGATTATAGTTGACGAAAATGATATAGATGCCGCTACAGCGGGCGGCAGTACTTCCTGTGCAGCGGCCTGGCAGACCTTTCCTCCCTGTGGACATAACAAAATTCTGACAAAAGAGCTGCGATCAAGCAGGTAAAAAGGTCTTGTCATCCTGTTGACATCCGTAAAGCTACGAATCTAAGACCAGCAATGACTTACGCATGTGCGGCTTGGTGTTTTATTGCTAAAACACACATGCGAAATCTGCAGGTTCTGCAAAGCAGGACGTTGCGCACTATTGCTGATGCCCCATGGTATGTCTCTAACGAAACTCTACATAGAGACCTCGATGTCTCTTACCTAAAGGACTACATTAAGCAACAGGCGCAGCGGCGCTATAGCCTAGCGGAATCGCACAGCAACCCTCTGTTGCGTGAGTCAGTGGACTACACAGTCGAGCAAGTTCGCAAGCACAAAAGGCCGCGGCTCGCACTGTAATCAAAATTAAATCGTGAACTTAGAACAACCAAAATTGCAGCATTTTTACATAATCTTTAGAAAAAATCAAATATTTTTAGACCATATCAAAATCTGTGAAGTGATTCTAACAATGCCTAAACGCTGCCTATCCTAAAAGATTCTCTTCTTCCCCTTTGCTCTCGTTCTTCCTTCTCTCCTTTCCTTCCCCTTTTTTCCTTAAAATTGTCTGGTTTCTGGGTTACCAGACCTGACAGACTTACAAACTGACACTGTGACTCAAGAGCTAAGGTCCCACGGACCGCTCTGACAACCAACGATGACTTGAAGCTACGAATCTTGTTCACGGAGTAAGAAACGTACTTCACGAATTCCGAAACGAGCAATAGAACGACTTTCTTGGAGGAACACTTGACAACGCTACTCCTCTTTGGAAAGTAGCGAAGTCGTTCAGAAATGGCAAACGGGAACAACTTTCTCATATCCAAGGCCCTGAAGGCGTAGTCTTCAGGACTGAGGATAAAGCGAGATTTTTTGCTGATGTCATGGAAAAACAAATTATGATCTAGATAACGATCTCGACGAGGAACGAGACATTGTAAGATCTGTTAGGAGGTATTTTGCTGTTAATGACGCCAGCGGCAGCACTGCTAGAGCTGCTGGATCCTCTTCGGAAGATTCCTCCTCGGAAGATTCTTTAACAGAAGCCCTGCATAGCACGCTGACAGAGTCATCATCAGTGATTCCGTGTTGCACACCAGCAGAGCTTCAAGGTCATATAAATGATCTGCAGGTGCGCAAGGCACCCGGAGAGGATCAGATTACCAACAAGGCGCTTAAGCTGCTGTCGTCAAAGGCAGTGACAATAATCAACGCAATGCTTAGGCTTCAATACTTTCCATACGCGTGGTCGCTGACGTCATCACGATCCCAAAGAAGGTAGGTTCAATATTTCCGCAGATTATCACCCCATTAGCCTGCTGTCTGCTCCTTCTAAGCTCGCCGAAAAGGTGATTTATGGAGAATTTTTCGTCAGGTCTCCAAGTGATTCCTGACGTTCAATTCGGTGTTCGGTCCGAGCATAGTACGGAGCTACAGGGAGTAAGGCTGGTGGAGCGTATAACCAGCACATTGAACAACTGAAAATTAAATTCCAAATTACATTTCGGCAATTGTATCCTCTTTTATGTAGAACATCAAAATTGAGTTTGGTCAATAAGATTCGGACATATAGTCAACGCCAAACAAAGTGGCGTGCACGTCATCAAGGTGGGTGTGTTGAAAAATTTACATTGTTGCCAAACTTTTTGTAAAATAATAAAATTTATTATTTACATATCTAGGTTTATAAGCAATATTAACCTCAAATGAGAACAAAAATAATAGTATAATAAAATTATAGATCTGTACTTGCATAATCATTAAGTATGACAATTATTGATCAGATGACACTATGAAACTACCATATTTAATTGATAGCTTAAAGGTACTGAATAAAAATCCAAATGGGGTCCTCCAAATTTTATGCATGGTATTTATTTTACAGAATTCATACAGAAAAATGCATTCTAAAATTAGGTAAGCTACTGGTGTAAGCTTTTTCTGTACAATAAAGTTAGTCGGAGTTTCTTTCTTCAGCGCTGTCTGAATCTGAATCTTCATCACTCTCAAAGTTGATTATTGAAGGTTCGATGTCTGGTGGATCAAAAATTCGTTCTCTTTCATACCATTTAAAAATTTCTTGCTCAGTATGTCGAACACTATTTTTCCACATGTCTGGGGTAACCGTTTGTAGAGCCTCGTTCCACATATCCAAACAGTCTTTTTCACTGTTACCATCTCTACCAATATGTCTGTTATAATAACCTTTTGCTATGCCCCAAATTAACTCAATAGGGTTAAATATACAATGGTAAGGAGGCAGACGAAGAACTTTGTGCCCATGTTGTTCCGCCAATTCATCAATCACGTATATTTTAGGTGGTTTGTTTCTAAAAAAGCAGTTATTTTAAGAATAGGAATAAACAAAAGAAATATAAACTGTCGACCAAAATATATATAATTAAGAAGCATTATGTACCGAGCAACAATACTCAATAGCTCTGTTTTAAACATTGTGTTTAAAAATGGTATGTTTTGATTTGTCAACCAGTCTTGGATATTTTTTTTTGTCCATGCATTGTTGGGCACTTTGTTCAATATCATGCTGTGATAAGGGGCGTTATCCAGTATAATCATAGATGGACTCTCCATTTTTTCTAATAACTGATGTTGAAACCATTTCAAAAAATTGTCCTGGTTCATCTCTCCATGGTAATCGCTCAATTTTGTTTTCGAAGAAAATATCGCTTCACTACCCTCAATAAACCCATTTTCATTTCCAGCATGTAATATAATGTATCTAAAATATATTAGTTTTAAATTTTATAGTGCAAATTGTGTAAAAGTACATACCTTTTACCATCTGTTTTAATAGCTTTCACGCTTTTTTGGTTTCCATTTTGCCAAGAGCGACCTATGGTCTCATTTTGAAATATCCAAGTTTCATCGAGGAAGACAAACTGGTATAAGGCCTCAACCTTGGCTTGATTGTATTGCCTTAGAAATTCCACCCTTTTCAAAGCTATACTTGGTAGTTCCATGAGCCCTCGTCGCGGATTGTCCTTAAGCCACTTAAATCCAAGATCTCTAAGCAACCGCCTTAAAGACGTGACACTACCATCAAATAATGCCCTATCTCTTAATCGAGACCATAAAGTTTGTATCGTAACTTGTTCTTCTGAAACCATGTGTAATATGACATTATAATTTAGTTAACAAATTAATGCAAATTTCTGATAAGTTATTATAATAAGATCTTACTTTTGTGATACATATTATAGATCCCTTCTCGAATGGCACTTGTATCCAATGTCGCTGTGTTGGTTACACGTTTAATATAACTCCGCTTTTTCTTGGGCGATTCTAAATTTGCATCACTTTTCACACCCTCGGAAATACGACTAACTGTCCTTAAACTAATTTTTAAAGCAGCAGCAACACGCTACAAAAAATGAAATAAAATTTCACTATTATTAATATACATTACATATAATTATTAGTAACCTACCTCTTGAACAGCATTTAAAGGCAATAAAGGCCCGTTGTTGTCCCTTTCTTGCTCAAAGTAGTGCATTAATGAGGCCACGAGTTCCTTACACCGACTATTTAACTGTTTGGGCATCTTTATATACCAAAATTGCCTTTATCTACTCGTAAAATGAATAATTTTGTTTTGAAACAAACAGTTGTTGATTTACAGTATGCGAGGCCAAAGGATTTATAAAGATTTGAAATGCCACAAATTGATTCAGTGTCAAAATTAATACAAATGTCAGTTCCCAGTTTAAATAAGTTTCAAGGTGACAATGTGTCAACGCTGCGAAATCGGTTTAGTGCGTTTACATGTCGATAAGTGATTGGAGCGTTTGCAAAACATTTTATTTCGCATAATGCGTCTAAATTTATCAGTAAGCAACTTATGTGATATTTTAATAACAATGTTTATATGACTATTAACCATAATAAGAGAGTAATGACCATTTTACAATTTATATATCACATTAATATGAAACTGCAATAGAGCAATTGTTTGTGATAGAAACCTAGGCATTAGGTCGGGGAATTTTTATCGTGATGACGTGCACGCCACTTTGTTTGGCGTTGACTATATAAAACCATCATCAGACCTGCAATAACCTACGCATGTGCGGCTTGGTGCTTTCTAGCTACGTCACATATGCGTAAACTGCAAGTTCTGCAGAGTAGAACTCTCAGAACAACAACTAATGCCCCATGGTATGTATCAAACGATACCATCCATAGCGATCTTGACATCCCCTACCTTAGGGATCACATCATAGGTATGGCACAACGCCGCTACCAGCAAGCGGAATCGCACAGCAACCCTTTGTTGCGTGAAGCAGTGTATTACACAGTCGAGGAGATACGCAAACATTTTAGGCCGCGACTCGCACTATGAACAAAATTAAATTCATGTTCAGACCTTTAAAAATTATAGATTTTAAAAAACAAATATCCAAAATTCAGTTCAGGAGGATTGTAAAGCTAGTTTTAAGTATATCCAACTGTATATCTTCTTTTTTAAACAAATTTCAATTTCGTTCGTAGAAAAAAGTTATTTCTTTTGTATTTGCCTAAATGTTACCTATTTTGCAATAGAAATTTGTATTTATGTAATATTTACAAATTATTAAATTAGTTTTTTCGTTGCCATGCCTAATTATTCAACAATTCATTTAAATTCGCAGTACATTTCCGATCATGTGACAAATTCTTTAGTTTGATTTTATTCAAAAATGGCTCCATTTATCGATATTCAATAAGAGTACCTTTTTTATGTAGAAAACCCTAAATTTTCAAATTCTAAAATTGAATTTCAAAAATAGAATCGCACAAAAATTTTGGGGCTAAAATAACCTGAGTCCGTCCCTGTTACATACGCTTCCAAACAAAACTGTCTAAAATTGTTAATATTTTTATATCCAGCATAAAAAACCAGGCTAGAATACCAAATTTTATGTCTTTATCTCTACACGTTTCGGAAATATTAAAGAAAAACCATCTCCAGGGGAGTCCCTTTAAAAAACCGTAGCGCCCTTAGGGGACGTTTGTCGACCTATGTTTATATAAACTTTTCTTCCTATTTTAAGCTCTAGAAACCGTTGGTAGAATATTGCACACTTGTTTCGTGACACCCTGTATAGTACAATGTAAGAGTTCTTATATCTACCACACCTTAAATATTTACATAAAACAATTCCTTTTCTTTCTCTTTTCGCTCCTACTTCAGTTCTTTCTTTTCTCCCTCTCCCCTTATACCACAACTTGTCTGGTTTCTGGGCCACCAGACCTGACAGACTGACGACAGACACTGACATTACAGTGACTGTGACCTAAAGGCTAAGGGCCTCCGGCACGGGTATCACGTATCTTGAAAAGTGACATTATGCCGATTTTTTATGAAATTATGCTGGTTTTTTTTGACATTAGTTAGTTATTAGTTAGTCTACTAGATGTTAACTTAGCACTTAGTTGTACCTGTTGCCTAAACGTCATGAGGCTTGTTATCAACCTTTGGCTTTTTCTTATCCATTCTGGAAATTACATGTACAGATTTGCCGAATTTCAAAAATGAGAGTGATAAGAAATAATTATATTCACTGTACACTGTCGAATTACAAGCCATATATTGGTTGCCGGAAAAGTCATGACGCTTTTTTTTTGTTTATTTTAAGGCCATTTTATTCATATACAGCACAAACTTCAATCAATAATGTATTGCCCATTTTGATCGATGACCTTTCGCCATCTTTCAGGCAGCTTCATAATTCCTCGCTCGTAGAAGGATTTGTCTTTACCGGCAAAAAATTGAACAAGGTGCTGATGTACAGCTTCATCTGAAGTAAAGCGTATTTCTCGCAAGGAATTTTGAAGCGACCGAAACAAATGAAAATCAGATGGGGCAAGATCAAGCGAGTATGCTGGATGTGGTAACACATACCATCCTAACTCCAATAACTTTTGACGAGTGAGCAAAC
Organism: Acanthoscelides obtectus; assembly: GCA_963669975.1. Taxonomy (NCBI): domain Eukaryota; kingdom Metazoa; phylum Arthropoda; class Insecta; order Coleoptera; family Chrysomelidae; genus Acanthoscelides; species Acanthoscelides obtectus. Next base: position 113,445,900 of record CAVLJG010000001.1, on the reverse strand, counting down.
TTGTGTGCGGTCTCGCGTTGTCATGGTGGAACACAACTCCTTTGCGATTAATGAGCTCCGGACGTTTTTGCATGATGGATTGTTGCAAACTGTCCAATTGCCGACAATACACAGTTGTATCGATGGTTTGGTTCTTTGGCAGGAGTTCGAAAAACACGATCCCTTTAAAATCCCACCAAACAGATAGCATCACCTTTTCCTGATGACTCTCTGCTTTCGCGATCTTGTTACTCGTATCTACACTTCGGGACCAAGACCGTTTGCGAACCACATTGTTGTAAACAATCCACTTTTCATCTCCCGTTATCAAGCGCTTTAAGAAAGGATCGTTTTCCTCACGTTTAAGGAGCATATCGCAGATGTCTACACGTGCCGTCAAATGAACCTCTCTCAGTTCGTGTGGTACCCAACGATCGAGTTTGCTTACGTATCCCAGTTTCTTCAAATGGTCGTGAACGGTTGAATGATGGATTTTTAAGGTTTCTGCAATTTCCCGTGTGGTGTAATGTGGGTTTGCTCCTACCAATGCCTTTAATTCGTCACTATCCAACTCAGTAGGCCGCCCTGATCGAGGTGCGTCATGGATATCAAAATCCCCATCTCGGAATTTTTTAAACCATCTCTGGCATTGCCGTTCTTGTAGTGCATGTTCTCCATAAACCTTTCTCAACTTTTCACACGCTTGTCTTGCGTTCTTGCCTTTGCGGAAGTAATACAGCAAAATGTGACGAAAATGCACAGTTTGGTCGTCCATCTTCAACGTCCTCTAAAATCGACGAGACTCAAATAAAACACTTAATTTTTTGGTGCAAATGAAGCTTGAAGTGTCAACTGTCAAACTACACAATCAACATACAAATGTCATTGACTCACGTACTTCCAACCATGCAATTGCATACTTTGTTGCATATACGTCATAACTTTTCCGACAACCCAATACATGCTAACAGTAGCACAACATATACGTATAAATAACCCGTCATATTAGGCATATTCAGTAATGATTTTCTCACACAGCAAATATCTTATGCACCAATACACATAATCATCCAGATGCGATCTTGCTATTCAACCAACTTTCTTCTCAGAGATAAAAACTACAGACCCGGATCACACAGCCTCACAAAGCTATGCAACCAATAATGCGTAGTTTAGTTGAGTGATTCCTCCTTAGATGGACGTTCACAACGATCCTAGGGAGCAAACGTGGAATGACTGTTTGCGCCCTAAAAGCTACCTAGTCTGTTGACATCTTATAGGTTTTTTTGACGTTTTATGGGTTTTTTACATGATACCCGACTTGGGGGACTGCCTTGAGAAGCAACGACGAGTAGTAAAGCAAACTAACATTGATGTTTCATGTAAATTCGTATCCTTAAATATTCGTATATCATTAAGGAACACCCTGTATATCGAGCCCCAAGTCATTATCCCATATGTTAAATGACACTCTAACAAAGTATGATAGATAAATGCTGTCATCTGTCATCAAAATACAGGTCACGCTCGGACAGATTTCACTTCCGCTAGACATCGATTTCGTCTCGACTACAAATCAAAACTGGCGCTTGCTGTCACCGCTCTTACCACATTCACAGTCCAGCTACCGGTTCCACGACGGCGCAATCACGCGGACTTGGACCTCGCGAACCGCATGGCAAGCCCTTCAACACTGCAGGTACCGCGAAACTATCGATGGACGCAGAAGCATTGCACCGTTATCGGGTACCATTGGTCGCACAGGTACCGCCGGTGATCTTTCCTGCCTCACCTTCTCGCTTTTAGATCAAGGTGACGCATTGGAAGTATGGAGGTGGCATATTACTTGATAATGGGTGGGGCAGTGGGATTTTCTCGTCTTCATAGGTGAAGAGTTGCAGCAGCGGCTGTCGATGACAAAGCACAACGAAATTGTGTAGAGCTCACTGGCGCTCCCACGGGCGTGGGGGGAGTAAAGGGGGTAATTACCCCCCCAGACGGTTCGGGCAGTCTTTGAAAAGGTGGTATAAAGTAAACGTCTTATAAAAAACCTGTAACTTTAAGCAAGGATAGCGGCAACACTGCCAACCCGCTCAGTGCGCATGCGACTAGTGACTATGTGGGGATGTTCCGAACCACCAAAAGTATCGATACCATGTATCGATTCGTATCGTTTTAGGAAGTATCGATAGTCTAAAATATAGGAATAAAAATAGCGATACTACAAGTATCGAAACCTTGCGATACGGAACACACTCTACCGAAATTCGAAGTTTTTTCTACAAACCTCAAAATAATGTTTACTTTTTTCAAGTACATGACTAGATTGTCAAAAACGTTCACTAGTAAAAATAGGTAAAAAATAACTAGGAAATTCATTAGAAAACGGATCATTATTTATTTGACATTTAAACGAAACAACTATACTGCATATTACCGATATGCTTATTAAACATAAAATATACAGTGTGAGTCTTCATAAAGTGCACATATCAAAATCAGGGAAACTACACTCTATTTCATCGACGGATCAAAAAAACATGAACTTGATTTTTTATGAATATATGAATATTTTAAAATTTTTAGTAGTAGCTTCTAACCATATTGAAATAACTCGTTACAACTTTTAAACTAAATGTCCTATCATATTGGAATACATTTTGTAGTGATTGCTGGTAAAAGGACGTGCCTGAAAAGTCAAGAATTCCAGTAAAAGTAATGACATCCATTTAGAATAAAGAAAATTTTGATGAAAATCTGTTTTTTTTTCATCATTTTTACAATAATTTCAAATTTTCTATAAATATCGTCCCTTGTACCCTACCTTTTTTTATTTGTAAGTTATTCTACATGTTATCAGCTTTATAAAAGTAAAAATTGCACGTTTATTACTCAAATGTAACAGTTTCTATGAGTGTTTATAAAAAAGCCCATGCGCATCGTCTTGCTAGGCACCATTGTTTATCATGTGTTTTGGTGATTCAATGTAGAGTCGCGCGGGCTGAAGTACGAGTGGGGAGGCGGGCCCAGTTGAAAAACAATTGAATGTTGGGCAGTTAGGCAGCTAATTGTGTTTCTCCTGCCAACTTTATCAGTTTCGTTTGCTACATAACACGCTTTCGCTTTTTGGTCGCGATGCCACGTACAAGTGATTTCCCTCCGGCACACATTGCCGATATCCATTATTATTATGGAATGTACCGAGGGAGTGTTAGAGCTGCTTGCACAGCTTATCTAGCTGCATTTCCAAATCGACGCCCTGTTCCATCAGCCCGTAACATCCAAGAAGTTCATAGAAGACTGGCTAACACTGGACTTGGTTTGCCTCGAGATCGCCGCGAACCAGGTATTATTATTCATGTTGCTGTAGAAGAAGCCATTTTGGATGATTTGTTTGCTGACCCGACTACTAGTACGAGACGTTTGGCGTTACGTCATGGCGTATCCCAGAAATCGGTTTGGCGCATCTTGAGGAAAGCAGGGTTGCATCCATACCATTACCAAAGGGTGCAGCACTTGCATGAAGATGTGGATTGGCGTCCAAGGTGCGTTATGTCTACATGTATTTTAATAAAAACAAGAGACAATCCTGAATTCCCGAAAACACTTCTGTGGACAGATGAATCTCAACTCACGAGAGACGGCATCGTGAACTGTCGTAATTTACGTAAGTGGTGCCCAAAAGATGAAAACACTAGGCTGAAAAGGGCTTCAACATTTCAAATGAAATTTTCTGTAAATGTGTGTGCCGCACTGATTGACAACTTTTTGATTGGTCCAATAATACTCCCGAGGACATTAAACGGAGAGAGATTTCTGGAGCTTTTGCGGACTGAACTGCCCTTGCTGTTGGAAGAAGTGCCGCTGCAAACCCGTCGAAGAATGATGCTTCAAATGGATGGATATCCTGCCCGTTACTCGCTGATTGCCAGGTCTTTTCTTAATGAAAATTATCCAGGCCGCTGGATCGGTCGACAAGGACCTGTTTTGTGGCCGGCGCGTTCCCCAGATCTCACACCTCTCGACTATTTTTTATGGGGGACAATGAAACAAAGGGTGTAGTACAGCAGTTCCATAAACAGCGAAGCGGAACTCGAAGAAAGAGTTTTGCGTGTTGCAAACGAAATCAAAAATGATCCCGAGATGATTCGTAGGGCAACTCATCAAATTTCACTTCGCGCTACAATGTGTTTGCAGCAACGGGGTGGCCATTTTGAACATTTGATGCATTAAGCCAAAATGATTATCCTATAGACAAGTCTATTTGATTTTATTTGTTAAAGATAATGAATGATTCATGTAGGTTAATACTGTTGTTTTATTCCTACTCTGGCGTTGAACTGAGTTCACTGCTTTTTGAAACGCTGATTTAAAAACTTGTATCTAAGTAATAAACTTGCAATTTTTCACCATTAGGAAGCTAATAACATGTAGAATAACTTAACATTTAAAAAAGGTAGGGTAAACAGGACAATTTTTATTGAAATTTAGCAATTGTTTTAAAAATCATTGAAAAAATAGTGAGTTTCAGCATATTCCTCTTTATTTTAAATTTATAGCATTTAATTTCGTGGAAATTTTCACTTTACTGGTATGGCCTATTATTTGCAATCACTACAAAATTTATTCCAATATGATAGGACATTCAGTTTAAAAGTTGTAACGATTTATTTAAATAGGGTTAGCAGCTGACTAAAAATTTTAAAATATAATTTAATAAAAAATCAATTATTGTTTTTAATTTTTTTTTGATAATTTTTCCGTCAATAAAATAAGGTGTAGTTTCCTTGATTTTGCTATGTGCACTTTATGAAGACTCACATTGTATAAAGCAAAAGGTATTAAAAACAATATTACAAATAACTCAAAATTCAAAATCTTAGAAATTCCAGTCTTCAGCACCCAGCGACTGTAAAAATAATAGTTCTGACATTCGTTCAACAGATAATCTGTTTCGGCTTTGGCAGGGTATATTTCCGGCTTCAGAAAAGATCTCTGTGATCGAACTGTTGTGTCAACAATAGAGAGATACTTATTAGCCAATTCTTTAAGTATCACCGAGGAAGAACTGGAGCTATTCCAGTACAAAAAGGGATTCGAGTTTAGGGGTATGGTATGACTATTTAAATACAGTTGTAGCTCAAGATCAATATCTGATTTAGTATTACCATATTTATCTGCGTGATTTTGGGCCAGTTTTTCATGGTAGGCCCAAACACTCTCAGATCTTACAACAATATTAATATGATTTTGCCCTGCTTTTTCAGTATTTATTTTCCTTCTTGGGCGACTGAAATGACTGATTTAGGAAAGTGACTGCATATTTGCACACGAAATTGGACAGTTAAAGTGCAAGCATTTAAAACAAGGATCCAGGATATTTGGTACAGCTAAAAGATTAATCTGTTTTATGTTTCCAAAATGTTTTGAAAGCTCCTCGAAAGAGTCAAATTTTACATTTTTTAAACAGGCAATTTTATAATAAAATAAAATTTTACATAATACCTCTCCAGTAAAAAAATATCCCCATTCAAATAAAAATCCCCTGATTTTTGGGAAAAACCCCCTAATATGGCAACCCTGAAATCAAAAATAAATTATGTGAGGTCGTGAAGTTGAGTAGCATACACCCAAGTATCGTATATAAAAATATCGATCCAAAATATCGTGTACCGATACTTTTGCTTCCGACTTCTAAATATCGGATCGTATCGAACATCCCTAGTGCTTATTCCTGTTGGAACAAGTATAGTCTAGTCTTTTATGGTCTAGTCTAGTGTCTAAATTCTGTCCCAGTCCGGAGTCCGCAACAAAAGAAGTGAACAAGCGGAGTTTTGTTGATCTGGTTGGTATTAACGCTATTTTCTATGTTCTATCGATTTTTTATTTTCCACGCGTAAGCCAGAAAATTAATTTTTGTATGTTTTTAATTTTTATACTGTAAAAGAATCGTGTATAAAAAAATGACAGACGGAAAGATTAAAATTCAATATAATTTCAATTACGAAGTGTTTGGTCCATACGCCAGCTATCATTATCATCTATGTCTATTTTGTCCCTGTATTTAAGCACTTCAGTGCATTTCGTTCGTCCGAGATGGCAAGTTATATATTTAGTTTTTGACAATTGCGTGAACTTAAGAAATCTTATTTTCCAAACAGAAAAGGTTCTTTGTTATGAGATTCTTGAATGCGTGGAAACCAATAATGCCGTTTATTTGACAATATTTGTGTAATTTTCAGTGCTAAAAATGAATATTTCAGCCGCAGTAAAGAATCAGCGTTAGCGGATTTTGGTTCTTGACATCCTTTACGATCGGTTACGATGCCTAGAGTACGGAGACCTGTACGATTTCGTCAACTTAGTGAGTTTGATAGGGGCCGTATAGTGAGACTTCGGGAAGCTGGACTTTCTTTTCGGGCAATTGCAGTTAGAGTGCAAAGAAGTGTAGACACTGTGGTTAGGTGTTGTCAAGCATGGCTTCGAGAAGGCCGTACGCAAAGAGCAAGGGGTACTGGACGCCGCCGTAGAACAACAGACCGTGAAGATCGCCGCCTAAGATTATTGGCCTTAAGGGACCGTTTCTCCACTACCAGGTCCATTGCAAATGAATGGTTTGCAGAACACGGAAGACCTATTGGCATGCGAAGTGTTTACCAACGAATGAGAAGTTTTGGCTTGTTTTCATACCGGCCACACTGGGTCCTCCCTTTCACTCGAGAACAACGACGTAATCGCCTTGAGTGGTGCAGACAACGGTCACTCTAGGATCAGGAATGGAACAGTATTGTCTTTAGTGACGAGTCTCGATTTTGTTTAGGCATGCACGATGGTCGTGCCAGGGTTAGAAGGCGACGTGGTGAAAGGAGGAATCCACAGTTTTTTGTTGAAAGACATGTTCATCACACTGTTGGAGTTATGGTTTGGGGTGCTATAGCTTATGGTTCCAGGTCACCTTTAATCTTCATCAGAGGTAACATGAACGCGCAGCGTTATATCCACGAAGTTCTAGAACTCCATCTTTTACCCTATCTTGACACCCTGGCAGATCCGACTTTACAACAAGATAATGCCCGACCACATGTTGCAAGAGTCACAATAGACTTCTTTCAACATAATGATGTCACATTGTTACCATGGCCACCAAGATCTCTCGACTTATGCCCAATTGAGCACGTGTGGGATATGATGGGTAGGAGATTGCTCAATTTGCAACGTCCTCCTCAGACTCTAGAAGCACTTCGAGAGGAGTTGGTGGTTGCCTGGAATGAGATACCACAGGAGGACATTGACCACCTGATCAGAAGCATGCCTAGGCGCGTTGGAGAATGCGTAGCAAATCAGGGTACATCCACACATTATTAAAGGTCAAAGCCGTGCAATCATTTTGAAATTTCTATCATTTACTTATTATGCTTCATTAAGTACTTATACAAAATTTTATTAAAATAAAACCATTTAAACTGGGTGTTCGGATTTATATGTCACTTAGTATATATTACAGGATTTGGTATACCGGTTCAATGAAGAATCTTTGAATATAATCAATTTTAATATTTGCTTTGCGTCAGCATTTAATTCTAAAACTGAAGCTAAAGTAATGGACATATTTGAAACAATTTCTAAATATTTGCATGGTCTAAATAGTAACGAAAACAAAAATTTAATAAGTACCAGATTAAAAGCAGAATTTGACTTTTGGATGTCAGGTATACAAGATATTATAGACAGTGGAATGTCACTGTATTTATCATGTGATGAAAACATTTTCCCTTTAATTAATAGATGCCTACAATTATTGATTTCATTGCCGGTAAGTGTTGCGACATCTGAAAAAAGTTTCTCCCATCTAAAGAGGATAAAACTTGGCTGCGCTCCACTATGTTACAAGAGCGATCAGTGGGTTTAGCACTTTTGTATATGCATAGGGATATTAAAATAGACGTGAATACAATCATAGATCGGTTCGTCAGCAAAAAGAATAGGAGCCTTGATTTTGTAATATGATAACATGGACATTGTCCAATAAATAAAAAAGCAGATGTAGTTAAGGGTTTACTTACGTTTAAACCACCACGGTGTTTTTTTCCAAAGTATCCAATCAAGATATGTGGTTTTATTTTGCATATTGATATAAAAGTCTGATCAAATTCTGTTCAAATCACTTTCTAAGCTAATGTAATGATTGTTTTATTTTGAGACTGTGAACTGATGTAGTCTTATAGTTTATAAATATTTGTTTTTTGAGACTGGCTAAGAGAATGTGGTTATGCAGTGAATATTTTTTGTTTTTCTCATGATTAAGAATTTTATTTTAATTTACATTCAGTTTTATACTTTATAGTAGTCGTAACATATTTGTTATTGCAATTTTTTCATGAAGATGTATTGTTTGTTGTTTTGTCTGACATTGTTATGTAGAAAAGTCTGTGATAGATTATATTTTTTGGAATTTTGTTTTAATATATGAAGATTGCTCGAGCTTGGTTTGCTTTATTCACACTTCGTGTGATTCAAAATTAAAAAAAATTGTATGTATTAGTCGAAATTACTGTAACAAATTGACATGTCTGCATATGTCCATGCTTTTAATGTTAAATCATTATAACATTTCAGTACGTCACACTGGGAATTTACTTTCCATTTTACCCCTCCCAGACTGAAATCGTGGGAGCGCCACTGGTACTGCTTATGAAGCCGTAATACGAGGGCGGTCCGACAAGTACTTAGCCTCACCGCCCGACGTGCCACTATCGCAAGAGAAATTTATCATCATGTAGTACATTCTTGTATACGGCTTCTGTCAAAATTTCATCTGAATCGGACTCCTAATTTTGTTTTGGCCGCGTGTGGAACCGGACGTGACCGAGTATTTTAGAAAAGTGGAAAAAGAGCAATATCGGTCGGTAATTCAATTCTTGTTTTTGAAGGTAAATCGCGCAGCCAAATCAAAGAACGCTCAGGTGCTGTGTACGGTGACTCTTATCCCTCTATGGCTACCGTTAGTAATTGGCTTAACGAGTTTCAACATGGTCGCTCGTCGGTTTTTGATGAGTCATGTCCAGAGGTGCCCCGAAAACGGCTACCACGGAGGATGACGTGACAAAAATCCACGATCTCATATTAGCAGATCGCCGATTGAAGGTTCGCGAGATAGATAAGACAGTAGACATCTCAAAAGACCGCGTGGGTCATAACCCAGCAAGCAAAATATTGGGCATGAGAAAGTTGTCTGCGCGTTTGCTCACTCCGGACAGCAAGCGCAATCGTGGGACCACTTCAGGGCTGACGCTGTTTAAGGGCCTTCGCACACGCATCGTAAGCGTAGTCGTTTCGTAAGCGTATCGTTACGACGCAACGCCTACGAGACCTGAGGTGTTCCACACACGCATCGTCACGTACTCGTATCGTTCTGTAAGATCTCAGTTGAAATCATGGCGTCAACGGTACCAGATATTTCTGGTGTGTCTATTGACGATCTTACATTATCTTCTGATGACGAGGATTTTTTTTGTTTGATTATGTTAGAAGTAGAAAGCGACGTGCTCATTGAATCCATCCATACATCGCAAGTAATAAGAAGAAAAGATTGTTGTGATAGGACAGAAGGCTACAGAAGTCTAAATGATTCTCACCATTTCTGACACCTGACATAGTTGACATTTCCAGGATACTTTCCAGTCTATCCTTAAATGTAGTTGAGTGCTTTTCACAGGTGAGAAGTGATATAAATGTTTGCTTTTTATATGTTTATTTAACAAAACTACATATTCTTTGACACATTCATAATACGAACATCCAGTTAAATCCTAGATATACACAGTTCTGCCATAACATATACTAATTTGACTAGGTTCTTCACTTATGACTAGATATTTGTTGGACAGATTACTGTCTAATACTGATTGTTATGTTAATTTTAGTACAGGATATGTTTTCTCTTAATAAATCGATTGTATTTTGTACCCTGTGTGATATTTAGTGTGAAACGGATTTTTGGAAATGTAACACTGATACGAAATCATAACTACATTATAGTCAAGTATCAATATGGAAGAGAGTCGTATAACACGCCACTTTTAACGTCTTACCAGTGGCGTGCAATGCTACTCTCTCCCATTTTTGGTATTTGACTACAAACACTAAAATCGGCCACTTTGAACGTTCGGGCTCATCCCCTCCATTTTCGTTCTTTTCACAAAAACTACTCATTTTACGATTTCATCTCTAAGAAATTTATTTATGAGCGGAGTTAGATGAAGTTTGCTGGGAGGCGCAGTTATTAAAAGTTTCCTAATATGGACAATTAGACTTATTCGGTGGTAGGTGGCGGCAGCAGCATAGCGATAAAGCTTGGGGGGCGGGGGGCCAACGCCTCCCATGACCCCAACTAATTCCGCCTATGAAACTATCTGGTACGACCAACGGTTCAAGTTTTGTACGTATTGTACTTATACTAATCACAAATCTACTAAAAGAAGATGACACCTTGGAGATGCTCTACATTACTCATATAAAGGGTGTCCCATTTTAGTCCCCACACCTAAAATATTTCGAAAACTAAGAAATCTAGAAAAAAATTAAAAAAAAGTTGTAGCGCTTTGAGGGGACAAAAGGATGATGACCTTGACAATGACCTTGACCACGTTCTTTGAGGTCATTTCAAGGTCAAGTCAATATTTTCATACAGAAACTTCCGTTTTTACACCAAAATTGAAAAAAGGAGGGAATCTTATGTACTGAATATGTTCAGCATCATGACCTTAAATGTTTTCGTCAAAGGTCTAATAAAGTCGTTGGAAAGAATTTACTCTACAGATAGCACAGTTGGGAGGTTTGTGGTCATCGAAAGGTGACTTTGACAGTTTCCTTCAAGGTCAATTGAAAAGAAACATCTCATTTTTACAGTGGAAATGCTTAAAGAAGGAACAGTTACATCCGAATATGACCTCGATCTCAAAGTTCAGGTCGTGTCTAGCTAAGATGTCATGGTCGCCATTGAGTGATCCTCACAGACCTCACAACTATGCCGTTGAACATTTTTGCTAGACAAATTGTATTCGATATGTCGGCTTGACTTTGAAATGCCCTTGAAGACCAAGATGTAGGTCATGGCCGAGGTGATATTAGGATGCAAAATGTTCTCTTTTCCATTACGATGTGAAAAATGGGAGTTTCGTTTGAAAATATGCACTTGACTTTGAAATGACCTTAGATGTCGTAATCAAGATTATCGCCAAGGTCACCATCATTTTGCTACCTCTAAGCCCTATAATTTTTGTTTACAATTTCTTTTAGAGGTACGTAGTTTTCGCAACGTTTATGTGGGGAGATTAGAATGGGACACCCTATATATATATATATATATATATATATATACCTTGAGACGTGGTCATTGTCGTTTAGACCAGTTAGGTGAAAAATAAGGCTTCCGCCTTTTGTTGGGTACGTCGACAAAATTCAAGCAAAGAGGACTCTTTATACTTTATTAATCTCTAGCTTTCAATGGACTTTGCCATCTTCATCAGGAGCTGCAATAACATTGAGAAGAAATAGCAACTGTTAGAGTATTCGAGTGGACTGTATAGCGGCTGGTTCAAGAATGAAATGTGGTTGATCCGGTACCCTGTCTAATTCTGGTTCGTATTCCTGGCGTAGCGGTGATGCAGGAGCGTGAAGATTGCGGGTGTGGGAGCGGTTCTGACTCTATGCGGGTATATATGTTCTCACGGTATGCGGGTTGCGGCGTATGTGCATGGTCTCTCTGAGCTAATATCTATCTTTTATTGTACTAGCAGCGCACGCGCGCGGGGTAGGCACGCGACAACTCAGACTCGCCTTAAAATAAAGCAAGCCCAAATATCCCTAACAGCAACTATTGTGCAAAATGATTATAAATCAACTTACAGTCGTATGTGAGATTGTTGATAAATGTTATTAACGTTTCGGTTGAGGGAACACCCAGTAACCTGGTAAATGCTGGATACATGGAACATTCGTCAACATATACGAGTATAATATTGCAGCTCCTGATGAAGAAGGCAAAGTCCATTTAAAGCTAGAGATTGATAAAGTATAAAGAGTCCTCTTTGCTTGAATTTTGTCGAAGTACTCAACAAAGGCGGAAGCTTTATTTTTCACCTATATATATATATATATATACTCGTATATATGTATATGCCAGCTGTTTTGTGTGAAGCATTTGAATAGTGGCCTTCTTATCTAATTCTGAAGTAATTTAACAGAAAAAAATACAGTCTCAAGATTCAGAATCAGATGATAGTATTTATAAAATACATCTAGTCAGTGAAACATAAAAAGCACAACACTACGAATGAAGAAATGATATATGGGTTGATTCATAGTTGTTTAATTAGCTTTTATTAGCTTAAGCTGAATGTAACGAAATTCTTCAACCTACTTTTCACCAGTTCTAGGAAGTTTGATTAACTTGAACGTTTGCACAAGGGTCAATAATCGATGACAATACCATAATCTTGAAAATAAAATCAATTTTGAGGTTTGAAAAATTTGAATTTTGAAATTTCGAAAAAATTAGATTTGACAATTTGGAAAATAATTCGAAGATTTTTTTGAAAAAAGGCTTCGTAAGTTTCGATTTGTCAAATATAAAATATACCAAAAACTGAAGAGCTTCAGAAAATAAATTATACTTAAAAAAAACAAGCATGTCTAACTAAGAAGTAGAAAATAACTTACAGGTATAGTTAAGTACGACCTCGTAATTAAGAATAACATTAATATAAAAATTAGGGTATTAACAAAAATTTCAATTATTGTAAAAAAGCCTGGTTGTGATTCGTGCAAACCATCGAAATTCATTAAAAAATGAGTATTTTGGGAACTGAACAATGAGTATAGTTTGGAACATATTCTCTACAAATCAAACAGAAGGAGGGTTGCCTAACTTAAGCGGCGCTTTTGAAAATGAGTGCCGGTGAGTGAAAAAATCAAAGCTGGAGATGCTTAAACAGCACTACTGAAAATAAATGCCTTTATCACAAATATAGACACACCCAGAGAACGAGAGAGCGAAAGAGACAGAGCAATATCGATATTCGAATTTCTTAGCATCTAAGCTCACTGTATTGTGAAATATCCCAAAATAATCGGATAAATGAGTATCAGAAAAAATAATGAGAAAAATGAGTCCACGGCCCCCCTGCCGAATCTCTTCCAGAACTTTTTGCTTGTTAAGCCATTTCATATGAAAAAAAGTCTAAGATACACTTGTAGAGATGTTGCAGCTATTTGTTAACGTCTATGCACAGTTTAAGTTTTAGAGATACCAAAACAACAACAAATCAAATATATCAAGCGTATGACCCTGATATATTGTTAATATTCCACAAGAATCTATTATAAACGTTGATTGGTTATTGACCTCAAAGCCAATGAAAAACGAGTTGCATAGTAATACGAGGTCGTATTCATTACTGCAATCGATGTCTTAATGATTTAGACAATAATTATCTGATATAGAATTTATGTTTGAATTAGCAAAAACAATTTCCCATGTTTGTCTGGCTGATGGTGACATTTTTCAAGTACAACTGACAATATATTGGGACCGAAACGTCCTTTGGTCGTACAATAGAGAGGAATTTCAAGCACAGGAATGGGGCATGATCGGCCAAACATGGGGGATTATCTATAGGAAAACCTCATGATAAACCTCATTTTGCTATGCACCCCATAACCGCGTGATACGAATTTCATGTCAACAAAATATAGTTATTGCAAATTTTCAATCTAACATACGGAGGAAGAATAATTCTGCAACTGTAGATAGATCACTAGATGGCAAAATTTTGTTTTATCAAAAGTCTTATAGTTTTCGAGATTTTCACCATTAAATTTTTTTGAACATCAGTTAATCCCGTGCCATTTCTACAAACATTTATTTGAATCAGTTTTATTTTGCGACATTCAGAATTAAGAAATTTATCTCGTCCAGTATTATTTTTTCTTGACGTGTCGAAAAACTCATATAAAAGTCATACCAAAGTCAAATTTTTGTTAAAATAAGGGTGGATCAGGCTGCGCGGCCCTATTTCATTGCCACCAAGACCGTTGAAACTAAATCCACTAATTTTTTTTTATCAGGGATGCCTTATAGCATTTGTATACCAAACTGTGTAGGCCACAGAACTGAGTTCCAAAATTGAGGCAACCTCGAGCATTCCGCGGTTATTTTTTTAGGTTAAAAGAATGTTTTATGACAAAATGTAGGTTATGCATAACAGTCAATGCATTATAACTGCAATAAAACAGCAGAGGGCAAATAACAATAGTACCATTCGAAAACTGCCAATAGTTGGTCAACTCTTTCGACAAATTGGCACATACGAGCCCCTTCCCACTTCAGTTGGCCCAACTATTGAAATCTTATTTTTTTTATGATCAAACACAAATAATAAAAATGTAGCAGAGAAATTTTGATAATATATAGTAGAAATCACCAACTTTATCACTCCCTAATCATATTTGCAGCATAAAAATAACACATGTTGCAATTACAGCATATCAACCTATTTTCATTTCAATGCAAAATAAGTCTATAACGCATAGGTGGCTGTGAAAAATAAAAGCCATGAAAATTGTTTTTATTAATCACAGCTGTCAGAATACGTTTAAAATAGTTTTGGGTAGTTAAGGTTTTCAAAATGGGTAGAGGAAAGGTTATTAGTGAGAAAATTCGGTTCCTGATAATAAAATTTTTTAATTCTGGGAAATCAAACTCAGAAATTGCAACTTTGTTAGACTTATCGCGGTACAGTGTGAGAAATATTGTTAGAAGATATAACGTAACTGGTTCAGTTAATATTAAGCCACGATATGTGAAAAAAAGTAATATCACAAATGCCGACTGAAGAGCATTAAGAAGAATAATCGTGAAAAACAGGCGTGCCAATTATTTACAGTTAAGTGCTCTGTGGAGTGACGCTGTTGGAAGGAGAATTTCGAGGTCCACAACTCATAGAGAGGCCCACAAACTGGGATTTAGCACTTGCAAGGTAATTTTTCGTATAAGTAAGTAAGTAAAAACCCTAAAGTTACACAACTTGTTTATAGGCCAAAGAAAAGCCACTATAAACTCCACTGCAAAAGAAAAATCGGCTTAGATGGGCTAAAGAACATAGACAATGGACACCTCAACAATGGTGTGCAATACAATGGAGTGATGAGGCCCGATTCGAAGTTCGTGTTGGTGACAGTCGCAGTAGAGTTATTCGCAAAAAAATGAAGCATTCCATGATGACTGTCTGAAGAGAAAAGTGAAATTTCCAGCATCCATTATGGTCTGGGGCAGTATGTCATCAAAAGGAGTAGGAAAACTTCATTTTATTGAAAATGTGGATACAAACAAATATTTGGCAATTTTAGAAGAATCGCTTTTACCAGTGATGGAAGAATGTTTGACTTCCGGCCAAGTTTTTGTGTTTCAGCAAGATGGCGCAGCGTGCCATACCTCAAAAAGGCTATAAAATGGATGGAATAAAATAATGTACCACTTTTGAAATGGGTTTCTAGCAGTCCAGATCTGTCACCTATTGAAACTTTGTGGCACGAGATGAAAAAGGTTCTACGACAACATCCTGCTCGTACAATCACCGAACTGAGACAAAAGCTTCAAGAAATATGGGATTGTTTTACACCAAATTTTTGCCAAAACTTGGTTAACACTATGCCCCAAAATAAAGGTGATGATCTTTCAATTGTTGCTTTGTTAACTTCGCGGATTTATTCGCACATTGTTTATTTCTTCAGATGTTCTATTAGTTATAGGTTTAAATGATTTCAAATATGTATTTTTTACTACTAGAGTGTATCTAAAATGTTTTTGAGAAAATAAATTGTTTTAGAAGTAAATACTTTCGTCATGTTTAGTTTATAAAGGCATATTTTTTTATAAATCTTGAAGTGGGCCAACTGAAGTGGGAAGAGGCTCGTAGTGCTCGTAGTCGATCTTCTCACGTCACCGGGTCACACGTGAGAACGGGTTTTAATAAAAAAAAAATCTCGTGGGTTTTTGCCACCTCAAGGAAAAATAATGCCGGACGAGATAAA
The DNA here is from genome assembly GCA_963669975.1 of Acanthoscelides obtectus. Taxonomy (NCBI): domain Eukaryota; kingdom Metazoa; phylum Arthropoda; class Insecta; order Coleoptera; family Chrysomelidae; genus Acanthoscelides; species Acanthoscelides obtectus. The sequence goes on along the minus strand of CAVLJG010000001.1, from coordinate 113,429,829 downwards.
ATGCTTGATTATGAGTGTTCAAAAAAGTTGGAATTTGTAGAGATGATTGACTGAATATTAGCCAGTTTAAAAAAAAATTGAATGCTGAAAGTCTCAGAAACGATAAGACTTTTGTTAAAACAAAGTTTTACCATCTAGTACAGGCCTAACTACAGTTGCAGGATTATCCTTCAATTTAGGGACACCCTGTATGTATCTATGTATCAACCCACTACGTTTATGGAATGTGTACATAATAACCTATAACACCGATGTGACTAGATATATAGCTTTAGATTTACAACAGTTAAAATTTCTCTAAATTTGCGTCATAACAAGTGCTTCAAGCATATATTGCATCTATATTTATTATGCAGCCAATATTGCTCTTGTTCCACAAAAACATAACGATGTTGATAATTTTTTCAAGATTCACCAGAATACGTAAATGTAAATATGTCTATTCTAAAGCATATCAAAAATCGCTCAGAAAATATTAATAGATTCCTGTAAAGCTTATTCAAGTATCAAGATACAAAAATAATGGATTACAAAAGAGTAGCTGTGCACTGAGGAGTGAGCGGTGCATCGTTGGTTGCATATGCCTTAACACTGCTGTGATCTTCCAATCGAAAAATAAGTTGCTACTCGTAAGTCAAGAATACCTTGGTAGAACTTAGACTTCAGTTAAAATCAGATACCCATTTCAAGATTTAGCACCCTGAGTCCCTTAAGCTTTGCAGCGTGCGACCTCATAAATGTACGGGGAAAACAAAAACTTTTGATTATTTTTTCCACTATTTGTGTAGATACTAAAATAGGGTATTTATACGGGGGTTGATCCAGAAATAGGAGCTCCACCGGCACTGGAAGTAGTAAGTCGAAATCCGACGCTTCGCTTCGGCTCACCAGTCATTCCATGGGGTGGTTCCCATTGTTGAGTTTGCACTTGACGGGATCAAACATGGGAAACTCCAAATTAGATAGTCGCACGTAGCGAGTTAGCCTCGCACCATCCAGTGTGGCTGGACCTCTTTGAGAAGCTTATTTCCCGTCTGGGTTCTCCGTTTACCTCTTTCTAAATTCTGCACCCAGTATTCATTTCTAACTTATTCGAAGCACCTTACTTATGGATGAACGTGAAAAAAGCTAGAGCTCTAAAAACAGTTTGAAATGAATATTTAGTTAATGGATATCTAGATCTGTCTTCCACAATTTTTAATGGTAGTGAGGTATAAAATATATATTTATGGCATCGCAGTTATATTTATCACCTCTGTCTTTGGCAAATCCGAAAACATAATGTTTCATTCTTCAATATAATCTTTGGTCGGCTAGATATCGTAGTAATAAGAAATGTTATACTCCAATGTCCCAGAACAACACGCCATTATATGAATATGATCTTTCATCCACGACTGGGCGGTAAAATGTGCTTTAGCGCTCGCCATCTTTAAAAACACCTATCCTTATTGATTACGAGAACTGTCCCTATTTATTTGTTGCTACTTGAAGGCAATTCTGAATTTTTGACTTACCTTATAGCCAGTCATATATAAAATTGTATATCCCCTTTTTTCAGGCCGCGGGTCATAAATGCGTATCTTTCGCTGTAGATACATAAATAAGTATCGAAAGGCCTGACAGTCTGTTTTCAACACACTCATTTCTAAGTATCCCTGGTTTGTTCTACTGATAATCCATACCTCATCAATATTTTGTTTTGAAAAAAAAAATAACAAGTGTATTCCGAGATCGTAGGATTTGCCAGGGTAGACCTCATTCATAGTGCTGATTAACAGAAGATAACCAACCATGTACTGTAGCCTGGCACTCAAAAGGGGATCTTTAAAATACTAGGCCCATCTATGAGACAACAGCATAGATGGGCCTAGACGTTCCAAAATTTAGAAATTTACAAAAGCTACAATGTTTGGTTATGCTTCGGTCTTATAAATGGCGCTAGAATCATCAATCACTGTTTGGCACGCCTTTTGCAATTGGGCACCTTCAGACATTGATTAACGTATTCCCCCTAAAGATACTCAATTAAAATAGGCCCTAAAGAAGTCGTCAAAAAGGGATTGAAGGTGAATTGCCATCTATGAAATCCGAGTAGAGCAAAGCGCGTAACTCTTTTCAAAGTAGATTTCAAAAATCATGTTGCTGTTCTGTTTTTATAAAATAGATGGCGGTAGTATCCCAACTAGCACAAGCACATCATTATGACGTCGAAATTTGGTGTAAACTTGTCAACTGACGTGATTGTTCCACATATAGACGTCTTAAAGACGTCCAATAAATGTCCAATTATGTACGTATAATCTAGGATATTGTTGTGACGTGCTTTTGACATTATCTTTCTTGAATTATACATAGTTTTAATTACCGTATAATGTTCCGTCTCTCTTTTATATTTCTAGCGTTTCGATATTTAATACTTAAAGATGCATAGCTATGATTAAAGAATGAATAGAAAATGGATGCATCATTCAGATGGAACATACAAAACTAAAAAATAAATATCACATTTTAGCTGTGCAATGTGATATGTATTCTTGAAAATGTGTTTACGCTTAATCTGGCAACGCTGTATCGAACGATAATTGCGAATCGCTGCAATTGACCAATTGACGTTATGCTTTCGTTGCTCCCGCCATTTGTGCCAGGTACCTCTGTGTCTTTGCTCAAACTTCGACCTGCTGAGTATTTCCTAAACTATAAAAAATAGTCCAATGTTACAATTCAATGGTGCTTCGTCTGTGTAATACTTCTGGTGACACAGTATAAGATCTTTTAAAGAAGCTAAAACTGGTTATTTATTATAAATAGTAGACGTCATTTTCACGTCTAGAAAGTCACGTATTATTGACGTCTGTCATATGACGTCATCGGCTTGTGCTACTATGAGGTCCTTTTTACGTCACTTTTACGTCATTTAATGATTTCCCATTTCATGACTAGTTTGTAACGTCATTTTCACGTGCTTGTGCTTGGATAATAATATATTATATATATGATTGCCTATCTTTAGGTAGAATACGTTAATCAATCCCAGTGAACATGATGATGTCAAACTGACATCATTTTATGTCGGAAACGTCATTGACTGAAAAATGACGTCTTTACTGATGCCACTTTTATGACGACAATACGTCCTTTAAAAAGCTCATTTTGACGTCGTTTTTAGGACAATCAGTACTTAAAAATCAATACTTACCTACAAAGAAAATATAGACTTTTAATGAACAGTAATAATATCCGAGTACTAATAGCTACTTTATTGTTATTTATAAAAAGTGTCAGGAATTCTTCGATCAAAAGTATCTTGTTAATATGACTTTTCTAATAATAATGTTCCATGTTCAGATATTTCAAATTGCCATTTTATATCATGTTTCATTCCCGTTAATAACAAATTTATCAGAAACTCCTCTGTAGAACAATACAACAGTTTTACTAGAATATTTGTAATCAAAAAAATTCAAAATTTGGAACGGTATATCTTTCAGCCGATCATCAGCGCAGAAGCACGATTGTGCTTGGCGGTGATCTGGATGTCCAAGCTTCATGCGTGCTCGCCGTTTGGCAATGGCTCGGCCATTGTGTTTAGAAATCTATGCGTTTGACCGACATCACGAGGGCTTCGTCTTCTTTAACGTACTTTGTGGTATAATTTAGTAGGAATGGTAGCATTGCAACATAGTCAATAAGTCTTGGGTGATATCCAGTTTTGACCTCCTGTTAAAAAGCAAAGCGATTTTGATAAATTGTTTCAGGCAAATTATAAGCCATCGGACGACTGAAACGTGTTAGAGACCAAACGGTGAGTTTTAGTTCGCTATTAACCACTTCGATATACTTTGTTAACCTGTTGTTGAAAAATTGCGGAGGTGATAACGATGTCTCGGAACGAGAGGCTTCAAATGTGAAATCACTGGTTGTGCGGTTATTTTTGCAAGCGACTCTACTTCACAGGGGCCGTTCAAGTATTATGGGAGCACTATGGGGGGGGGGGGAGGTCTTTGCTTTGCTTAGTTTGGATGACATGGGGGGTAGGGGAGTCTAGATGATGATTACGTCATCGGTAGTTATTTACTTTTTTACATGGCAATCCTCACATTGTCTTTGTTTGAAAACCAAACGCATTTTTGGGGATTCCAAAATAATGCATACGTTTAGTGAACAGCGCGCGGTAATTCCCTTACTCGCTTTAGAACCGAGTAGGGGAATTACCGCGCGGTGTTCACTTGTCTAAATTTCCTCTATCAGTGTATTGTTTCGCTTGGATATTATAGCGAGTAGACGTATTGTAAGCATAGTAAAGCAAGTTAGTATTTGTGTTACCATTGATTCCATTACCCAAAGTTTAATGTTTAAATAAGATGTCGTTTCACATAGACAAATCCAAGTTATACCAAAAATTGTTTGAAAGCTTTAAAAAATCTCATACAAGTACGAAAGTAAAAAATGTAAAAAGTTAGTTAATGAAGTGTGGCGAAATTACAAATTACAAGCAAAATCCGACAAGAAACTAGATATAATTGTATCTAAGAAAATCGAAGAAGAATTACAAGCAGGGACTAAGAATAAATCCAATCTACTAAATTTTTTTTCTAAGGTGAGTGACGAAATCATTTTAGGTACCTATGAGTACTAGAAATATTAGAAATCGCCAAAAAGTTTCTCTTTACTGATTAGAAAATATTATGGCCTATCTCAAAGTATAGAGGTAATATTCATTATATTATAGATTTATTTCTTATGATTGATTCCGTCAATTGGTCACAAAGTACAGGATGTTAGTTTCATGCATATATACAGAAAACTAACACCCTGTATTTTGTGACCGGAACGAATTGCTCGTTTAAACATATTAGAATTAAAGCCATAGGGTTTTGTATTTACCATATATATTGCCATACTTTGTATTTATGTAGCTTAATAAGAGAATCTTTAGCAGAGACCATAGAAAGTTTTTACTTTTAGGCAACCTGTAAACCTACAGAAAAAACACAAATTATATAGTCAGCTTCAAATATTAAAAAAAAGAGGAAGAAGATAAAATAAAACCCGGTAATGAATCACAACAGCAATGCGAAATAAATGAAAATACAGATAAACAGAGAGCAAAACCTTCTCAGGAAGCTATGAAAAATAAGATTGCTATACTCGAAAAAAATCTGAATGATTTGTATTCTGCCAGAGATACTATGCCAAGCCGTGCTGAAGTTGATAAACAGATCATTAAGTTGCGCGAGGAAATAGAAACAGCAAAACAGTCTTTAAACAGGAAGGTTCAAAACGCAGTTGCCCAGAAGAAACACAGGGATGGTTGGAAAAGAAAGTTAGAAGATATTTGTCATGAAAATCCAGAAATAAAAAAAGACTATCTCTGAGGGATTCAGTGGGACGTCCTAATCTTGAAAGCAATCAACATTCACTATTGAAAACAATCGCGAATATAGCTTTATTTGGGAGTGCAGCAGATGATAGAAGACGAACGGAATCAATTCGCAGCGTAAAAACTCTTGATGAACTCACATAAGAATTACGTAAAATAGGATTTGACATTAGTCGCAGTGAGACATATCTTCGTTTGATTCCCAGAAAATCTAATTCTGCAGAGGGACGAAGACATGTATCGACAGTCCCTGTTAAGCTCATTCGGGCTCGAACTGATCACCACAAGAGCCACTTAGATGGCAAGTTCGCTGAAACATCAATCCATTATTTAGAGAACATAGCATCCATACTTGGACCAGATCAAGTATTTTTCATACCTCAAGATGATAAAGCTCGAGTCCCTATTGGCGTAATTGCGGCAAATAAGCAAGCACCTCTTCTAATGCACATAGAATATAGAATCAAATTGCCTTATCACGATTGGGTAATCGCTGACCGTCATAAATTAATACCTGTTTATGCTGGTATCAAAATCACTTCCAATATGCTAGGACAACCGCAAGCCGTTGGATATTCTGGACCAACATACATCGCTATTCGAAGTGGAAAGCATAGTTCATCTACTGCCAATACTCATGCTCAGAATTTCGAGACGCTTCTCGAACTTGAAGAGTTTCGATCATTAGCTAAAACTGACCATGGACTAGTAAAACCAGTGGTAATCATGACGGTTGAAAATCCACGTTATCAAAAAGTCATAGGGTTTGCTGTACAGCACTTTAAGCGACATGATCTCGATACATTGTTTTTAGCTACCAATGCTCCTGGAAGAAGTGCGTTTAACAGAGTAGAGCGCAGAATGAGTCCTCTTAGTCGGGAACTGGCTGGTTTAATATTGCCTCATGACCATTTTGGGTCTTTGGATGAACGTGGCGTTACAATTGATGAACATTTAGAAAGATCCAATTTCGAATTTGCAGGAACTGTATTAGCTGAAGTATGGAGTTCAATGGAAATTGATGGTTATAATGTTAATGCAAAATATGTTGGGGCAGGTGAACAAGATCTCCCTGATTTTCCAGACATTAAATGGTATTCAGAACATGTGCGTGAGAGCCAATACTTGCTTCAAATTGTAAAATGTAGAAATACAGAATGCTGTCGTCCAAGAAGTGGCCTATTTAGATTACTAGACAATAGGTTTCTTCCACCACCTGTAAAAGTAAAACAAACAGTTGATGACTTGGTTTTGGATGAAGGAGGACAATTTCTTAATCTTCCAGTCAATTTAGCTCTACGCTTAAGTGCTTCACTCAAAGATTTCCTGCAAATGCCCTACGATTATTTTTGTCCGACGGTAAAATTGAGGCTATCAAGTCGAACATGCAAAACGTGTGGTCTTTATCATGCTTCCGTCAAGTCACTAAATCGTCACATCGAAAATATCCATAAAAAAGTAAACACGCACACTGATAGGAAAGTTAGACCTGTAAGAGTCGCTGCTCGTCGTGCTAATGAACTGATGTGCATTATTCAAAATTCAGAGCACCATGATATTGAATGGCTCGATGAGAACGGCGTAGACATTCCAAAATCCCATGAAAGCGAGCAAACTCACAACACTGAGCAGCAATCGAAGCAATCCAATGTCATCGAAAACTTAGAATCATGGATTCGGGTTTCATGGACTGAAGACTGTTAATTTGAATTTAATATACGTACCAAAAATTTAAAATAAGTTTGTTATGTTAGTAAGATATAATATGTTTGTCCTTTACTCTATGTTGAATACCGTATCAGTAAAATATAATCTCTATCCTAAATCTATTTTCTTATTTTTCAAATTATAATTATAACGTTATAAATATAATATTAAAAAAATACATCAATTGACAAATGTTTAGGTAAGCATGGGGGGAGGGGGTAAATGCTTTGCTTACTTTTGCTGACAAGGGGGATGGGGGGGGGGGGGGGGGGGGGGTAAATAATTGTAATAAATCTGCTTACGTAATACTTGATCGGCCCACATCGACGTCATATCGACCTCAGATAGACGTCATATCGACTTTGAATTTGGTCTTTTATAAGACATACTACTCGTATGACGTCATATACTGACATCAATTAATTGGGTGTGACGCTAGTCCGTCATCATGAAGTCATTTACACGTCATTTTTGTTGGTCGGCGTACGCCAGTAGCGACCTAAAAATGAATACCTTATATCGTCACCATGTCCACTGGGATGTTTATCGCCCCATGTAATTTTGAAATCAGCGGCATTTTGAAAAAACTGTTGCGTGAATGACTGCTTGAACTTCTGTAACGTCTAATGAAATTGCTTTGTATGATGTACCATTCCTCATTACCTTGATATCCGACCCGACACATATCTATCATTCAATTTGTGCATATCACATAGCGCATCACATCGAAATAAGCATCTAAAGGGTACGACCTACAGTACTATTTCGGGAGAATGTACGACAATCGTCTGTCTGAGCAGCAGCGACTTCGATTTTCGGACATCCTCATTTCTCGAGTATTTCTTCTGGGAGTCCCACAACAGGAGTTGGTCCTCGGAAACTTCGCTCTCAACGTCCGCCGAGTTCCTCCGGTACTGCCTGCTGCTGGAGCCTTCCGAAAGGTCTGAGGAGTCGCTTGAACGGTTGCTGGTCGATATGTTCGTTGTGTTGTCTTGACCTGGTACTTCAGTATCCTGAATGGTGAGAATTGCAATTTATAAAAAAATCCTTAAATAAAGTTTGAACTGAAGTACGGGAATGACGGGGCACAAACTCGATCAATGAGAAGGTATTTTTGAGGTACCGAATCCAACGAATATACTCGTAGTGCATTTCTTGTAAAATATTTCTCAATGTAGAGAACAATTATACGATTTATGAAAGGCGAGTCTCTAATTCCCATATTAAATCGAGAAATACTTCATAAATCACCTAATTTAGAGAGAAAAAAGCTATTTTTTCATTTGTACTTGGACAAAATATTTGCGGCTATCGACCGAGGTGGTACCACCCGCTAGTCTTATCAATGTCCACATGTTTCCACACTTAAGCTACGAAGTTGGTTATCATCCCTAACAAAGAAATTAATGATGATAGATCCCTCGAGAACAAAGAATTCGGGACATAAGCTTACTCCTCTTCGGGTGGAGGGTGTTTTTCGAAATAATGGATCTAATAAATATGGTTTCGAATTCTTTTGATATATCTCTTAAACTAGAAAAAAATCCCGATTACATATTAAATCAAGAAATACCTCATGAATCACCTGGCTTAGCTACAAAAACCTATTTTTGCAATTGAGATCGAAAACAAAAATTGCGGCTATGGCGTAAAATCTACCAATCGGAAACAAGTTTCATACAATAATAATAAATTCGTCTTTTTTAAATACATGCAAGCACATACAGATCTAACATCAGTGGCGAAGTTTAGCCGTGGGCTATTCTTACACTTAACCACTAGTGCGGAACTGTATACGATGTATACTATAGCATGAGAAGAACAAAACAATACAAAATACAAGGTAACTTATACAGGGTGTTCATTTGAAAACTTCTTACCACGGATTTATTGAAAACTACTGATTAAAAGAAAAACGCCGAGATACGTCGAAAGATTTGCCAAGGGGGAAAACTTTTTAAACAAAAACTGCTTCATCCCCTTTCACCCTCGGCCCCCCAAGGTCATTCCCTTAAAAATTTTTAATCAATTGCTACACGTGTAGCGGAAGTAGAAGGTTAGAGAGACTGCATTCCGATTGTTTCACCAAAATGTCTTCTCACGTGTAATACTTTTTAATTTGTTCGGGTGGATTGATATTGTTAACATGTAACGAAGGTATCTGTCGTTTTTCAACAAGCCCAATATCCCCGTCCTTTTGTTTTTATACTGATTACAAGTTCGATCTTCTCTACGTTCGTTTTAAAACACCTTGTGGCTGCAACCTCAACGACGAAATCCTGATGAAGGCGCCATAGATAATGCCGAAAGCTTGATTTTATCGTCAAAGGAGTCAACTTAAGCCTAAAAGATTAGTCAATTTCCCAATTAACAATTAATTATATATATATATATATAGGTGAAAAATTAATGCTTCCGCCTGGGTACTTCGACAAAAATTTAAGCAAAGAGGTCTCATACTTTTTTTATTCTCTCCAGCTTTAATGATTTCATGTTCTGAAAATTTTTAATCTGTTTTTAACTTGTTCTTGTCACACAGTTGTGTGTATTTTATATAATTTTGACCATTGTACCATCTATCCAGCTTTCACCATGTTACTGGGTGTTTCCCTCATCCTGAACGTAAACAACAATTAGCAGCATCCTCACATACTACTCTGCTGATGATGATGGCAAAGTCCATTGAAAGCTAGAGAGAATAAAAAAAGTATAAAGAGTCCTCTTTGCTTAAATTTTTGTCGAAGTACCCAACAAAAGGCGGAAGCTTTAACTTTTCACCTAACTGGTCTAGACAACAATGACCACGTCTCAAGTTATATATATATATACCAGTTAGGTGAAAAATTAAAGCTTCCGCCTTTTGTTGGGTACTTCGACAAAATTTAAGCAAAGAGGACTCTTTATACTTTTTTAATTCTCTCTAGCTTTCAATGGACTTTGCCATCATCATCAAGAGAGTAGTATGTGAGGATGTTGCTAATTGTTGTTTACGTATAGGATGAGGGAAACGTCCAGTAACATGGTGAGAGCTGGATACATGGTACAATGGTCAAAATTATATAAAATATGACAAGAACAAGTTAAATTAAAATTAAATAATTTTTAATCTGTCTTTAACTTGTTCTTGTCATATTTTATATAATTTTGACCATTGTACCATGTATCCAGCTCTCACCATGTTACTGGACGTTTCCCTCATCCTATACGTAAACAACAATTAGCAACATCCTCACATACTACTCTCCTGATGATGATGGCAAAGTCCATTGAAAGCTAGAGAGAATTAAAAAAGTATAAAGAGTCCTCTTTGCTTAAATTTTGTCGAAGTACCCAACAAAAGGCGGAAGCTTTAATTTTTCACCTATATATATATATATATTAGTACATCATCATCAAACAGGTGAATTTCGCAGTGTTGTAAAATATCAGGATTATCGTTAATATATAAAATAAATAGTAATGGGCCTAATTTGCTACCCTGTGGCACACCTACCATAATGTTTTTAATGTTTGATCATGTATTGCCAATTTTAGTTCTTTGACTTCTATTGATTAAATAATTTTGTAATAAGTTGAATACTGAACCTTGAAATCCATAGCAATGCAATTTCGTTAACAATTTCTCCCTGTCAATAGTCTCAAACGCTCTCTTGAAATCTAAGAACAATGTTACTGTAAACTTTTTTCATCAGATAGCTTTTAGTTATAGTATTATTGCTTTGAGAACAAGGACAACTATACAATTTTTCGAATTTCCTTGTGTGCCTCCAATGGATAATCACCAATCCATGCTATTGATAAAAAATATTTCTTATGCCGTTATTTTTTTAGCTATTGGTTTAATCAACAGTGGAGTCTATGATATGATCGTATGTGGAGGTGTAGAATTCCGATCAGGCACAGTCGTAAAATGCGCAGCTTGATGTTGAGAGCCAACAAAGCTAAAACTGCTGGCCAAAAACTCGCTCTCTTGGCGTCTATCAGACCTGATTTCCTTGTTCCTGAGTTGCCTGCTGTTGCCGAATTTTCTTCTGGAGAAACTATGGGACACTCGGCTGATAGGTAATTCTGTTTTAGGGTTTAAAAGTACCATTTCCGCGATGTTAACATATCAAATTTGATATAAAATACTTTTCATCCATTGGATGAAGGTTTAATTGTACAACATTCAAATTCAAAATATGACTCCCTCTACAGGTTAGCAGCAGCATTTGGTGCAATAAGGATGGAACAAGACGAGTTTGCAGTTAGGTCGCACACATTGGCCAAACAGGCACAGGACAAAGGATATTTGACCGATTTGATTCCGGTCCAAGTTCCTGGATCAACCAAGCCAATCACACACGATAACGGTGTACGAGTATCTCCCATCGAGAGAATGGCCACTTTGAAACCCGCTTTTATCAAACCTCATGGTACAGTGACTGCAGCAAACTCTTCCTTCCTCGTAAGTAAAATAAAAAATATAGACAGGTTTTTATAAAAAGATGATCTTGATAATATCTTGGTGCATATTTTTTCTTCCAAAACGAAACACGAAATTTTGGTATTTCAAAAGTCAAGCCGCGGTTATACTCCGAGATGGCAGGCCACTGGAGAAGATAGTGTGTAGCAGTTCTCAGGAGGGACAAGAAAAAATACTATGATAAGAAGATCGATAGCAATAAAAATAATTCTAAAATGATGTGGAAAACATTAAAGGATATTGTTTCTTCTAATAGAAATACTGAATTATCTAAAATGCGTTTCGAAGATGGGGTAGTGTCAGACAAATTAATTAATTATAACAGAAAGAATGAACATTTATTTTATAGAAAGTATAAATCAAATAGTGAAGACGATTGATGACGGTGATCCAAACTTATGTCCATTACAAGTATGTCAGAATTCATCAATGAAGTAATTTAGGAAAATTTACATCATCAATCTAAGAAAAGCTATCTCAAACTTGAAATCTAATAAAAATCCCAGTGAGAATCTCTCAAAAAATATTCTAAATAATTGTTTCAATATAATTGGAGAGAAATTATTAATATTGGTGAATCATCGTTTAGTACATGGTGAATTCCCATCAAAATTAAAGTGTGCCACCATTACTCCTGTGCCAAAAGTTCAAAATTCTCAGCTGTATACAAATGTGCGACTGATTAATGTCTTGCCCGATGTCGAGAGGCTGTTCGAAGGGATAATATACGAACAAATCATAGAATTCATTGAAGAAACCAAAATATTGATAGAAAATCAAGCTGGATTTAGAAAAAAATGTTCCACAGAAACGGCAATAAAAATGGTGGTGGAAGACTGGAGAAGAAGTTTGGATGAGAAAGAATATATTGTAACAATATTTTTAGACTTCAAAAGGGCATTTGAGACTATAGATAGGGAAAAATTGTGAATGAAATTGCGTCACGATGGCTTTAAAGGATCAGTAATACTCATTTTACAAAATTATATAGTAACTAGAAGTCAAAAAACTAAAGTTGGAAATATGTCAAGTGTTCAAAATATATCAGTAGGGGTGCCACAGGGGAGTAAATTAGGGCCGTTACTATTTATTATTTATATAAATGATATCTCTGACATTTTACATATATATATCCCTCCCTATTATTATCGGTTCTATCATGAATTCACTGACAAAATGTAATTCTCCGTTCTCCATCCCCTGGCTGTAGTCCTTGCATAGGTTGCAAATGGTAAGGACGTCCTATGGTCATTTCTAAGAACACGGTGAACATGGCTTGCTGAAATTCCCAAGGCACCAGAAACTCTCCTAACACTTGTGGTCGGATCTCTATCAACCTCACGCAGAATCATACGGGTAAATCTGCGCTGACGAATATTTATGTTTTGATCCCTTTGGAGATTTCCAAAACCATTTTCAATTATTTGGCGATGCACTCTTACAAATACTGAGCGGGTTGGATGTCGTCTGTTTGGAAATCTTCGTGCGTATTCTCTGGCTGCTTCTGTTGCGTTTCCATTTATAAAGCCATACACAAAATGAATATCCGCTAACTCTTGATTGGAGAATAAAAATGGCATTTTTATAAAACTTACAAAAAAAAAACAGGTAAAAGAAACTAAATTTCGCGCATTCACAATTGCAAAAAAACGTTTCAGGTTTCAACAGACAGTTTTGTTGTCTGTCAACTGTCAACTAATTGACGTTTAACCTTATTCTGCTTTCAATTTCAAAAGTATTTGCAGGCACAGCCTACTTCTAAAAATTATCGAGATACTGACTTTTTAACGTTATTTTATCATAAATAATTAAAAATGCATCGAACCTTAAAAATCGAAATATCTCAAAAACGGCTAACTATAACGAAAATTCACAAGAGAGCTTTTTTATGTTGATAAGTGCGAAGAATCAGTTTTTTCATTCAAAAAGCAAAAAGTTGCACTAAGAAAAATTTTTCGGTCATTTTAATACACTACAGGTACAGTAGAGAGCGCCCTCTAACGGCTACAGTAAAACTATGCACATGGTTCGTTTTGTCGTACCAAAAAACCCTTGTATATCAATTTTCACTGTTATACATCAAATAGTGTTCAAAATATTAAAAAAAACTGTTTTAGAAAGTAAATTTAAAAACCCTGTATTTCGGAAGCCATGCATTTTTCGACCCATGTTTATATAAACTTTGTGCATCAATTTTAAAAGTTCTATCGAGTCTTAAAGTTATGCAACAATAAACTGAAACACTCTGTATATATACAGGGTGGCCAAACAGGTGACGTCATAAAAAAAAATTAGATTCCCCACATCGAGAGGAACCCAAATCACCCCCATATATATGGTCCGATTTTGTTTAGTTTAGGAGTTATGATTTTTTTTCGGATTTTTCGAGAATTTTTGAGTTCTGTGTTTATTTTTACCATAACTTCGTTAATAATTGTGATAAATGCCTGCTTTTTTCACGATTATGTAGCTAAGACCTAAGGCTTAACTATCATATAATCATTCAAGTCATGTAACTAATACTACTTTTTAATTTTTTTCAAAATCTTCGAACATAACAAAAAAGTAAAAAAGTGCAACAACTTTGAACGCTTATAAAAAATTGAAAAAACATGTTCTTACTATTCGTAAGTATCTTAAAAACTTCCTTACGGTATCAGCTATTTACCGTAAAAATTTCATCAACCTAGCTTTACTACATGCTACCGTAATTGTGGCTCAAATAGAACCGAACCCAAAATTGGATAACCCTCTGCTCAATAGAAATTGTTAGTTTCGAAAAAAAAATTTGCAAAAACCACAAAAACACGTTTGATTTTTACTGAACAGCAGATTATTATTCATTTATGTTATTTACAAGAGGTTTTCAAAATGTCTGCCTCTAACAGAAATGCACAGTGTACACCTACGTATGAAATTTTGTTTTAAATCTCTAAATGCTTGTGTGTTGTTTTTCAACACATGTGTCGCTTCTTGAATTTTGTTCCTCAATAAATTTTCATTTGCACATTGTTGGGCGAATGTTATGTCTTTAAAATATCCCCAAACAAAAAAATCAATGGGGTTGAGGTCAGGGGAGCGTGGAGGCCATCGTATCGGTCCGTTTCGTCCGATCCATCTGTCTGGGAACCTTTCGTTTAAGTAGTTTCGCACGATCGTTGCGTTGTGGCATGGTGCACCATCATTCTGGAACACCATGTTCCGTCTGGCTTCCAGGCTTGAATCTTCCAGCAATAATGGTAGGCTATTTTCAAGGAAGCTTTTGTAGGCTACCGAATCCAACCTTGACGGCAGTTCAAATGGACCGATAAATTCCATATTGAATATTCCTGACCACATGTTCACACTAAAACGGTGTTGAAATGTCGATGGATTATTATTATGGCGTTGCTCAAGACAACGGCGCTTTAGCAGCTCAGCTGTACCGGGAACAACTTATACGCCGAGGCGGACCACAACCTGAGCATTACCCAGACCACCGTGTTTTTATTAACACACATAACACTTTCATGGCAGGCCGCATTCCAGGACGAGGAAGCAATGAAGGATATCCGACAGCTGATCCGGATCGCAGAGAAGTAGTACTTGAAGAAATTAGCCGGAATCCCTCAACGAGTACGAGATCTATGGCACAAAACCTTAGAATACCACGAACATCGATACAAAATATTCTTCATGAAGAAGGTTATCATGCCTATCATGTTCAAAGAGTTCAAGCGTTGATGCCTTCAGATTAACAGTTAAGAGTGGATTTCTGCGAGACAATGCTGCGAAGACAACGAGAGGATCCCGATTTTATGATAAAATTTTATGGACTGACGAGTCACGTTTTGAAAGAACAGGGATATTCAATATCCATAATTTACATACTTGGGCTGTTGAAAACCCCCACCAGTCAAGGCCGTCGACATTTCAACACCGTTTTAGTGTGAACATGTGGTCAGGAATATTCAATATGGAATTTATCGGTCCATTTGAACTGCCGTCAAGGTTGGATTCGGTAGCCTACAAAAGCTTCCTTGAAAATAGCCTACCATTATTGCTGGAAGATTCAAGCCTGGAAGCCAGACGGAACATGGTGTTCCAGAATGATGGTGCACCATGCCACAACGCAACGATCGTGCGAAACTACTTAAACGAAAGGTTCCCAGACAGATGGATCGGACGAAACGGACCGATACGATGGCCTCCACGCTCCCCTGACCTCAACGCCATTGATTTTTTTGTTTGGGGATATTTTAAAGACATAACATTCGCCCAAGAATGTGCAAATGAAAATTCATTGAGGAACAAAATTCAAGAAGCGACACATGTGTTGAAAAACAACACACAAGCATTTAGAGATTTAAAACAAAATTTCATACGTAGGTGTACACTGTGCATTTCTGTTAGAGGCAGACATTTTGAAAACCTCTTGTAAATAACATAAATGAATAATAATCTGCTGTTCAGTAAAAATCAAACGTGTTTTTGTGGTTTTTGCAAATTTTTTTTCCGAAACTAACAATTTCTATTGAGCAGAGGGTTATCCAATTTTGGGTTCGGTTCTATTTGAGCCACAATTACGGTAGCATGTAGTAAAGCTAGGTTGATGAAATTTTTACGGTAAATAGCTGATACCGTAAGGAAGTTTTTAAGATACTTACGAATAGTAAGAACATGTTTTTTCAATTTTTTATAAACGTTCAAAGTTGTTGCACTTTTTTACTTTTTTGTTATGTTCGAAGATTTTGAAAAAAATTAAAAAGTAGTATTAGTTACATGACTTGAATGATTATATGATAGTTAAGCCTTAGGTCTTAGCTACATAATCGTGAAAAAAGCAGGCATTTATTACAATTATTAACGAAGTTATGGTAAAAATAAACACAGAACTCAAAAATTCTCGAAAAATCCGAAAAAAAAAATCATAACTCCTAAACTAAACAAAATCGGACCATATATATGGGGGTGATTTGGGTTCCTCTCGATGTGGGGAATCTAATTTTTTTTTTATGACATCACGTGTTTGGCCACCCTGTATATATATCAAATAAAGACATTGAAACTTCAATAGAGCTGTTAAATAATAATATGAAAAACGTAATAAATTTCTTAAATGTGAATAAACTTAAACTAAACACAAACAAAACAAAATATATGCTAATAGGAAAATCTTTAGATCAAAATACGGTAAAACTTACAATTAATCATGAAAAAATTGTGTCAATCGAATCACTTAAATATTTGGGCATATTCATAGACAGTAAATTAACATTTTAAGGGCACTATGAATATATTATTTCTAAAATATCCAAGAAAATAAATTACTTTTATAGAATTTCGCATAGTCTAAGCGTTTATTCTAAAAAAAATGAATCAATAGATTAATTTTTACTATCCCAAGATTTTCACAAAGGTATTTGACAGCAAATTAATTTATTCTTTCCCTTAGCAACAAATAACTAAACAGGTATAACAATAAATACAGTTCTCCCAGGATATCTGTGTTGATGAAAAGAATACGGGAAAATTCGGGTTGTTATTTGGTTGTTGCCACGTTTAATCTTCCGAATTGCTGTTTATGTTGGTAGTTTCCGTTTTGAATTATAAACGAATTTAGATTTGGAAAACCCTAACGGGCAACTTTTTGAACGCTTATTGAAATAACAAGTGGTATTTTCTCGAAAACGAATCGACTAATCTTAAAAAATCCAACGTCACAATAAATACCTTTCAAACAAGCTATTACTCGATACCGCTTGCATTTAAAATTTCTAAGGGAATTATTCAGGGGGGGGGGTTGGGTGGGGGAAGTAGTTTTTGATTAAAAAGTTGTCCTTCTTGACAAATCTTTTGATGTTTCTCGGCATTTTTCTTTTATTCAGTGGCTTTTACTCGACACCGCTTGCATTTAAAATTTCTAAGGGAATTATTTAGGGGGGGGGGGAAGTTGGATGGGGGAAGTAGTTTTTGATTAAAAAGTTGTCCTTCTTGACAAATCTTTTGATGTTTCTCGGCATTTTTCTTTTATTCACTGGCTTTTACTCGATACCGCTTGCATTTAAAATTTCTAAGGGAATTATTTAGGGGGGGGGGGGAGGTTGGATGGGGGAAGTAGTTTTTGATTAAAAAGTTGTCCTTCTTGACAAATCTTTTGATGTTTCTCGGCATTTTTCTTTTATTCAGTGGCTTTTACTCGATACCGCTTGCATTTAAAATTTCTAAGGGAATTATTTAGGAGGGGGGGGAGGTTGGATGGGGGAAGTAGTTTTTGATAAAAAAGTTGTCCTTCTTGACAAATCTTTTGATGTTTCTCGGCATCTTTCTTTTATTCAGTGGCTTTTACACGATACCGCTTGCATTTAAAATTTCTAAGGGAATTATTTAGGAGGGGGGGGGAGGTTGGATGGGGGAAGTAGTTTTTGATTAAAAAGTTGTCCTTCTTGACAAATCTTTTGATGTTTCTCGGCATCTTTCTTTTATTCAGTGGCTTTTACACGATACCGCTTGCATTTAAAATTTCTAAGGGAATTATTTAGGAGGGGGGGGAAGTTGGATGGGGGAAGTAGTTTTTGATTAAAAAGTTGTCCTTCTTGACAAATCTTTTGATGTTTCTCGGCATTTTTCTTTTATTCAGTGGCTTTTACTCGACACCGCTTGCATTTAAAATTTCTAAGGGAATTATTTAGGGGGGGGGGAAGTTGGATGGGGGAAGTAGTTTTTGATTAAAAAGTTGTCCTTCTTGACAAATCTTTTGATGTTTCTCGGCATTTTTCTTTTATTCAGTGGCTTTTACTCGATACCGCTTGCATTTAAAATTTCTAAGGGAATTATTTAGGGGGGGGGGGGGAGGTTGGATGGGGGAAGTAGTTTTTGATTAAAAAGTTGTCCTTCTTGACAAATCTTTTGATGTTTCTCGGCATTTTTCTTTTATTCAGTGGCTTTTACTCGATACCGCTTGCATTTAAAATTTCTAAGGGAATTATTTAGGAGGGGGGGGAGGTTGGATGGGGGAAGTAGTTTTTGATAAAAAAGTTGTCCTTCTTGACAAATCTTTTGATGTTTCTCGGCATCTTTCTTTTATTCAGTGGCTTTTACACGATACCGCTTGCATTTAAAATTTCTAAGGGAATTATTTAGGAGGGGGGGGAGGTTGGATGGGGAAGTAGTTTTTGATTAAAAAGTTGTCCTTCTTGACAAATCTTTTGATGTTTCTCGGCATCTTTCTTTTATTCAGTGGCTTTTACACGATACCGCTTGCATTTAAAATTTCTAAGGGAATTATTTAGGAGGGGGGGGAAGTTGGATGGGGGAAGTAGTTTTTGATTAAAAAGTTGTCCTTCTTGACAAATCTTTTGATGTTTCTCGGCATTTTTCTTTTATTGAGTGGCTTTTACTCGATACCGCTTGCATTTAAAATTTCTAAGGGAATTATTTAGGGGGGGGGGGAGGTTGGATGGGGGAAGTAGTTTTTGATTAAAAAGTTGTCCTTCTTGACAAATCTTTTGATGTTTCTCGGCATTTTTCTTTTATTCAGTGGCTTTTACTCGATACCGCTTGCATTTAAAATTTCTAAGGGAATTATTCAGGGGGGGGGGGTTGGGTGGGGGAAGTAGTTTTTGATTAAAAAGTTGTCCTTCTTGACAAATCTTTTGATGTTTCTCGGCATTTTTCTTTTATTCAGTGGCTTTTACTCGACACCGCTTGCATTTAAAATTTCTAAGGGAATTATTTAGGGGGGGGGGAGGTTGGATGGGGGAAGTAGTTTTTGATTAAAAAGTTGTCCTTCTTGACAAATCTTTTGATGTTTCTCGGCATTTTTCTTTTATTCAGTGGCTTTTACTCGATACCGCTTGCATTTAAAATTTCTAAGGGAATTATTTAGGAGGGGGGGAGGTTGGATGGGGGAAGTAGTTTTTGATTAAAAAGTTGTCCTTCTTGACAAATCTTTTGATGTTTCTCGGCATTTTTCTTTTATTCAGTGGCTTTTACTCGATACCGCTTGCATTTAAAATTTCTAAGGGAATTATTTAGGAGGGGGGGGAGGTTGGATAGGGGAAGTAGTTTTTGATTAAAAAGTTGTCCTTCTTGACAAATCTTTTGATGTTTCTCGGCATCTTTCTTTTATTCAGTGGCTTTTACACGATACCGCTTGCATTTAAAATTTCTAAGGGAATTATTTAGGAGGGGGGGGGAGGTTGGATGGGGGAAGTAGTTTTTGATTAAAAAGTTGTCCTTCTTGACAAATCTTTTGATGTTTCTCGGCATTTTTCTTTTATTCAGTGGCTTTTACACGATACCGCTTGCATTTAAAATTTCTAAGGGAATTATTTAGGGGGGGAAGGGTGAAAGGGAGAAGTAGTTTTGATTAAAAAGTTGTCCTTCTAGACAAATCTTTTGATGTTTCTCGGCATTTTTCTTTTATTCAGTGGCTTTTACTCGATACCGCTTGCATTTAAAATTTCTAAGGGAATTATGTAGGAGGGGGGGAGGTTGTATGGGGGAAGTAGTTTTTGATTAAAAAGTTGTCCTTGACAAATCTTTTGATGTTTCTCGGCATCTTTCTTTTATTCAGTGGCTTTTACACGATACCGCTTGCATTTAAAATTTCTAAGGGAATTATTTAGGAGGGGGGGGGGGAGGTTGGATGGGGGAAGTAGTTTTTGATTAAAAAGTTGTCCTTCTTGACAAATCTTTTGATGTTTCTCGGCATTTTTCTTTTATTCAGTGGCTTTTACTCGATACCGCTTGCATTTAAAATTTCTAAGGGAATTATTTAGGGGGGGGGAGGTTGTATGGGGGAAGTAGTTTTTGATTAAAAAGTTGTCCTTCTTGACAAATCTTTTGATGTTTCTCGGCATCTTTCTTTTATTCAGTGGCTTTTACACGATACCGCTTGCATTTAAAATTTCTAAGGAATTATTAGGAGGGGGGGAGGTTGGATGGGGGAAGTAGTTTTTGATTAAAAAGTTGTCCTTCTTGACAAATCTTTTGATGTTTCTCGGCATTTTTCTTTTATTCAGTGGCTTTTACTCGATACCGCTTGCATTTAAAAATTTCTAAGGGAATTATTTAGGGGAGGGGGAGGTTGTATGGGGAAGTAGTTTTTGATTAAAAAGTTGTTCTTCTTGACAAATCTTTGATGTTTCTCGGCATTTTTCTTTTATTCAGTGGCTTTTTTAAAACCGTGGTGGGAAGTCTTCAAATGAACACCCTGTATAACATGAATGTTAAGGTAGAGCAAAGTACAAACTATGAATTGCTACACACCTAAAAAAAAAGAAATAAAAGAGAAAGGAAAGAATGCCTATTGCAAATGGGTCAATATTATGTGTTTTCCTTTATGACTGTGAATAATAAACATTTGATATCTTTCCCTAATTGATTTGAGGACATCACTTTATAAATACTAGCGTCATTGTAGCTCTTTCACATAATCAAACCTACTTTAGGCTGCAACTGTTTCCATTTCTCCATCAAACTTTGATTTTGCCTGAGCAGATTCTTCTTTATCGGCGACGTTCTATCGCTCTCCTCCGACATTGCCCTAGTTATGAGTATTTTCGGTGACACTGCCTCCGAGACGTTTCTCAATACTGTCGTTGCTTTTTTAACTCCTTTCTCTTGGTGCTCCAACCCTAGGAATTTTTGAATGATCGCGTTCGCAGAATAGTACTTGGTGGGACTGCTCTTCTCTTTCAGTTTTATGTAGATCTCTTCTTCGGTGACTGTCGAAACTTCAGTCTCATTGCTTGGCACCTGTGGAACAATTACGGCGTATTTACAAACTTTTATTATTGTTTAACTTGATCTCTTAGTATGCTAGTACGAGGGTCACTTTGTGTTGTAAACAGTTTTATTGAGTTTATTTTATAGTTTTCATCGTTTTACTCTTCCCAATTCAGGATGTTTCTTTTATATTTCTATTACCGGATTACACTTACTGGCATGATTAGAGGAAAGGAACCAAATTTGAGACAAGCGCCTAATTTGAGACAGTGGTGTAACTTTGTAACAAGTACTTTATTTTTCCTTTTCAAAAAAAGTATCTCAAATTTGGTTCCTTTCCTCTAAATCCATTGGCGTTTTTAAATAATTTTTGGTCAATATAAGAATGGCGCGTGACAACCATAAAGCAGTAGTTATCATGCTTCCTGGCTTCACTAAAGCATTTGACACAATTAATTATTCACTTCTTGTGTCTAAATGCAGTTATTATGGACTTACTTAAAAACCTCAGCTAGAAACAGAGGTAAAATCATGCAATATATACTGGTTGGTGAATGTATTTATCTTACTGTAAATAACAAGTGAAAAAATTTTCAGCCTTATCAGTTGGACATTCCGGATTTAATACTGCTTTTTTTTAATTCACTAACGCTCTAAAAATGAATATTTCAGCCGCAGTAAAGAATCAACGTTGGCGGATTTTGGTTCTTGACATCCTTTACGATCGGTTACGATGCCTAGAGTACGGAGACCTGAACGATTTCGTCAACTTAGTGAGTTTGATAGCGGCCGTATAGTGGGACTTCGGGAAGCCATTGCAAATGAATGGTTTGCAGAACACGGAAGACCTATTGGCATGCGAAGTGTTTACCGACGAATGAGAAGTTTTGGCTTGTTTTCATACCAGCCACACTGGGTCCTCCCTTTAACTCGAGAACACCGACGTAATCGCCTTGAGTGGTGCAGACAACGGTCACTCTGGGATCAGGAATGGAACAGTATTGTCTTTAGTGACGAGTCTCGATTTGGTTTAGGCATGCACGATGGTCGTGCCAGGGTTAGAAGGCGACGTGGTGGAAGGAGGAATCCACAGTTTTTTGTTGAAAGACATGTTCATCACACTGTTGGAGTTATGGTTTGGGGTGCTATATTTTATGGTTCCAGGTCACCTTTAATCTTCATCAGAGGTAACATGAACGCGCAGCGTTATATCCACGAAGTTCTAGAACCCCATCTTTTACCCTATCTTGACACACTGGCAGATCCAACTTTCCAACAAGATAATGCTCGACCACATGTTGCAAGAGTCACAATAGACTTCTTTCAACATAATGATGTCACATTGTTACCATGGCCACCAAGATCTCCCGACTTATCCCCAATTGAGCACATGTGGGATATGATGGGTAGGAGATTGCTCAATTTGCAACGTCCTCCTCAGACTCTAGAAGCACTTCGAGAGAAGTTGGTGGTTGCCTGGAATGAGATACCACAGGAAGACATTGACCACCTGATCAGAAGCATGCCTAGGCGCGTTGGAGAATGCGTAGCACATCAGGGTGTATCCACACATTACTAAAGGTCAAAGGGCTTTAAAGCAGTGCAATCATTTTGAAATTTTATCATTTACTTATTATGCTTCATTAAGTACTTATACAAAATTTTATTAAAATAAAACCATTTAAACTGGGTGTTCGGATTTATATATCGCTTAGTATACAATCATTTTGCCGACGATACTCAGATTTTGTCTTCATTCAGGAGTAATGACTTGGAGACATCGAATAATAACAATAATTAAGATCTTGTCCATATTGAAAAAATTTGTAGTAGTCATAATCCCCGTTTGAACCTTTTAGCGACAAATATGATAGTGTACTTGAATAGAACAAAAAGGAATGCTTTAAAAAATAACATAAACATACATTTTAGAGGAAATAAAATAGTTATTAGACTTTCACTTGTTTTCCACAGCCTACTATTCTTTTCAAGTAAATGCTATTTGAAAATATCCTAAATTTTCATAGTCTCTTTTCTTTCTTGCGGCGATTGGTATCCTTCTATGAAATATCTGTAATTTTGATTCGTTACTAAATTGAGAGTCTTGTAATACCTATAGCCTATGGAGGTTAACTCTTTTATGCAGCTGTCATTTGACATCAAAAGCAATACTGGTTATACATCCTTGAAAATAGAACTTTACGTAGAATAAGATTTCTAAAAAAGGTACACAGGATCCTATTTAAACTGTACTAAGTGACATATAAATCCGAACACCCAAGCGGTTTTATTTTAATAAAATTTTGTATAAGTACTTAATGAAGCATAATAAGTAAATGATAAAAATTTCAAAATGATTGCACTGCTTTAAAGCCCTTTGACCTTTAATAATGTGTGGATGCACCCTGATGTGCTACGCATTCTCCAACGCGCCTAGGCATGCTTCTGATCAGGTGGTCAATGTCCTCCTGTGGTATCTCATTCCAGGCAACCACCAACTCCTCTCGAAGTGCTTCTAGAGTCTAAGGAGGACGTTGCAAATTGAGCAATCTCCTACCCATCATATCCCACACGTGCTCAATTGGGGATAAGTCGGGAGATCTTGGTGGCCATGGTAACAATGTGACATCATTACGTTGAAAGAAGTCTATTGTGACTCTTGCAACATGTGGTCGCGCATTATCTTGTTGGAAAGTTGGATCTGCCAGGGTGTCAAGATAGGGTAAAAGATGGGGTTCTAGAACTTCGTGGATATAACGCTGCGCGTTCATGTTACCTTTGATGAAGATTAAAGGTGACCTGGAAACATAAGCTATAGCACCCCAAACCATAACTCCAACAGTGTGATGAACATGTCTTTCAACAAAAAACTGTGGATTCCTCCTTTCACCACGTCGCCTTCTAACCCTGCCACGACCATCGTGCATGCCTAAACAAAATCGAGACTCGTCACTAAAGACAATACTGTTCCATTCCTGATCCCAGAGTGACCGTTCTCTGCACCACTCAAGGCGATTACGTCGGTGTTCTCGAGTTAAAGGGAGGACCCAGTGTGGCCGGTATGAAAACAAGCCAACACTTTTCATTCGTCGGTAAACACTTCGCATGCCAATAGGTCTTCCGTGCAAACCATTCATTTGCAATGGACCTGGTAGTGGAGAAAACGGTGCCTTAAGGCCAATAATCTTAGGCGGCGATCTTCACGGTCTGTTGTTCTACGGCGGCGTCCAGTGCTCCTTGCTCTTTGCGTACGGCCTTCTCGAAGCCATGCCTGACAACACCTAACCACAGTGTCTACACTTCTTTGCACTCTAACTGCAATTGCCCGAAAAGTCCAGCTTCCCGAAGTCCCACTATACGGCCCCCATCAAACTCACTAAGTTGACGAAATCGTACAGGTCTCCGTACTCTAGGCATCGTAACCGATCGTAAAGGATGTCCAGAACCAAAATCCGCCAACGTTGATTCTTTACTGCGGCTGAAATATTCATTTTTAGAGCGTTAGTGAATTAAAAAAAAGTAGTATAAAAACCGGAATGTCTAACTGATAAGGCTGAAAATTGTTTTACTTGTTATTTACAGTAAGATAAATACATTCACCAACTTTTATTAAAATAAAACCATTTAAGCTGGGTGTCCGGATTTATATGTCACTTAGTATACATCAGCAATCCTGTGCTGAAAATGTGGATTCCTGATTTTTCTTTCAAATAAGTATACTAATTTATTTAGCACGTTTTAATAGACATTGTAACTTGTAATTTGTAACTAACTGTCTATACGTGCAGACCCAAATAAAGTTTTTTAAATCAAGTCTTTTTCAAACCAACTGAATCTAAGATGTAATTACATTGCAATAAAAATTATTATTATTTTGTGCGTGGGTTTATCTTTTGGAGTAATTGCATCATCCTCTTATTCACTAGTAGATATTTTAGTAGTAGAAAGTGAAGATACCTGCAGTGTGTTGCAGCTAGTAGTTTGGACAAGGCGTCTGTCATATTCTTCTTTAGGCGACATGTTCAAACTGCTCGAAGAAGGAGGTCTCCACGTAGCCTCGGATGCTATTCTTTTTATTTTGTTCCCTTTGCTAGGGCTCTTCAGGGCTCTGTTCACATCTATTAACGTTTCGGATAACCTTCTCTGGATGGAAGGCTTGGTTAAAAACCTGCAATAAAAAAGATATGAAATAGATTTATATAAAATTGATGGGCAGATACGGCACGATAAATTGTAAACAATTTGTATACGAGTACGTATATATCCTAGAACGTACAGTTTTATTCAAACAGAATCACTGTTGGACGGCTTAAAATTGCGTCCAAAGGTGCTTGACTAATTTTTTCAAACAAATTGCAAATAAATTGGTTAAGGCAGTGAACAAGATAGTTGAACAATATAGTAAATGAGGTAGAATAATTGTATTAAAAAAATTTCTTGGATTAGGTACCAAGTAAAGCCCTATAAAAGTAATTCGATTTTCTGGCAATTTTTGAAATAATGTTTTCATAGTGACCTTCAAACTTTAGTTTACTATCAATATATATACCTAAGTATTCAATTGATTCAACATTTTCAATTATTTATCCATTTATCCTAACTGTGATAGTATTTTCATTTAGGTATTTCCCTATTGGCATACATTTTGTTTTAGAAGTATTCAACTTTAGTTTATTTACATTTAACCAATTTACGACTTTTGCCAAGTCAGAATTTAGCATTTTTAAATCAGTGTCTATATTTTTATCTGATATGTATATTAATATATCATCTGCAAATTGTCGATACAATAGTCTAAAATATTACAAATATCATTAATACACCTATATTAATATCAATACCCTCTAAATTGCTTTGTGCTTCTGTTAATGGATAATTGGAAAATATTTTGAACAGTTTCAAACTGTCGTTCTTTCAAATTACTTTTTGAGATTGAAAATGGCGTATTTTGCATTATTTCAATTATTCAATTTAAGAGAAAAGTTCATAAGTGCCCTTTTATATTAATGATCAACAAAAAACTTCGGAGCAAAAAAACAATTTTTGGAATTTGTTTAAGGAAATCTTTTAAACAATTTTTGACGCAAGTTCGGACATTAGAACATGCAGATTCATTAAACAGGATATTTTTTTAATAAGCTTATGAGAAAAAGACGAATCAGAATATTTTCCCGAGCACATGCGAAGACACTTTCTGGAGTACATCGAAACTTCAACAAGTGGAAAAATCTTAAAAGTGTTATAACGCGATTTTTTGGTTATTCGATCTTCTTCCAATAACACTCGTAAATTCTCAACATTTACAAATGTTTTTCTGAATTTCTATACATCTGTTTGACTGAGCTGAAGAACAGAAGACTAGCAACGACTCCATCTCTGACGAGAGACCTGAGGGTTCCCAACTAACAATTATCACTCCTATTAGAGTTCTAAGAATGATTATACAGTATTCGTTACACAGCATTGTATACTGTAAGAACATTGGCAAAACCCTCTTAGAACAGCTATACAAGCGGAATGGGCACACCTAATAGAACACTTCAGTCATTTAAGAGGTTGTATAAGGGCTGTAGGTAACAGTTATACAACAAAAGTGTAAGCCTCTTGCAGCCGCTATAGGACATTTGCGTCAGTGCAAGATTCAGTTTTTGTCAACTATACAACTATTCTGTTACGTGATTCTACTTTATTGCAACCAAACTATTTCTTATCTATTGTATAGGCGAAGTGAAGAATATATAACTAACACAATACAGTCATCTTGTTTACTTACATATCGGCCATTGTGAATTTCATACTCAGGTATATGATAAACCTCTACACTGTGATATAAGGCTATTGAATTACTTGCGCAGCAAATTTTATTGTGATTATCGTGCAAAGTAGTTACGCAATTTCTACGGGCTTCGTATTTGATTCATATTTTGATAACGATCAAAAGTATGTCTAGATTTTTAAGATGGAAAACTGAACTTATCTGCGTTAAATCTTCCACAAATCCTGTATCACTGGTCAACACTGGTTTTGACACACGAACTTTGACAGCTAATTTTGTTTTATCAGTCTACCCTCATTATTACATGACAGCTGTCATATGTCTATTAGCCTCATATTTGTTGTGATACGGTAATACTCATAACTAGTACTACGGCAGTAAATTAACAGAAACGCTTACAAGTAAATCCTTATAAAAATATTTGTTGTTGAATTTGAACACTTTTTTGTGATTTATTAACTCTGTGAATATGTCGAGGAAGTGTAATAATGATCCTAACTCTTTTTGTTGTGTCTGCGGAGAACTAACATTCAAAAAACAACGACGAAATTTTACGAATCTTGTGTTGGAGTGTTATCACCAATGTTTTGGTTTTTCTGTCGCCCATCAAGACAAATCCTGGGCCCCTCATGTCTGTTGCATAACGTGTGTGAAAAATTTAACTGACTGGAAGAAAGGTGCACGACCTATGCCGTTTGCTGTACCCATGATATGGACTGAACAGCGAGATCACGTTTCAGATTGCTATTTTTGTCTCACAGGCCTAAAAGGTATAAATTACAAGAAAAAAACCACAGTTATTTACCCAAACTTATCTTCGGCTATAAGACCAGTCTCTCATTGTAAAAAATTGCCAGAACTAATACCAGTTGCAACTACGTCTGTTGAGAACAATTCACAACCGTCCACTTCAGGTGAATGTGTTGACGAGGACGATGACTTTGAGTGAAAAGGAATTGTAAACGAGCCACATTTGATAACTCAAGGAGACCTAAATGATTTGGTTCGGGATTTAAATTTGTCAAAAAAGCAGTCAGAACTATTAGGATCACGTCTAAAAGAATGGAATTTGCTACATCATAATACAAAAGTTAGCTATTTTCGAAACCGTGATCAACACTTCAGAACGTATTTTTCTCAGGATTGAGATTTGGTGTTTTGCAATAACATAAATGAGATTATGAAAATGTTGGCCATAGATTTTGATCTCTCTCAGTGGCGTTTATTCATTGATTCTTCGAAAGCAAGTCTAAAAGCAGTGTTATTGCATAATGGAAATAAGCTTCCGTCTGTACCTCTGGCCCATGCTGCAAATATGAAAGAAACCTATGAAAATATGGAACTTTTACTTGAAAAAATAAATTACAGTACATATTCCTTCAAAATCTGCGGTGATCTTAAAGTTGTTGCACTATTACTTGGACTTCAGCTGGGTTATACAAAGTTTTGCTGCTTTTTATGTGAATGGGATAGCCGAGACAGAACTAATCACTATATAATAAAAACATGGCCTACGCGTGCATCGTTAGTTCCTGGGCAAAAAAACGTAAAGTATTTACCCCTTGTACAGCCAAATAATGTGCTTCTACCACCATTGCATATCAAATTAGGATTAATAAAAAAATTTGTGAAGGCAATGGATCGCAATGGGAGTGGATTTTTGTATCTAAAAGAAAAATTCCCTAAAATAAGTGATGCAAAGATAAAAGAGGGTATTTTTGTTGGCTCTAAAATTAGGGAGTTAATAAAAGATTCAAGATTTGAAGAAAAATTAAGCGATTTAGAAACATCTGCATGGAAGGCTTTTAAAAATGTTGTTGCAAACTTTTTGGGTAACCACAAGAGTGACAGCTACAGAGAGTTGGTTAGCGAGCTATTATTGTCATATCAAGCATTGGGTTGCAACATGTCACTTAAGATCCATTTTTTAGACTCGCACCTGGATTTTTTTCCTGACAATTTAGGGGCTGTCAGCGACGAGCTCGGTGAGAGGTTCCATCAGGACATTTCTAATATGGAAAAGCGGTACCAGCGCAAATGGAGCCCAAATATGTTAGCAGATTACTGCTGGACAATTAAAAGGGACCAACCAGAAGCTAAATATTCAAGAAAATCTTAGATTATTAAGTCATTTATAAAAAAATAACTTTTGATTTACGAGATCTGTGTTTTTTCTTAATATTTTAAATTACTCAATAGAATAAAATCCTTGTCTATCAAATTTTTTTAACTGTTGATTTTTTCTTACAATCACCAATTAAAGTAAAAAATATCAAAAAAGTCCGTGTGGCACGACAAAGTTAAAATTTTGTTGACCAGTGTATTTAGACACAATTACACTAATGTTTATCACTTTATATCTGCAATTTCGAACTGAAACATAATTATTTAATATCAAATAGAGGAATAAATGTTTGCCTAATATGGCGGGTGGTTATGTATAATCATTACATCGTCCATGTTGTCTTTAGTCTATTAGAATATTTTGGTGTTGGCTGTAGGTGTTATACAACAATTTGATAAATGTCAAAAATGAAATACCGACAGAGTCGAATAATTTACCTAGAATTTGTACCAGATCTATATCTTCTGTTTGAACAGTTGATAAAACCTTTTTAACCAATATCCATGCGTTGTTTGTCTTAAAACATTGGTTATGGCATTTTAACAAAAATATGACAGCAGAAAGTTAGGTTATGGTGAAGTTGTATACCAACATTTTATTTTATATATATATTTTAAGCATATGTACAGCGTAAACGTTACCATGGATGCCACAACACAACCATTTTGACTAACCTGCAAATATGCCGTATAAAATAGTTGTATAAACGTTTATGCAACAGTTCAAAATTTGTCCAATAAGGTGTTGTGTAACTATGCTATAGGAATATTTTCAACACCTCATTTTAGAGCAAATATGTTGCAGAAAGCAAATCTGCATTCCACACAACATTAAGCCAGCATTTTGGTGTTCAGGCAACAACAATAAAGAGCTTTTATGGCTGAACGGTTCTTTTACCAAAAGCTTATAGCACTACTTTGCTAGTTGGGTTATCACTACTTGGTGACGCAACAATCTGGTACAGTTTAATGCTTTCAAAGCACACTACTGTATCTTGACTAGAAAGTAGCGCCCTAAGGCTCATCCAGTTCCGATGGATGGCCGATAGTTCTACCAAAGTGGCGTTCATTTCGGCTAGTCGGAGTTTTGATTACCGATGACTTGATCAGGCACAAACACACACAATTTACTTAGGACAAAATAACCTCCTCAGTCTGTACAAGCCTCGACTACTGCTCACATGTTTGGGGTGCTGCCACCCTAGCTACATTATCTATACTCGATGCTGTGCAGAGGACAGCTGTCCGACTGATCCATTACTTTTCTCTAACTGACAGTCTCGGGGCTCTTTCGTACGGGGTGTCGGCGACAGACCCGCCTGACTTTGACCTCTCATCCTAACCGTGTCGTACATCAACAATTGGCCGATATAACCGCTCCGTTGTCCCTAGGGTAGATTGTGCAATTATCTACCTTAGGAAAGTTAAAAAATCTGCGGTAAAAAAATACTTACCCCAATGGTGTTAACGATGGCCTTCTACTTCCACAAGTCGAAGGTGTCCTGGCCTGAATTTCCTGATTCACCTCGCTTTTCGTCTGTTTTTTCCGCCAATAATTCTTTAATGTCTTTTTGAGGATTTTGCTTCTCACACCGTACAGAAAGGCATTTACAGGTACTGATGATACTAGAAGACTTGAGGCGATGGCGTACAGCGTTACCTGATCCTTTATAAAATTATTTCTGTTTTAATTGAGTAGTCTGACAGAACCATTTTTACAGATACTACACTACCAAACAAAAGAACGATATCAAAAATAGTGTTTCAAAACAATACTACATTTTGCTATGTGCTCTAAAGTCAATTTGACATGAGACAGCTAAAATTGCCATCTATTACCAGAATCGACCAGTACGAGAGTGAAAGCAGCATGCTGTCTGTTCCTTTTAACAGCCGGGTCTTGACTGTGGCCGCTAGATGCCGTCGATCCTGGTGTTATAGTGAATGCGGTCTATCCGCCACTGAACAAGCTAGTGATATAGCTTTTGTTTGTCCGATCACAAACTGCCAACAACGGCTAGCTGTTTCGTGCTATTTGGAGACTCATCAGCATGGTCTACGCTTGGTCTCAGGTGGGACAACGAACGAAAGTCTGAGAGCAAGTCTAGACTATGCTGATGAGCATTATGTTCAGCACAACTTGGCCTTCCTGAGAAAAAAGTTAGCTACGAACAAAAAAATTAAATTGAGGTCAGTCAAGCAGGATCATGCAATTAAAATTTGCATATTTAGTATGATTTTGTGCACCACTTTGGGGATTTTTAGCCATTTTGAGATTTTGCTGCCCCTGCTCTTCAAAAGTTTTGGAGGCAGGTAAGCTTTTACACAAAATTATCACTTGCAAATGTCTGACCTCTTCCACCCGAGAAAAATTGATGTGGGCGCACATGCTCGTTGCTATGACTAATCCCGCGTGGACGAAGATATTGGCTTTCATAGCACACAGCCGACATTTTTAAGTTTTAAGGATAAAATTTATGTGGAAATCTACGTTGATTGAAACATTTCTAATGTTCGTCAGTGATTTTTGCTTGATTTTGTATCAGTTCCGATGAGAAACTTTGAAAAGTGTTTGTGTCTACACATTGCAGAAATTATTGCCAAGATACAGTTGAAATATGGTTGATATGATTGCGACGGGCCATCACATAGGCGCCATATACGTGGATAGATGCCTTAAACCACAACCACTGAGACAATGTGCATATCATTCGGCAAATAATGCATAATCTGCAGAGGTGTAGGGGCTTTATCTATCTGTTCCTGTTCTGGAATAACTCGGGGCGAATTTTTCTTCGTGGGACAGGGCCTTCCTGGGCCAAAAATCAAGTACCTTTTTTATTTTATTGTACTTTTATTTGCGCGGCGTTTTGTAGTGATGACACTGGCAACGTAGCATTCGACTTGCCAACATGTGATCTACCGTCACTACAAGTTTGAACTGGCTTTAGAAGGAAGTTATCTTGAGGGTGAGAATATAAAATTGTAATTATATTTGAATAAAAAAATAAAAAAACAAAAATCAGTCTCATCACCTAACTTACAGGCCTCGTATTCATGATAACTGGACTACAGCTGCCATAGTTATACTAAGTGACATATAAATCCAAACACCCAGTTTAAATGGTTTTATTTTAATAAAATTTTCTATAAGTACTTAATGAAGCATAATAAGTAAATGATAAAAATTGCAAAATGATTGCACTGCTTGAAAGCATTTGATCTTTAATAATGTGTGGATGCACCCTGATGTGCTACGCATTCTCCAACGCGCCTAGGCATGCTTCTGATCAGGTGGTCACTGTCCTCCTGTGGTATCTCATTCCAGGCAACCACCAACTCCTCTCGAAGTGCTTCTAGAGTCATATCCCACACGTACTCAATTGGGGATAAGTTGAGAGATCTTGGTGGGCATGGTAACAATGTGACATCATTTTGTTGAAAGAAGTCTATTGTGACTCTTGCAACATGTGGTCGGGCATTATCTTGTTGGAAAGTTGGATCTGCCAGGGTGTCAAGATAGGATAAAAGATGGGGTTCTAGAACTTCGTGGATATAACGCTGCGCGTTCATGTTACCTCTGATGAAGATTAAAGGTGACCTGGAACCATAAGCTATAGCACCCCAAACCATAACTCCAACAGTGTGATGAACATGTCTTTCAACAAAAAACTGTGGATTCCTCCTTTCACCACGTCTCCTTCTAACCCTGGCACGACCATCGTGCATGCCTAAACAAAATCGAGACTCGTCACAAAAGACAATACTGTTCCATTCCTGATCCCAGAGTGACCGTTGTCTGCACCACTCAAGGCGATTACGTCGGTGTTCTCGAGTTAAAGGGAGGACCCAGTGTGGCCGGTATGAAAACAAGCCAAAACTTCTCATTCGTCGTCTTTACTGCGGCTGAAATATTCATTTTTAGAGCGTTAGTGAATTAAAAAAAAAGCAGTATAAAAACCGGAATGTCCAACTGATAAGGCTGAAAATTTTTTCACTTGTTATTTACAGTAAGATAAATACATTCACCAACTTTTATTAAAATAAAACCATTCAAACTGGGTGTTCGGATTTATATGTCACTTAGTATATAAGCAACAAAAATATTGCGTCCATAAGAGAAAGAGGGAGGCAAAGATACCTACTTTTCTGTTGTTGAGAGCGCCTAATGTCGCATCCCACATAATAGTAGTATAATAAGGTACGTAGAGTATAAGGAAAGAAGCAACGAGCTGGAACACAGTATAGATGGCGCTGCGACTCTTGAATTTGGGTCCCCCAGAACTGGGCGCCGTCACAGTCGGTACGAAGAATGGGTTTCGTTGGTGGGTGATGGTCACCTGTGCTGACAGCGTCACTTCGTAGATCGCAGACGCTATCCTGTGCCGATGGTACCGAGCTATCATGAGGATCTGGAAGCATCAAATAGATGGACTCGGTGTCCGTCAAAAAGTCTCAATGAAAACGGAAAATAGCTTTGTGAGCAAACTAAAAATGATATCAAAAATATGTTTTAGTGGCAACCTTAATATGTTACTAGTACATCTAGTGTCATAGCATACATGTATTTTTTAAATAGAAAGCCCTATATTTTATTGCATTTTTGGATAGAGCTTCTGAAAACAAGAAGTTTCATATCATATAATGGGTGATTTTTTTGCTAGTATCTTTTTGGCAACACTGTTTTTGACAGATGACGCGTGAATCATGTCTTGTGCCATTGTCAAACTTGTTCAGTTTAGTCTATGATTTAACCATGGATCGACTTACGAACGAACAACGCTTGCAAATTATTGAATTTTACTATCAAAATTCATGCTCGGTTAAGAGAGTGCATCGAGCACTGCTTCCAATTTATGGGCAATTTGGTCGGCCTACTGAGAGAGCTAATCGGAAGCTTGTGACTAAATTTCGAACCCAGTTTACATTATTGGACATTAAACCACCAACACGCAGACGTAGAGTGAGGACTGAAGAAAATATTGCGGCTGTATCCGCCAGTGTTAGTGATGACCGTGAAATGTCGATTCGCCGCCGTTCGCAGCAATTGGGCCTCTGTTACACCACTACGTGGACAATTTTGCGACAGGATTTGGGTGTAAAACCTTATAAGATACAGCTGGTGCAAGAGTTGAAGCCACACGAGCTCCCACAACGTTTCCAATTTGGTGAATGGGCGCTGGCAAAGTTGGAGGAAGATCCACATTTTTATCGAAAAATTGTGGGGTACGTTATCAAGCAAAATTGCTGCATCTGGAGTGAAGACCAGCCAGAAGCATTGAAAGAACTACCAATTCCTCTCGAAAAAATCACTGTTTGGTGTGGATTATGGGCCGGTGGCATCATCGGGCCGTACTTCTTCAAAGACGACAATGGCCGGAACGTAACTGTGAATGGAGAGCGCTACCGTGCGATGATAATAAATTTTTTTGCCTAAAATGGAAGAGCTGGACTCGGCTGACATGTGGTTTCAACAAGACGGTGCCACATGCCACACCGCACACGAAACAATGGCAGTATTGAGAGGCGAGTTCGGTGAACAGTTTATCTCACGTTTGGGGCCCGTCAATTGGCCGCCTAGATCGTGTGATTTAACGCCGTTGGACTATTTCTTGTGGGGCCATGTTAAGACTAATGTCTACAGGGATAAACCAGCAACGATTGACGCACTGGAAGCCAATATTGAAGCATTTATTCGTGAGATTCCGGCCGATATGTTGGAGAGAGTGTGCCAAAATTGGACCTTGCGCATGGGCGGAGCGGAGCCGCGGCTAACATTTACATGAAATAATCTTTAAACATTAAATTATATCGACTGTTCTATCGACTCAAATAAAGATTTAATCGTTTTTTCAATTTTTTTATGTTTTTTTTTTGAAATCAAATCCTATACCCCTTAAAAAATCACGCGTTTAGATTGAAAATTGTATAAATATTTAGCGAAATGTCTGAAAAAATGTCTAACTCAGCTCTGCTATTTTTGAAGATATCTTGATAAGTTTTAAATCACAAAACTTTTTTATCATCGATTTTAAGCTAATTTGGGAAAAATGCAAAAATATCTTTCTATTTATGTAGAATATCTCAAAACACAAAATGTAATTTTTTCTCCTTAACTTCAAATGTATATTTCTACATCATTGACTAGATTTCCTTGGGAACTTTTTTTCTGATACAAGTATAAGGTTTATACAATTTTCTTTACAGACTCTTTCTCTAGATATGACTTTTAAATGACCTTGGATCTCATGTTATTGAGTTCAGTGACACAAAAAACCTTGGGATACCCTTATGGGATCCTGCTAAATCTATGCAATCAACTGTTTCGCTCTTATCAAATTTCAAAATCTTTCGCTCATTCTGAACAAAAGGGTCGTCACTAAGGATTAATGGTAATAAAGAGTTTTAATTGGAAAATACGAGTTTATTACGAGAGAGGTTGCAAAAATCTGGTTCCGAACTTTGTAGCTTTACTGCGCGTGATGCTAGGCGAAATCTGGCAACAACGTGGTGTACAAATAATGGTATGTAGAAAAATAGCACAAAGATCAACATTTCCAACGGTAAATTCGATTTTTCAAATAAAAAATTCCTTGTGCCTGAATAAAGGTTGGAAGCTTATTTTTGGGACAACCCTCGTAGATGTTCAAAAATAATTGACGCAATATTGAACTTGCGGTAAATGCTCGCAGATTCTAGTTACACTTTAAGTTTTGATGGCAATGTCTTGAGGCAGAAATAAAAAATATGTCTTTTATCTATCATTACTCCAAGTGCAATCAAAATATATTCGCGTCATTTAGCAGCACGGCCCTTTGTTTCAGACGGGTCTTTACGTGAAATTTACGGTTTCCGTAACATAAAGCTTTTTAACACGTGGGCTTTTACGGTTTAAGAGATCATAGGCTGATTCTGGTTTTGCTTGTTATGCGTTGGGTTTTGAGTGCTGCCATTAATGGGTAATCCCATATCTGAGGCTCGGATTTGAAAAAAGTATTAAAAAGGAATAATCGTTAAAAACTCGCTGAAATTTATTTAGAGCCAACCGAATAGACTCATTCATTCTACTTGTGCCTGTTAACAAAATTTGATACCTAGGACAACATCGAAACATGCAACATGTTAGAGGCACATTTTACATACGGAAAAGGACCAGTTGAAACTTCAGCGTTAGGTCGTATCTACTTATATTTAAAAAAAAATTAGGAAATTTATTTCGCGTTAAAAATAATAATCTCACATTTTCTAGTTTTAGTGCTACGAGATTTTGTTTGAAGCCCTAAAAAAATCTATGAATATCAAATTAAGTAACTTCCAAATCTTTTTCGGAACAATATAGTGATTATGAAATAACGCATAATTTTGAAATTACAATTTACACATTATGCTAAACTAGCTATTTGCGTTTACCCAAAGAATACAAAGTTACCAGCAGAAGGGAAACCCACAAAAAAGACTTTGGTCTTCATTTTCCGATCCTTTCTTTAGGTGTCTCTCTGGAAGTTGTCCCGCACTTTTTTATTACTTACATCACATAGGGTTCTACTTTGGCACGGAATAAGATGTCAAGAAGATGTCAAAGGCATCGAGTAATTATATTTATACAGGGTGATTCATGTCATTATTGTTTTTATGGCATGGACATGGATAAAAAATTGCGAAAAACAAACGTTTTTTAAATTATCTACAAATGATATGGTATGAATGCCACTGCAGGAGTGTACCATTAATCACTTTCCTAAACAAATCTATAGATCATATTACGAGCCCCTTCCCACTTCAGTTGGCCCACTTCAAGATTTGTACCAAAATACTAAACATGACGAAAACATTTACTTCTAAAACAATTTATTTTCTCAGAAACATATTTGAAATCACTTAGACCTATAACTAATAGAACATCTGAACAAATAAACAATGTGCGACTAAATGCCCGAAGTTTACAAAGCAACATTTGAAAGATTACCATTGGGTAACATCACCTTTATTTTTTATTACGACTGAAATTCTTTGGGGCATAGTGTTAACCAAGTTTTGGCAAAAATTTGGTGTAAAACAATCGCATATTTCTTGAAGCTTTTGCCTCAGTTCGGTGATTGTACGAGCAGGATGTTGTAGTAGAACCTTTTTCATCTCGTGCCACAAAGTTTCAATAGGTGACAGATCTGGACTGCTAGAAACCCATTTTGAGGTATGGCACGCTGCACCATCTTGCTGAAACACAAAATCTTGGCCGGATGTCAAACATTCTGCCATCACTGGTAAAAGCGATTCTTCTAAAATTGCCAAACATTTGTTTGTATCCACATTTCCATCAATAAAATGAAGTTTTCCTACTCATTTTGATGACATACTGCCCCAGACCATAATGGATGCTGGAAATTTCAATTTTCTCTTCAGACAGTCAACATGGAATGCTTCACTTATTTTGCGAATAACTCTACTGCGACTGTCACTAACACAAACTTCGAATCGGGCCTCATCACTCCATTGTATTGCACACCATTGTTGAGGTGTCCATTGTCTATGTGCTTCAGCCCATCTAAGCCGATTTTTCTTTTGCAGTGGTGTTAATAGTGGCTTTTCTTTGGCCTATAAACAAGTTGTGCAACTTTAGGGTTTTTACTTCACTTTTTTTTATAAGAAAACTCACCTTGCAAGTGCTAAGTCCCAGTTTGTGGGCCTCTCTATGAGTTGTGGACCTCGAAATTCTCCTTCCAACAGGGTCACTCCACAGAGCACTTAATTGTAAATAATTGGCACGCCTGTTTTTCACGATTATTCTTCTTAATGCTCTTCGGTCGGCATTTGTGAGATTACTTTCTTTCACATATCGTGGCTTAATATTAACTGAACCAGTTACGTTATATCTTCTAACAATATTTCTCACACTGAATCGCGATAAGTCTAACAATGTTGCAATTTCTGAGTTGATTTCCCAGAATTAAAAAATTCAATTATCAGTAACCGAATTTTCTCACTAATAACCTTTCCTCTACCCATTTTTAAAACCTTAACTACCCAAAACTATTTTAAACGTATTCTGACAGCTGTGATTAATAAAAACAATTGTCATGGCTTTTATTTTTCACAGCCGCCTATGCGTTATAGACTTATTTTAAAATGAAATATGTTGATATGCTGTAATTGCAACATGTGTTATTTTTATGCTGCAAATTTGATTAGGAAGTGATAAAGTTGTTTTCTACTCTATATTATCAAAATATTCATTGTTAATATTTTAAGCCTATAAAACCCTGCTACATTTTTATTATTTGTGTTTGATAAGAAAAAACTAAGATATCAATATTTGGGCCAACTGAAGTGGGAAGGGGCTCGTAGTAATACAGATTTCATCGTTGACAACTCTTCAGGTGTAGGCTTAGTCTCAGGTACAGAGTGCCATCTGTTACAAGAAGCGACCACTGCGAATATTTTGACTTCTGCAGTAGTCGATTTTTGTAAAAGACGGAATTTTGTTTTGTCTTGTTTCGATAAAACTTTCGATGAGTTAATGTTCTCAATTTAGGATTAGCTTTGTTTGCCCTAGTAGTGACTATACCCTGGTTGACATTTTTGAATTGAAAATAAATGCGGACTTGTGTTTAAAGTGAAAGAAAATGATCAGCAGGAAAGTGTTCACAAGGGTGAGTGGAACTGATGCCCAAGACTTCAGCTTCCAGTCTGCTCTTTGTAAATATTTCCTCCAATTTCGCGACATATTAACGAAGCTCCAAAAAGGCACTACCAAGTCTCCAAATTGATCATCGGATAATTTGGAAATTAGAGGTAAGTCTGCACATCACATTTTTGTGATATCGCGTTTTTGATACTGGTACAATCATGAATCATAGATAAATTTTTGATGGATGACCATCGTCAATTACACCTCGACCTAAGCTCCTGTATGGAAAACGGATTTCCAATATGCTAGAATAAGAATACTTGTCTAAAATCATTGGCAAGGCATCGTACCACCATTTCACTCATTTATTTTGTATTCAGGCATGTAGCACCAACTTGTACACGTCCAACAGCCACGTTACCTACAGTATATTCAGATAAGAGATAGACCGGACATAAACAAGACTACGTGATCATCGAACGCTGTAACATTCGGCAGGGACGTATTAAGAGTCACGCAGTACATATTTTAGATAGTAGATGCTGCTTTGCGTAACTTTGTAGTAAATTAGCACAATTCGATGTGTATACGATTGGTGATGGATATAGGATCATGTGGGGGTGGGGTAAGAAATATATAATGATGTAAATATACATAAGGGTTTCAAAATTTTCGCTTCGATTTCCAGCTTCGGATGCCGCCTGATGTTTGGTGAAATACAGTCGAATATAATCTCAAAATGGCGTTTAAATTAGCCTAAATTAAAAATAATCGTATATCTCTTAAAATTGCTTTTAGAATATTGATTAGTATATTTTTTGATTTCTAGGTAAATATGTAACCAAATTAAAACGTTCAAAACGTAAAAAAATGTGCATGGTTGAACATTGTCAGAAAGTAGATTCTTGAATAGGTTTTGCCAAAATGGGTTCAAAAATGTCAATAATTAATTAAAAAATACAGCAGCTTTATAATTACTTATAACTTACCGAATTTGATGAACGACATCTTTTATTGGAAAGATGAGCTTGATGAGCTTTCATCATCGCTACTGCCTGAAGCACCAACGTCAATAATGAATGGCTCGACTTGTTCCTCTAAAATATTGTCCAGTTCCCACATTCTCTTTTCAACTTTGTCTTTCACGTGCTTACTACAGTTTTCCCATTTTTGCGCTGTTATTAATTCTAGTGCTTCTTTGAAAAGTCCTTTGAAGTCACAAAATTTAAAAGTTGTATTGTGCTTAGCTATATAATTTTTAACCTCTGCCCATATGAGCTCAATGGGATTGAGCTCGCAATGGTATGGAGGTAAACGGAGCACAGTTTTATTTTGACTTGCTGCCATTTCGTCAATGGCGTATTTTTGATATTCCGCCTTGTGATCCTTGACAATTCTTAATAATTGTATTTTCAGCATTGCTTCTTCAAAGTTGATATTTTTCGAGCGGAGCCAATTTTGAACATCAACTTTCCTTGAAGCCGTTGTTGGGACCTTCTCCATTCTTCCAGAATGATAAGGCGCATTATCCAACACAATTACTGCGTTTTCCTCTAAGTTCGGTAAAATTTTTGAAAACCACTGTTCAAACGATTCGCCATTCATTTCCTCGTGGTAATCTCCAGTTTTCTTAGACTCAAAGCACCACAGACCGTCAACAACAAATCCATCCTCACTGCCAATATGGCAGATAATGAGCCTTTTCCCTTTACCTGGAAATCGAAGTACTAACTGGTGTAGATTTATTTCAATAAGCGAACCTTTTTCAAATGTTTTCATCACATTCAGCGAAAAAACATTGAGACATGAGTATCAGATTGCTATAATTGGGATTATTTAGTCATATTGAAAGAAAGAATATTGAACGTCGTATGATTACTCAGCGCTTCACAATTTAATTTAA
This sequence comes from Acanthoscelides obtectus, assembly GCA_963669975.1. Taxonomy (NCBI): domain Eukaryota; kingdom Metazoa; phylum Arthropoda; class Insecta; order Coleoptera; family Chrysomelidae; genus Acanthoscelides; species Acanthoscelides obtectus. The sequence continues at coordinate 113,389,135 of CAVLJG010000001.1, read as the reverse complement.
AGTTATAAACCTTTAAAAAATGAATGATCAGGAACCTGAGATACGCGCAAATATTAATATTAACAAATTATAACTTTATAAAGCTTAAAGTATGAATTAAAATGATTAGAAATATTAGGAACGGTAAACAATATAAAACTTAGTAAGTTTATAATATTCGACATATTTTAATATTATATAGAAAATTATTGAAATATCGAAAACACATAAAAACATGGCTTAAAAAAGTTCTAACAAATGAAAATGACAATAAAACATCCACGCATTTTATCGAAGGTTATAAAAGTTTTGTTACTTGTAATATGTTTTATCTGCCCCCTGGAATTAATGTTTAGAACCTTGTTCCCAAGGTTTGAAAAACATCCGATTGTTGTCTATTACTCGTATTTACCTGCTGGATTTTTTAATCCGGTGGACAGTCCATCTAGAAAGGCCCTCCTGGATGAAGTTACAGAATCATCAACCCATACTTTACTTGTAGTGTGTCCTGCGTTTACCCACGTTTCATCAAGGTAATAAATCTTCCTGTTTTGATTTCTATATTTCCCAATTTTTGTTAAATAATCCCTCCTCCATAGCACAATTTCTTCTCTATCCAGTAGTAAACCATTACGACCCCGTTTTTTCCATTTGAAATTTAAATGCTTCAGTAACGCATGGAAAGTTGATCGTTTGAAATTTGGCAACGTTGTATCTCCATTTACCTCCTGCAGTACTTTATCTATAGTAGGTATTTCATTCCTAAAGAAGAATTCATGCACTATCCTCCTAATCGCATGCTTATCAGCTTCATCCAATGATTTAACAATACTTTTGCGATGTTTACTGGTCATTGGCTGGGAAAAGGTGTGATTTTTTTTGTATTGTCTTAACACATTAAACACTGATGCGCGACACACCCCAACTTTGTGAGAAACCTTCACAACAATTTCTTTGATGGTTGATGCCTCGTTCTCTTCGCGCTCGATCTTATATATATTCAAAATGACCTCTTTCATTTCTGCACTCAGGTGTCTTTTTTTAGAGCGTTTCCTAGGTGGACTACAGGAGTTTACAACTTCATCAGCAGTATCTGTACTACTGGGCATTTTGCGCAAGCAGTTGATAACAATAACAATCAATAACAAGGTATAATAATAACAACGACAAACTCAACAACTTAATAAGATAACAAATGAAAACGTCCAAAGAAATATCAAATTGCAATGATGCACACGACATACGTAACACGTCTGAACCTGAATGTGACTCTGCCTTGATACGACTGCTCTGCCGCTCGGCATAGGCATTTAATTGCGAATTGACCAATGAGGGCTCCTGTTTTACGTCGAGACGGCGGCGTTAGCGTGAAAATCACCCGAACCTTTTGTTTACATCCGGTCTATCTCTTATCTGAATATACTGTACTTCTTATGTCGGCCATCGACTACCTGGGTAGTTATAGTACAGGAAGTATCGTCCTATCTGCTAAGCAAAATATTCTGATTGTTTTTTCGCACAATCTCATTAAAAAATGACCCACTTTAATGAATCTGTATCTTGCCAGAACTAAAATTATTTTTCCTCTTTATTAAGGTTTTGCAAAGAACGTAATCAGAATATTTTCCCTAGTAGATGCGAAGATACTTCCTGGATTGTTACGGCAAACAACGAATGCGCGTGATTGCATTCAAATGGCAGCCACTAGACGTATTATCTCGGCATAATATGTTTTTTCGTGTTTCTTCTACTGGTAACTCTGTATTACTTCTTCAAATATAGTCTAATCATATTAGTGAATTTTCCCGAAATAATTGTAAAGTCCGGTTTTATTGGTGCAAGTTGTTCAAGGGTGTATTTAAAATATGTACGCATGAAACGGGTACACCAATTTTTTTTCGTGCCTGCCAGCACTTTCGATTGAATCCCACAAAACATTTTCTCATTCTTTGTTGTCAAATAAAAAGTTTTCCCGGAAAAATTGGTGTACCCATTTTATGCGTCCATGTTTTGAATACCGCCTTGAACAAATTGCAGCAATAAAACCAGACTTTACAATTATTTTGCAGAGCAGGGTTATTTTCGTCTAATATGATTAGACTAATAACTACATATTTCACAAACTCTAACTTCGGCAGTTACCAGACTAGATCGTCTGATGATTTTAGGGGACCTAAATTGTTACTATCGATATGAAAACAGAATTTTCCACGCATAGATCTATACAATCATCTACCAACAAGTACTCGTCAAATTACCATGACATTGTTTTTATTCCATATATTTCAGCCAGAGAAATATGCGTACTGTCGAACTTTTATATCTAATATACAGGGTGTTCCTTAATGATATGCGAATATTCAGGGGTGTGAATGTAATAATTGAACAATGCAATTCAGCAATAAATATCTAGTTGCTCTGGAATATGTCACTGGCTTTTGACATTTGACAAGTGCTATTCAAATCTGTTCGTTGTGACATCTTTTTCATTATTTAGTTTTTACAGTCTTGTTAATAATGGTGAATTATTCAAATGCAGAAAGGGTGGAAATGCATTACGCATATGGCCTTGCCAACGGTAATGGTGAGCAAGCCAGACGGATTTTTCACCAGAGACATCCCGATCGTTCTTTGCCAAATAGTCGAACCTTTTCTGATATTCATCGCCGTCTTGTTGAAACTGGTTCTGTCCGAAAAGGAACATCTGAAGGAAGACCTCTAAGTGTAAGAACACTTGAAATTGAGGAAGCAGTGCTTCACGAAGTAGAAGAACATCCTGAAACGAGTACGAGGAAGATCGCTAGACACTTAAATATTTGCCATCAAATTGTTTGGAGAATCTTAGTGGCTTTTATGTTATATCCTTACCACACTTTGAGAATACAGACATTACTTCCCATTGATTTTCCAAGGCGTGTAATCTTTTGTCAGTGGTATCTTCAAAAAATTACACAAAATTCACAATTTGAATTAATGATTCTGTTCACAGACGAAGCCGATTTTTCTCAAAATGCAATTCAGAATTTGAACAATAATCATTTGTGGGCAGAAGAAAATCCCTATGCCGTAACCGAAACCCATTTTTATCACCAATTTTCAGTTAACGCGTATGGGCAGGAATTATTGGCAACCACTTTATTGGCCCATTCTTCTTGCCGGGACGACTTGACGGACAGACTTACCTCAATTTTCTTTAACAACAGTTGCCTTTGCTGCACGATGATGTTCCGTTAGTAATAAGAAACAATATGTGGTATATGCATGATGGTGCACCAGCGCATTTCAGTGTAGCGGTTCGTAATTATTTACAAACTGTTTATCCAAATCGATGGATTGGCCGCGGTGGGCCCCAAGAATGGCTACCAAGGTCCCCAGACCTCAACAGTTTAGATTTCTTTTTATGGGGCTAACTTAAGACACTAGTGTACACAAGTCCCATTAAGATTGTCGAGGAATTAAGAGGAAGAATAGTTGCAGCTTGTGATGGAATAAAAAACACTACAGGGACATTTCAACGAGTGCACAATTCCATGGGAAGGAGGGCGGAAGCATGCAGACTAAGTGAAGGGGGCCATTTTCAACAATTTTTGTAATCATTTCGTTGGTTTCAATGTTATGTTTATGCTGTCAGTTGTTGTTGTTCATTACCCCTAATGTGTTTAATTTTTCCAATTAAATTAGTAATTATTATTTTGCAAGACAATAGAACGGTTTTTATTTTTTTACTCAAAAATGGCGCATCGAAGGAAAGCAACTCAAGAGAGACCATTTGTTTTAAATTGAACGGGGAATGCAAAAATAATTTTATTTGGCAAAAAAATCATTGACGTACCATTCTTTCCTTAAAAAATGTCGACGTCACTACCCGTACGCACACCACTGTTAAAGCTAAAAATTATTTTTGCATTGAAAAATATGCAACTTTATTAACTTCCACAACGTACTAAATATCAGTGAAATATCTGAAGCGGTTCTGAAGATATTTATCAATTTCCATTTTTTTCCTAAAACTTCAACACCCCACATTTTTGGACCACAGTTTATAATGCAAACTAACATTAATTTTTTATGTAGATTCACACCCTTAAATATTCGCATATCATTAATGAAGACCCTGTATTTCTATGTTGTTACCTGTACCTCTGTATTTTTCTGTGATCGTCTTTACACCAAAAGGCCACCTTGGTTAAATTTTCATTTTTCTTGACATGTGCCATGTCTTTGTCATGATCAGATGAAATATATATCTATTTATGTATCTACTCGAATTCATTGGGTATACAGGGTGTTTCAGTTTATTGTTGCATAACTCTAAGATTCGAGAGAACTTTTAAAATTAATGCATAAAGTCTATATAAACATGGGTCGAAAACTGCGTGGCTTCCGAAATTTACTTTCTAAAATAGTTTTTTTTTAATATTTCGAATAACATTTGATGTATAACAGTGAAAATTGGTACACAAGAGTTTTTTGGTACGATAAAACGAACCATGAGCATAGTTTTACTGTAACCGCTAGAGGGCGCTCTCTACTGTACCTGTAGTGTATTAAAATGACCGAAAATTTTTTCTCAGTGCAATTTTTTGCTTTTTTAAAAAAAACTGATTCTTCGCACTTTTCAACATAAAAAAGCTCTCATGTGAGTTTTCGTTATAGTTAGCCGTTTTTGAGATATTTCGATTTTTAAGGTTGGATGCATTTTTAATTATTTATGGGAAAATAATATTTTTTTTACATTTTCGATTTGGGCATTACAAGTAATTAAGATGATCGTTTAGATTGTGTTTTTAAACACAGTAATAATTCCTAACTCCAAATAAACACAAAAAAACAGAATATTAATTTGTTTAATTTTCCAATATTATTTTTGAAAAATTAAATTAATTATTTACAACTAAAATGCTTTTGGATAGTTAGGACAAACATACAAAATCTAAAGTAGTTGCTCGAAATGTAAACCCAATTGTTCAATACACAATTCACATCTACGAATTGTCGAACGTGGTATAGCATTATTCAAATAAGGCCTTATTTCATCACATGCATTCCTGATTCTGTCTATTAGCATATCTCTGGTGGTTACGGGAGTCTGGTACACTTTTTCTTTTAGAAATCCCCACACAAAGAAATCTAATGGATTTAGGTCAGGGGATCGACTTTTCCTCCACGGCCGATCCATCTTTCTGGATAATTTTCGTCCAGCCAGTTTCTAACTATTCTCGAATAATGAGCTGGACAACCATCAAGCTGGAACCAGGCCAATCTTCTTAAATCTAACCTAACATCATCCCAAATATTTGCATGTTCAGCCTTTAAAAATTCCAAGAAGGTCGCAGCATTTAACCTTGCAGGCAAAAGGTAGGGTCCAAATAATAGATTACGGTAGATACCAATCCACACGTTCACACTAAATTCATGCTGAAAATTTCTTTCCCGAACTGCATGCGGATTTTCATGTGACCAAATATGTTGATTATGAAAATTTACTACTCCCCGTCTAGTGAAGCATGACTCATCGGTCCATAAAACGTTACCTAAAAACTCATTATTATCAGTTCTATCAAGAATCCACTGACAAAATGTGATTCTTCGTTCTCCGTCCCCTGGCTGAAGTCCTTGCACAGGTTGCAAATGGTAAGGACGTCTATGGTCATTTCTAAGAACACGATGAACATGGCTTGCTGAAATTCCCAAGGCACCAGAAACTCTCCTAACACTTGTGGTCGGATCTCTATCAAACTCACGCAGAATCATACGGGTAAATCTGCGCTGACGAAAATTTATATTTTGATCCCTTTGGAGACCTCCAAAACCATTTTCAATTATTTGGCGATGCACTCTTACAAATACTGAGCGAGTTGGATGTCGTCTGTTTGGAAATCTTCGTGCGTATTCTCTGACTGCTTCTGGTGCGTTTCCATTTACAAAGCCATACACAAAATCAATATCCGCTAACTCTTGATTGGAGAATAAAAATGGCATTTTTATAAAACTTACAAAAAAAACAGGTAAAAGAAACTAAATTTCGTGCATTCACAATTGCAAAAAAACGTTTCAGGTTTCAACAGACAACAAAACTAACTGTCAACTAATTGACGTTTAACCTTATTCTGCTTTCAATTTCAAAAATATTTGCAGGCACAGCCTACTTCTAAAAATTATCGAGATACTGACTTTTTAACGTTATTTTATCATAAATAATTAAAAATGCATCGAACCTTAAAAATCGAAATATCTCAAAAACGGCTAACTATAACGAAAATTCACAAGAGAGCTTTTTTATGTTGAAAAGTGCGAAGAATCAGTTTTTTTATTCAAAAAGCAAAAAATTGCACTAAGAAAAAAATTTCGGTCATTTTAATACACTACAGGTACAGTAAAGAGCGCCCTCTAGCGGCTACAGTAAAAATATGCCCATGGTTCGTTTTGTCGTACCAAAAAACCCTTGTATACCAATTTTCACTGTTATACATCAAATATTGTTCGAAATATTTAAAAAAAACTATTTTAGAAAGTAAATTTAAACACCCTGTATTTCGGAAGCCACGTATTTTTCGACCCATGTTTATATAGGCTTTATGCATTAATTTTAAAAGTTCTATCGAATCTTAAAGTTATGCAACAGTAAACTGAAACACCCTGTATAATACAGACCTACCAGCATTGTCGGAGATTGCCACTGACCTTAAAATTGCAGCAGATGATGACAGTGGCTGGAAGAAGGAGGGTGAAGGCAGTGTAAAGAGTGGTATACCACAGGGTTCCTGCGCCCGTGGAGAAACTCGGTCCACAAGCTCCGATTCCTGGGTTGTACGTATAAGGAGCCACGGTAAACAGTGGCGGAATGCACAGCAAGAACGAGATCACCCAGCCCGCGCCTAGTCCCACAACAACCTGGAATCATATACAGGGTGTTGCAGAATGTTGTTAGGGAAAATTGGACACCGTTATGCAACAAGGAACCAACCGAAAAAACAGTAAAAAAATGAATTTACTAAATAACTCTATGCGAACCAGGATTTTCATCCAGGGATAGGCAAGACATGTTATATTACCATACAATACCCTACCATTTATTGATCACATTATACAGGGTGTAAACGTTATGGTAGGCATTATTGAAATGGGTAATAGGGGGGGTCAAATCAAGTCAAAAAGTTCATATGACCCATGGTCCAAAAGTCAATAGATTGTTGTCTAACTGGCTTTATAGTTTACAACTTTAAGTGCCTTATATCGACCACAATCACCACAATCTTACTAATTTTTATAACCTAATCTAAAACGTTTTTAAATTGGGTAATTAACAAATAAATGGCATTAAGTTAAGCCAAAATTTGTAGTCAGTAAGTAAGTTTCATTAAATTAAATCTTTAAAACACACATTACAACAGCGCGTCGGTCATCATCACCCTTATCGAACCGGCAATCGATCGCAAACGGTAACAGTAGTTAGTTATTGTTCGCGTACGTCGTCGTGTTTATTTACAATGTTCTCGAATCAAGAGTTCGCCGACATGTTGTTAGTTTACGGTGAAGCTCGTCAGAATTCAAATCTTGCAGCTCAAATTTAACGCGACAGATTTCACCAACGGGTACACGGGGATAGAAGAATATTTGTGCAAGTGTACCAAAGACTTCCAGATACAGGAAGTGTTCAGCCCACTAATATTGGCAAGACGGGATATTAAATTTCCATAATACCATACGTTTTAAAATAAATATTTGGGCGGGTATTCTTGACGATCAGGCAATTGTCCCTTTCGAGTTACCCCCAAAGTTGTCAGGATAAGGATACCTTAGCTTTCTAGCCAATAACCCACCAAAACTTTTGGAACAGACCTTAGACAAGATGCCATTACAACGGAGACACATTTTTAGAGGCGTCATTCAGTATTCGAATGAACATTATCCAAATCGCTGGATCGGTCGAAATGCTCCTGATCTTCGAAAATGGCTAGCAATATCTCCTGACCTCAATCTCATCGATTTCTGGTATTGGGGAGAACTTAAAGGGTTGGTTTATGGGGCTGGTCCAATAACAACTGAAGCACAACTTCGCGAAAAAAAATTTAATGCGGCTTAAATAATAAATGGACAACTTCGAGGACCTAGAGTAAGAAAAAAATGGGTTCGTCGTAATGAAGCTTGTGTGGAAAGTGGAGGGCGACATTTTGAACACCTTCTTTGAATACAAAAAAGCGCAGTGTGGGTTTTGAAAAGAAAAACAGTGTATGTATCAAATTCGTGTTCCCTATTTATAAGTGGATTTTTTTAATACGTTCAATAAACTTTCACACACCAGGTGAATCGCTGAGACAGTTAGTGATAAGTCCGTTTTTTTTAAATGTTTGCATAGTACGAGTACATTATGAAATAATGAAATAATATCTAAGAGCCAAAAATAACAAACTCCATCGTTATTTACACTGCCTTACGTCGTAATTTACGTCTGGCATTGCGTCGTTGTCAGATTTTATTTTACTTTAAAGTCGCTCTTCTCTAAAAAAAATGCCGTCTTGACCCCCATATTATATGAAACTTTTTGCTTATTTTAATACCCTCTATAACCCATTTAAATATTGACTATCATAACGTTTACACCCTGTATATTTACAATGTGCATATGAGGCATTACAATCTAATTTATTATCTAGCCTCAACGTACTCATCAACTGAATAGAAACAGTGGTGAAGCAATGCTTTTCAAGAAAACTTTGAGAAGCAGCGATTAGACATATTTTGAAAATTATGTTTAGCTATTTGCATTGAACAATAAATTATACAATTTAAAGGTGGGTCTGTTATTTTTAGTCATATTCAGCAGCGAGTATGGATTCCTTAGGTAATTAACATTACGTATGCTTGGGTGAGTATTTCTGCAGAGGTTTGATATTTGTTTAGATTTCTGAGCACATAACATAGTACTTCAAAAACATATTGATTGAAGCGGTAATATTTGTAGATTTTTGAAGCGATTTCTGCACGTTGATCCATAACTGGAATTTGTATTTATCCCCAAAACCGTTTTGTAATGCTACTGCGTTTCTCTAGGGCATTGTGACATATGTAATGAAACTATGAAACATGCTGAAGTACACTACATAACTATCATTAAGAGTTTTAGCTTTGTGTTCATATAATGTGTTTTTTGTGTAAATACACAGATCAATCATCAAATGCTTTTGGTTGGTTCCTTGTTATGCAACGGTGTTCAATTAAAAGGCAGATTCAGCACGTAAATTAGGAAAAATATTCACGGAAATGGAAATACTCTGTTTCAAACTGTATGTTTAGAGAGAAGTTATATGTCACTAGTTTCGCAAATATAAATCGCAGGTCCGCCTCTAGCTGGAGATTCGCGTGCAATAACGATCATGCCGGAATAAGGCAGCGCAAAGCGCCATCTATTACCAGAATCAACAGCTGCGAGAGTATATAGCAATTATCAGTTGGAACTGTAAAGGTCTTAGTTTGCGTTTGCTTGCTTGCTTGCCATGGATGGCTGTTTCGTGCATTCCGGCAACTGAGGAAAGGTATTTTCGAAAAAGGTCACGATCAGGTATCCACTAACTTTGAATAAATTGTTCAATGCTGAGCTTGGTTTTGACCTTGAGTCTCACCTTCAAGTCTTTAAAGCTGAAGTTCAAGGTTTGTTCCGAGGTGACAATTGAAACCCTTCTTAAATGTTGCTAAGGACCTATACTTAATTAATTTGTCCTGCTAATACTTTGCGACTCCTAGCATCACAAAGTTGACCCTCATTTGAGGTGACCTTGATCTTCCAGTCTTTCTATTGCCTGTGTCAATATACGAGATTTTATTTTTTCAGAATACCTTTATTTCTTTCAGAGCTCGAATCTTCGCCGCGGAACTTAGTTTGCGTTTGTGACCGCTGGAGGCTGACGATTCAAGCATGCTACTTTCACCCGATTAATCATAGACAGCCATGGGTGGCTGTTTCGTGCTTTCCGGCAACTGAGGAAAGTTATTTTTGAAAAAGGTCACGATCAGGTATTCCCTAACTTTGAATAAATTGTTCAATGCTGAGCTTGGTTTTGACCTTGAGCCTCACCTTCAACGCTGATTCAAGGTCAACTTTTGCAATTTAAATTAAAAGCTCCCTTTTCAACAGCGGCAGCGGAAAGAACCGGCATATTGTACTTCCGAGTATGTTTTAAAATCTAAGACCAAGGTCACCTTCAGAGGTCAAATACGTGAGGCTAGGACAAATTCCTAGGTGCTTAGCACGATTCTTAAGGAAAAAATCATAGAAGAACCTTCAGTAATTAGAATTTCAATATTGACCTTGACTTTGGCTTCAAATCTCACCTTTAGGGTCATAACAGTGTAAGTATCGTGAAATTTTATATTGTCGGACTTTAAAACTGAAGTTCAAGGTTTGTTACGAGGTGACAATTGAAACCCTTCTTAAACGTTGCTAAGGACCTATTCTTAATTAATTTGTCCTGCTAATACTTTGCGACTCCTAGCATCACAAAGTTGACCCTCATTTGAGGTGACCTTGATCTTCCAGTTTTTCTATTGCCTGTGTCAATATACCAGATTTTATTTTTTAAGAATACCTTTATTTCTTTCAGAGCTCGAATCTCCGCCGCGAAACTTAGTTCGCGTTTGTGACCGCTGGAGGCTGACGATTCAAACATGCTACTTTCACCCGTTTAATCATAGACAGCCATGGATGGCTGTTTCGTGCATTCCGGCAACTGAGGAAAGGTATTTTCGAAAAAGGTCACGATCAGGTATTCACTAACTTTGAAAAAATTGTTCAATGCTGAGCTTGGTTTTGACCTTGAGCCTCACCTTCAAGTCTGTTTCAAGGTCAACTTTTGCAATTTGAATTAAAAGCTCCCTTCTCAACAGCGGCAGCGGAAAAAACCGGCATATTGTACTTCCTAGTATGTTTTAAAATCTAAGATCGAGGTCACCTTCAGAGGTCAAATACGTGAGGCTAGGACAAATTCCTAGGTGCTTAGCAGGATTCTTAAGGAAAAAATCATAGAAGAACCTTCAGTAATTAGAATTTCAATATTGACCTTGACTTTGGCTTCAAGTCTCACCTTTAGGGTTATAATAGTGTAAGTTTCGTGAAATTTTATATTGTCGGACTTTAAAGCTGAAGTTCAAGGTTTGTTCCGAGGTGACAATTGAAACGCTTCTTAAACGTTGCTAAGGACCTATTCTTAATTAATTTGTCCTGCTGATACTTTGCGACTCCTAGCATCACAAAGTTGACTCGCATTTGAGGTGACCTTGATCTTCTAGTTTTTCTATTGCCTGTGTCAATATACCAGATTTTATTTTTTAAGAATACCTTTGTTTCTCTCAGAGGGCAAGCGGGCAGGGGCGTAGCTATCCTAGGGCAAACCGGGGCAGTGCCCCGGGGCCCCGGCTTATAGGGGGCCCCGGCCATGCGCCTCAAAAAAATTGAAAGAAAAATACATAGTAAATATAATGATAAATAATGTTTATTTTTTAAAATGCTACATATTTGAGGAAAACGCTTGCGTTCCTAAATGTATGTAGCTATAATCCGTCGGACCGCGACGGGCTTGGCACCACCGCCTCAATATTACGTCTCGTCTTTGGGGATTCCCCGATCTATTGTTTTGATGATTTTAACTACCCAGCGTGCCCTATGTGATATTGATATGTGCCGTAGTTGTGCCGTGGTGCCCGGCGTGGTGTAAAATAACATTACTATATTTGTATTGTGACTATTGTGTCTCGTTATAATAAGGTACCTATTAGAAAAAAAGGTAAGTGTAAGTTATATTACTTAATGAATAAATGGCTCGATTTTGATTTGTGCGTAATTTTGTTTGTAAATGTACATTTGTCCATTACCTTGCTGAGTAAAGGTGCCCGCAGAATTTCCGTAACGTAAGACTTAAGAGTTAAGTTTCATTTAAGACAGATTAAGAGTTAACTGCAAGGAATTATACAGAATTCTGATCAGGTGATTTATAAAGTATAGTCAAGACTTAAGCCTTAAGGCATGAGAAATTACGTTACAGCTTAAGGCTTAAGTCTGGGCTTAAGTCTTATGTTACAGAAACTCTGCGGGCACCTTAAACCTGACACTAAATTCGAAAAGCTTCTTAAAGACTAAAAATGATCTATTGACTGTTTCAAAAATATCGACTAAAGTATATAGTATATCGAACAAATTGTTAGAAATGACGAAAAAAAATCCTGTAAAAGTTACAGCTCTTTAACATTTTTTCATTAACATGGGAAAAAAATTGTTTTCGACTTTTGAATTTTTTTCTCATTACTAAATTACCATACGGATGAGTTCATAGTTTACTCTTGTAGGGAATTGAATGCTTTACAAAAAAGGTCTCTTACAATTTTCCGATAAACTTACTCGTTCAAAAGTTTTTCGAGGGAAATTGAAATTTGCGATGCGGTACCACTTAATATTTATATTAAGAGCTGTTACTTTTACAGGATTTTTTTTCGTCATTTCTAACAATATTTTCGACATACTTGAGAGAAAAAAGTAGACGATTTTTTTGAAACAGTCTAATTGATACACAACTATCGAACTATTTAATGCATTTAAAAATGTTGTGTACTCTTCTCTTTGCAGAATTAGCAGATTGCGGAACAAAACGCTAAAAAAATAAAAATGGAAGATAAGCGGAAATATCAGTCTGGAGCACAGAAACGAAAATTGAAATTAGAAAAAGAGGAAAAATTAAAAAAGCATGCTGAAAAAGAACAAGTAACTATGAAAAATACATATTCTTTTTTTGGTTTAAGTATTGATATATGGGATCTTTTAGCTTCTTTTACCAGTGAATCCAAAACAACTTTAAAAACATTAAATCCAACTCGTTGGTCAGGAAGGATATTGTCTATTAGTGCTGTCAAACTTCGTTATTTTAATATTATTAAATCTTTAACAGAAATAGAGTTACAGTCTCATAAAAAAGAAGAAAGAGAAGAAGCTTCTACCATTAAAAAACAAATGTGTTGCTTTGAATTTGTATTTATTTCAACAATGTTTTATATAATCTTTACCCAGGTTAACTTCGTCTCAAAGGTCCTTCAAAAGAAAAATATTGATTTAAGTGAATCTGTGACTGTTTTAGAACAAGTAGAAAAGAACCTTACTGACTTGAGATCTTCTTAGGAAATTTTAATGATTGAAGCTACGGAACTGGCTAACAAATGGAATATTCAACCGGAATTCAGGCAAAAACGTCAACCTAAAGTTAAAAAACACTTTGACGAACTCTTAAGTGATTACAGATTTAACAATACTCAAATTTTATTTAAAATAAATGTTTTTAATGTCGTTATGAACCGTGTTCTGACACAGATTTCTAATAGATTTAGGAGCATGAAAAAAATTAATAAACTGTTTGATTTACTTCTTCCAAAAATTATACTAAGTTGCGATGAAACATCCATTAAATGGACAGCCATTCATAACAAATATCCTGAAATATTTGATTTAAATAATTTAATATTTCAGTATACCAATTTGTTAAATGTTTGTAAAAGAGACCTTAAGAATGATCTATCAATTAAGGAATATTTCAATATAATTTTAAGTAAGTATGGGGTACTTGAAAGCGACTTAAGTGAAGTTTACTCAATGTTCCTTTTATTTTTTACGTTGCCTGTAACTATTGCATTTGTTGAAAGATCATTTAACAAGCTAAAACTTGTAAAAAACTATCTTAGGTCTACAACAGGCCAGATTAGATTAAGTGATCTTGCTTTGCTCTCTATAGAGAATGAAGAAGCCCAAAACCTTGATATAAATGATAACACTGATCAACAGCCAAAAAATATCCTAAATAAAATCAACAAAATATTACTATTTTTAATGTGCTAAAACCGGAATGAAACTTATTTTTTCAATATTAGTTCAAGTTTTAGAGATACGGTAATTATATGTGTTCCTGCTGTGACAGTGTTAATATACTGCAATTCACAAGAATGCACGTACTACATTTTTATATTCGGCAAGGAAAGATGTTGTAATCGGTATGATTGTGTTACGTTATACATACGTGTACATTATATTGTTTTATATTAGCCATTTTTTCCTCAGTTGGCTGACAGCGTTCATGCAAGATGTCTCGAAGGTGTATAAACAAACCAGATCAGTTTTGTTACGTGTGTGGTGATGTGACTTTTGCCTCTCAGAGACGGTCTATTACTCCACTAATAACAAAGGCTTATCAGCTTTATTTCGGTTGTAAACTAAGTGATCAAGACAAACAGTGGGCACCCCACATCTGCTGTAATACATGTGCTTCAAGTCTGAGGAGCTGGTTAAATGGCAAAAAACGGTCTATGCGCAATGGTTTGGAGAGAGCCTACAAATCATATTAATGATTGTTACTTTTGCATCGTACCTTGTGTTGGACAAGCCACAGATATGTCCAAGAAAAAAAAATCTGTTATTAACTACCCAAACATACCATCTGCGATGAGACCTGTGCCTCACAGTGACGAAAATCCTATTCCAAAACTCCCAGAATCCTACACTTGCGAATCAGAAAACGAATCATATCATGGCGATCGAGTGATTCGTCAGGAAGACGATATGCCATCAACGTCAAGAGATCCTGATTTTATACCGAGCATGTCATGCCACCAACCGCACAAAATAACACAGTCAGAATTAAATGATCTTGTAAGAGATTTAGAACTTCCAAAATGTAAGGCAGAGTTACTTGGATCAAGACTGCAGCAGTGGAACTTGTTAGAAGCCGATGTTTCGGTATGTGTTTTTCGTAAACGCCACAAAGACTTAGAACCATTTTTCAATATGGAGAATAACTTGTTTTTCTGCAGTAACATTAACGGCTTACTGGCGGCTTTAAATATAAACTATAACCCAGAAGAATGGAGATTGTTTATAGACAATTCAACATTGAGTTTAAAGGCAGTGTTATTGCATATTAGAAATATATTACCATCTCTTCCTGTAGGGTATGCAGTTCACATGAAAGAATCGTATGACAATATGAAGTACCTATTGACATGCATAAAATACGATGAGCACCAATGGCATATTTGTGGCGATTTGAAAGTTGTTGCACTTTTACTTGGGCTGCAGCTAGGCTACACAAAGTTTTGCTGTTTTTTGTGTGAATGGGACAGTCGGGCAAAGGCACTTCATTACACCAGGCAAAACTGGCCTGTTCGTCAATTCCTAGAGCCAGGTCAAAAAAATGTACAGCATATGCCATTAGTAGATTCGAAAAAAATTTTATTACCACCACTACATATCAAGTTGGGCCTAATGAAAAACTTTGTCAAGGCATTAGATAGAGATGGGTCAGCTTTTCAATACCTGCGTCAGAAATTTCCAAGACTAAGTGAGGCAAAGGTTAAAGAAGGTATTTCTGTTGGGCCACAGATTCGAAATATTTTGAAAGATACACAGTTTGAAAACACTTTAACAGGTATTGAAAAAACTGCTTGGAATGATTTCCGTCTGGTGGTCACTGATTTCTTGGGAAATAGAAAAGCTGACAACTATAAAACCCTTGTCAAAAATATGCTGTCATCGTATCAAAAGATGGGCTGTAATATGTCTCTTAAGATACATTTCCTACATTCACACCTGGACTTTTTTCCTGACAATTGCGGAGCCGTAAGTGATGAGCACGGCGAACTTTTTCATCAGGATATTTCAACAATGGAAAAAAGGTACCAAGGAAAGTGGAATCCTTCCATGCTTGCAGACTACTGTTGGACTCTTGGTAGAGATGCTCCAGAAACGATCCATAAAAGAACAGCAAAAAGACAGCGCATATAGTGATTCTTATAAGTATATGAATATTGTAACTTTTTTTAATATATCCTTAAAACTAAAAAGTTTTTTTTCTAAGCCGCAACTAATTTTTTTATTTCATTGTCATTTTTGGATTCAGCGCCCCAAAATTAACAAAGAAGTGCACTTTTCCCACAAGATACAATTAAAAAACTAAAATTTGTTGTCCAGTGTAATTATCAACGAATTTGCAAATAGAAATTTGCAAACAGAAAAGCAAGAAAAAGGGATTTTTAATTTTATTATTGTTTAATTTTTGACTTTTGTTATTTCATTATTTTAATTTGTGTTACTTTTTGTTTTTATGACAATAAACAATTTTTTTATTATAACATGATATTTTTTATTCTTAAACATACTCATGAGGGCCCCGAAAAAATGATTGCCCCGGGGCCCCATGACTTCTAGCTACGCCACTGCAAGCGGGCTCGAATCTTCACCGCGGAACTTAATTCCGAGCCATCGATAATGTGTTATGTGTTGTCTATATCACGCACCAGATCAATAATCAGTTACCAGTAGATGGCTTTTAGAGAAATATAGTGTTGATTCAACGGGGTGATCTACTACTACTACTACTTTTACTGCTACTACTTTTTTTCTCTCAACTCACCTTCTTAGGACTGACGATATGGCTGTAATGCAAGGGAGCGGCTATGACGTAATACCGGTCGCAGTTCAGGCCACAGATGGTCCACAGAGCTAGAGGATGTAGGAGTGTGAACAGGAAGCCATGGATGATACAGGGCGCTCCGGCTGTTGACCATTCGGCGCCTTTGAAGCCTGGGATGGAGAAAATTAGAGCCAGGATGCCCAGCAGGATGTCCACCGATCCTAAGTGAAATAGAAGGATGTTGTTCGCGGTTCTAACCTGAAACAAACATGAATGTCACGTAGATAGTTGAAATTTGCAGATAACAAATTACGCCAAGTAGGTTGATTGTGTACTTCCCACCCAATTCGTTTATTATTTTTATACTAAGTGACATATAAATCCGAACACCCAGTTTAAATGGTTTTATTTTAATAAAAGTTGGTGAATGTATTTATCTTACTGTAAATAACAAGTGAAAAAATTTTCAGCCTTATCAGTTGGACATTACGGTTTTTATACTGCTTTTTTTTAATTCACTAACGCTCTAAAAATGAATATTTCAGCCGCAGTAAAGAATCAACGTTGGTGGATTTTGGTTCTTGACATCCTTTACGATCGGTTACGATGCCTAGAGTACGGAGATTTCGTCTACTTAGTGAGTTTGATAGGGGTCGTATAGTGGGACTTCGGGAAACTGGACTTTCTTTTCGGGCAATTGCAGTTAGAGTGCAAAGAAGTGTAGACACTGTGGTTAGGTGTTGTCAGGCATGGCTTCGAGAAGGTCGTACGCAAAGAGCAAGCGGCACTGGACGCCGCCGTAGAACAACAGACCGTGAAGATCGCCGCCTAAGATTATTGGCCTTAAGGGACCGTTTCTCCACTACCAGGTCCATTGCAAATGAATGGTTTGCAGAACACGGAAGACCTATTGGTATGCGAAGTGTTTACCGACGAATGAGAAGTTTTGGCTTGTTTTCATACCGGCCACACTGGGTCCTCCCTTTAACTCGAGAACACCGACGTAATCGCCTTGAGTGGTGCAGACAATGGCCACTCTGGGATCAGGAATGGAACAGTATTATCTTTAGTGACGAGTCTCGATTTTGTTTAGTCATGCACGATGGTCGTGCCAGGGTTAGAAGGCGACGTGGCGAAAGGAGGAATCCACAGTTTTTTGTTGAAAGACATGTTCATCACACTGTTGGAGTTATGGTTTGGGGTGCTATAGCTTATGGTTCCAGGTCAACTTTAATCTTCATCAGAAGTAACATGAACGCGCAGCGTTATATCCACGAAGTTCTAGAACCCCATCTTTTACCCTATCTTGACACCCTGGCAGATCCAACTTTCCAACAAGATAATGCCCGACAACATGTTGCAAGAGTCACAATAAACTTCTTTCAACATAATGATGTCACATTGTTACCATGGCCACCAAGATCTCCCGACTTATCCCCAATTGAGCACGTGTGGGATATGATGGGTAGGAGATTGCTCAATTTGCAACGTCCTCCTCAGACTCTAGAAGCACTTCGAGAGGAGTTGGTGGTTGCCTGGAATGAGATACCACAGGAGGACATTGACCACCTGATCAGAAGCATGCCTAGGCGCGTTGGAGAATGCGTAGCACATCAGGGTGCATCCACACATTATTAAAGGTCAAAGGGCTTTAAAGCAGTGCAATCATTTTGAAATTTTTATCATTTACTTATTATGCTTCATTAAGTACTTATACAAAATTTTATTAAAATAAAACCATTTAAACTGGGTGTTCGGATTTATATGTCACATATTATTAATGTTCTATCAGACCTGGCTGACAAGTATAGAGATGTCAAATTACAAATTCGAATTTGAATTAGTTACAGAGTATGTAATCTACAAAGAACAATATAAATAGATTAAATACATGTATGCAGGGTGGCCCTTCCATATGTGGACGGAATATTACTCACAAACAAATAGATTTTGGAAAAAAATCATGGCATGTTTTACATGACATTTGAGGGCAAATTTATGAAATATTGGCAATTATACAGGGTATCCCAATTTTGAACTACATTTAAAAGTTGTGATTTTTTAAATGGAATGCCTCAAATTTTATTGCATATTTGGATAAACCAATTCAAAAGAAAAAGATTGATATGACATTCTATGGGGTTTTGGTAATTAGCTAGTAAGATGTAAGGTGTTTTGTCCAGAAAAACCATCCTGTTCGGCAACCCCTCAATCCGCCATTTTAAAATATCAAAAAAAACTCACACATCTCAGCTTTTATCTTATTTATGACTTTTTTAAATTTTCATTTTTGCTCATACATGGGTGGTTAAAAACGCGAATTGTACTTTTTCTCAGAAATATCAAATGCATCACCCTGTATATTTGTGCAAGTTTGGATTCAATTTTTTATAAGCTCTTTTTGATACTAGACACATAAGGGTTTTTACGGCTATTTTTTCGGTTATTAACACGTCTTTTATGGAACTGCTTAATTCCCTAAAATATCGCATCATCCTTGGAAACAAATAAATTGTTGATTAGTTATAAACTGTCAAAATTAGCTTTATGAGCATTATAATAAAAACGTGTTTGAAAATGAATTTTTATAAAAAAGAAATGGTGAATATTGATGTTCGTTTTGGGCGGAGCCCAAAGAAATAGTTTCCTAGCATTTCGCATTTATAAGCAATGGTACCCTAATATGCGACATCCAAGGCCGGAAACATTTTCCACACTACGAGAACGTTTTGAATCAAGGAGAGCAGTAGAATATAGTAAAAAATGTATAAGTGTCACCAATGAGGCGAATCAGTTGAAGGTTGTATTAAAGTTGCAGGAAAATCCCCATTTAAGTGCACGGCAAATTGGAGCAGAAACTGGTGTCCCAGAAGTCGACGTCAAGCCGAAACCGGGTGATAGGAAAAGTCATAACAGCTATCAGAAAAATATTTAAAAAAATTTTATGCATGTTTTTTGAAAATTATAGGTCTTTGAAAAAGATATAGAAATTTCACACCCTACGGCAGTCTGTGAATTCCTGTTACTACAAATATTGACTTTTTTTCGATTTTATTTTTACAATATAATGATGAATAATGCATCTTCAAACTGGTGTCTCAACCGTACTGCCAACTTTTCTCGTTCAGGAAAAATTGCCACTTATTTCCCAACCAAGTATTCCAAAGTAAAACTTTGCTCAACTTTAACTGGCTGTACTGGAAAAAAATGTACTACGAGAGTATGGCAAGTAACTTTAAAAGTTGGTTCATTTAATAAGGATTCCAAAATGGTATAACACTTAGAAGATTACTCGTTAACTTATGCACAATTTTTATTTGAAGAAAAACTGATGAAAATTTTTCAAAATTTCCTAATTAAAGAGCGATTATGAAAACGCACAAGGACCCTTAAGGATAACTGTTTGCACAACAGTGAGCGTCAAAATGCTGCTGATGATGATTTACCTTTACAGCAAATGCTCAAATTGTTTTCCTTCAACCGCAATACACGCACGACATCTTCTTAAAAAAGATTGGGTTATTAAACGAGCGAATCCACGGTTATTAACAAACTCAGCTGCTTCCAATAGTCTTTGCCGTAGCTTAGCTAAATTTTGAATCGGCTTGAAATACACTTTTTCTTTTACAGTTCCCCAGTAAAAAAAATCTAACGGATTCAAATCTGGTGACTGGGCTGGCCACGGTATTGTACCAGACCGCCTTATCCATCTGCCTGGAAAGTTTTGATCGAGATACTCTCTCACTGAGAGTGCATAGTGCGCTGGGCAGCCATCATGCTGAAACCACATGTCCCTGTAAATACTCAGTGGCACGTCCTCGAATAAATTTTCTAAATGATTTTGCAAAAAACCTAAATAAACCTCAGCAGTCAAAGTCTCTGGGAACTCAAACGGACCGATTATTTTACCATTTAAAATTCCTGTCCAATGGTTTATCTTGAAGCGATATTGAGATTTATCTTCTCTCATCAAATGTGGGTTTGCTACGTACCACTCGTGTAATTATGCAGGTTCATGTACCCATCTTTCTTAAATGTGGTCTCATCTGACCATAAACTTTTTTCAAAGAACCGTGGATCTTCCCTGTGTCTTTCTAAAATTGTGCGACAAAAAGCAACTCGGGGCTCATAATCCCGGGGCAGAAGAGCTTGAACACGCTGTACGTGGTATGGATGAAGCACGTTTTTTGCAAGATTCTATGGGCTGTACTTTTGGGCACACCTGTTTTTAGTTCTATTGCACGCACTGACGTACTCGGGTCTTCTTCGACAGCTCCTAGCACCACGTCTTCGTAAGGAAGGAAAGATCTTCCCTCACCGTGTGATTGGTTTGGTAGTTGGCCCTCTGAGAACAGTAAGCGGTGCACATTTGTGAACACTCGATGATCTGGATGACGAGCTGCATTCGGATACCTCTCACAGTGAAGTCTCGCTGCAGTACTAGCGTTGCATCTGCATTCCCCATAAATGAGGTGCATGTTTGCATATTCCTGTACGGTGTACACGGACATAGCGGCACTGCTCAATCACACTATCAAAGATAGTCTAAGGAAAGCAAATGTTGTTTTGAAGAGCAATTAAACAGTCCAAATCCAAATCACAAGCGATCAATGGTCCAGTTCACGAAACCAAAATTAGTAACTGTACGAAATCAACAAGCACGAACATGTAAAGATGCGCAGTAAACGAAGGAGTACTGATCGGTATCAAAGTGTGCAATAGCAAGTAAGTGATGTGCTTCATCCATACCACATACAGCGTGTTCAACCTCTCCTGCCCCGGGATTATGAGCCCCGAGTTGCTTTTTGTCGCACAATGTTAGAAAGACACAGGAAAGATCCACAGTTCTTTGACAAAATTTTATGGTCGGATGAGACCACATTTAAGAAAGATGGGTACATGAACCTGCATAACTTACACGAGTAGCACGTAGCAAACCCACATTTGATGAGAGAAGATAAATCTCAATATCGCTTCAAGATAAACCATTGGACAAGAATTTTAAATGGTAAAATAATCGGTCCGTTTGAGTTCCCAGAGACTTTGACTGCTGAAGTTTATTTGGATTTTTTGAAAAATCATGTACAAAATTTATTGGTGGACGTGCCACTGAGTATTTACAGGGACATGTGGTTTCAGCATTATGGCTGCTCAGCGCACTATGCACTCTCAGTCAGAGAGTATCTCGATCAAAACTTTCCAGGCAGATGGATAAGGCGGTCTGGTACAATACCGTGGCCAGCCCGATCACCTGATTTGAATCCTTTAGATTTTTTTACTGGGGAACTGTAAAAGAAAAAGCGTATTTCAAGCCGATTCAAAATGTAGCTGAGCTACGGCAAAGACTATTGGAAGCAGCTGAGTTTGTTAATAACCGTGGATTCGCTCGTTTAATAACCCGATCTTTTTTAAGAAGATGTCGAGCGTGTATTGCGGCTGAAGGAAAACAGTTTGAGCATTTGCTGTAAAGGTAAATCATCATCAGCAGCATTTTGACGCCCACTGTTGTGCAAACAGTTATCCTTAAGGGTCCTTGTGCGTTTTCATAATCGCTGTTTAATTAGGAAATTTTGAAAAATTTTCATCAGTTTTTCTTCAAATAAAAATTGTGCATAAGTTAACGAGTAATCTTCTAAGGGTTATGCCATTTTAGAATCCTTATTAAATGCGCCAACTTTTAAGGTTACTTGCCAAACTCTCGTAGTACATTTTTTTCCAGTACAGCCAGTTAAAGTTGAGCAAAGTTTTACTTACACTGGGAAATAAGTGGTAATTTTTCCTGAACGAGAAAAGTTGGCAGTAAGGTTGAGACACCAGTTTGAAGATGCATTATTCATCATTACATTGTAAAAATAAAATCCAAAAAAAGTTAATATTTGTAGTAACAGGAGTTCACAGACTGCCGTAGGGTGTGAAATTTCTATATCTTTTTCAAAGACCTATAATTTTCAAAACACATACATAACATTTTTTTAAATATTTTTCTAATAGCTGTTATGACTTTGCCTATCACCCGATTTCGGCTTGACGTCGACTTCTGGGACACCCTGTATGTAGAACTTCTGTCCAAAGGATTATTCACAAGCATAGGTACCATCCATATCACTTAAGCTTGCATCAAGGCCTTCGTCTTCAGGGTTTCGCAGCTCGAATGGAGTTTAGTAGAATAATGCTAAATAAAGTGAGTAAAGACACTACTTTCCTGGATAAGGTTCTTTTAAGCGATGCGGCAACTTTTAACAGCATAGTTGTTGTCAACAGGCATAACATGTACCATTATGCGACGGCAAACCAATACTGGGTTAGGCAAATAGATTTCCAAAATAAATGGAGCTTGCATGTTTGGGGAGGAGTTATTGGCAGACAAGTTATCGGGCCTTTATTCTTCGACAACAGATTAACAAGTACAGAATACTTGAAAACTAGGTTGCATACATAACGGCGCACCTGCGCATTACCATAATCGTGTGCGTAACTATTTGGACACCTGGAGTAACAATCGTTGGATCGGCCGAGATGGGCCTATATCTTGGCCTCCTAGATTGCCAGATATGACACCGATGGACTGCTCGCTATGGGGCTACGTTAAGCAAGGGATTTATAGATATCCACCATCTACCCGGGAAAATATATAGGAAAGGATTAAGGATGCTTTTCTGAACATAAGGGAGGTGATGGATGTGCAACGGTTATTTATCCAAAGACTACGTCTGTGTATTCAACATGGCGGAGATATTTTCGAGCAGTTTTTGTGGATTAGGTCTTGACTCGTGATAGCATAGTTGTTTTTCTCTATTACGCTTGAAGCTGATTTATACTGTTCTGATTGTTATTAGTTTTTACATCAAATCTGTGCTCTTGGTGGCAATATGGAACTAGCCCACTGTTTGTCTTTTGCTTCCATGGATGGTGTGATTTTTTTCCTTAATTTTGGTGTGTAGAAGCTTAATAACTCAAAATCTAGTGATTTTATCTAAATAAAACCTTATACCAAAAAAAAAAGATTATTAAAAAAATTCAATCCAAAGTTGCACATATATACAGGGTGATGTAAATGGAATTTTTGAGAAAAAGTACAATTCGCGTTTTTGACCACCCTGTATGAGCAAAAATGAAAATTCGAAAAAGTAA
The DNA here is from genome assembly GCA_963669975.1 of Acanthoscelides obtectus. Taxonomy (NCBI): domain Eukaryota; kingdom Metazoa; phylum Arthropoda; class Insecta; order Coleoptera; family Chrysomelidae; genus Acanthoscelides; species Acanthoscelides obtectus. The sequence continues at coordinate 113,365,586 of CAVLJG010000001.1, read as the reverse complement.
CAAATAAGATAAAAGCTGAGGTGTATAATTTTTTTTGATACAAAATTCTGCAGTCCAAATTTCAAAATGGCGGATTGAGGGGTTGCCGAATTGAACTTTTTTTCTGGACAAAAACACCTTCCATCTCTGTAGCTAATCACCAAAACCCCATAGTACGTTATATCAATCTTCTTCTTTTGAATTGGTTTATCCAAATATGCAATAAAATTTGAGGCATTCCATTTAAAAAATCACAACTTTGATATGTAGGTCAAAATAGCCAATATTTTAGAAATGTGCCCTGAAATGTCATGTATAACATGCCATAAATAGATTTTCCCAAAATATATTTATGACTAATATTGCGTCCACACATGGATGGGCCACCCTGTTTATCTATATGAAGGAAAAACTCATGCGGAGAAAGGTATAACAAATAGAAAAAATAATGGGCAAAATCCGCAAAAAGAAGGAAAGTGGATTCGAGCAGAAAATTGGATAGGTAACCCGAGCGATACGTATTTCTGATTGCCGGCTTCATCAGGCCCAAAGGCAAATGTTTATTGGGATTGCTTTCATGCATTGGGGGGTTGTGCAGGAACTTTGTAAAGTAACCATTCCTTTGTTCAAGTGCGGGTCTGCTTAGGATCGTTATTCTGCTGAACCATAAACGCTTCCCTGATCCTCATTTTTTTCAGCAATGCTGTTCAAGTTACTGCGCAAAATATTGACATACTTGTCTGCAATCTGCATTCATAATGCCTTCGTTGCCTTTCATTTTACTGTTGGGCTGACATGTCGCATTTTTAAATTAAGGGTTAGGTTTTTCTCTACATATTTGCAATCATCAAAGCCGAAAACTTGAATATGTATGGAAATAACCTAACCCTACTTTGAAATGAGACATGTCAGACCAACGGTGAAACATGGTGTTAGGAGCGTTTTAGTTTCGTTTTACGGAGAAAGGATCAGTTCTGGATGTTCGAACCTCAACATGGTTAGGATGGGTGTCAGGCAGGTTCATCGCGCGGCAGGAGAGCGCTGAGGAGCAAAACCCGTTGACATAGCAGTAAAAGTGAGCCAGATCGCCGACGATCTGTCGGTGCGAAAGGGTTCTGAGACTGTCTGCTAGGGAAGAGTCTTCGATAAGTCAGACAGCCCTGCTCTGAACAGTATCGAGCGCGGATGAATGGAATTATTCACTATTACTTCCCCGCCAGGTAACGTACAAGGCAAAATGATAGCAAAAATAGTTTAGCACACTTTTATAAAAAAACTCGATCAGAGGAGTGTTGCCCACCGGGGAATCAATGGCTCTTACTATTGGAGAACCAACCATGTATGTCAAGTTCAATCTCCGCTATCGGCTTAAACAGATTTTGCCCATATATGCTGAGGCTGCGTAAGAAACATTCGTGTTGTGTGTTTACATCAAAACTATCCGCACAGCAAAAAATATGCATCATTGCTTACCTCCATCTTTTACACACAGTATTTGGAAAGAAAATGAAATTTATTATGGTATAATGCTTATTCTTATTCCTCAGAAAGCACACAAAATTTTAATTAGTACACAAAAAGTTATTCAATCAGGGTTTAAGATTTACCGAACTTTGTAAGTCAAAAAAGTTCCAGTTATTAACAAGCCAAGGAATCTGCGAAGCATACGGTAACAAATAGACTTTCTGATGTTTGGGACAGGAAGTCGATTTTTAAATTTTGTTCAGACTTTTGTCTTTGACAGAAACTGAAAAACGTGTAGACATTTTTCCAAGGTTACTTTTCTTCCGGAAAAGTTGGAAACTTCCGGAAGTTACACAATCCTATCTGGCACCAAACTATTATAAATGAAATCAAAAGGATCAACACCGTATTTCCCGATATTTGCTGCAAACTTATATAGCTCCACAGAAACTTTGGATCAGTAAATAATAATAAATAAAAAAATTATAATCCCATACAACGGGATATTCTCCTTGCCTTTAAAAATTATAAAAGTGTCATAGTTGTTTGCCACGCGAGACGTGTAGATCGCGACACTAATAAAGTAACCAAAATTCTCAAACAAAACAAAAAAAGTCCTGGTGTAGATGGTATCAAAGCTGACCATTTAAAAATAATAGCCTACGACTTAGCCGAACCACTTTCTTACGTCATTAATTGGTGTTTCCAATCTGGAATTTGTCCTGATGCATTTAAAACAACTGTTATTACTCCTGTTTATAAAAGCGGTGACAGAATGGAAACATCAAATTATAGACTCATATCAGTAGAGGAAGTGGTCCGAATATGAGCCCCCCATTTGTTTTTTTTTTATAAATTTTGGAAACTTACGAATAAATATCCAGTAAATTACACACTGCACGCTCAAAGGTTTACCTTATGGTATATTAAAAAGGCATTATCAAAAAAATTAAATTTAGGTCGAATTTGTGTCAACACTTAAATTATGTACAGATCTACTTTTGGATTAGACTGCGTGGAATATGGGCCCCCTAGTAAAATAATTGACAGGTATCTAACAATTTGAAAAAACATATATTTTTCAAATAAAAAAAACTGAAAATGAAAATGAAAATACATTTCAACTTAAAAACTAAATATTACACGCAAAAGTCACAAATATATGCATCTTTTTCGGCACCTGAACATTGTTCGTGAGCCCATTGATTGCACATGAAGCATTGAATCCATAGCTCTCCTCTCTGGTCATCGGAAAAGCAACCATCACAAAATAGGCATGCTGTATCACAGTCATCAGGAACAGATTTGCCAATTTCGTCGATATCCATATCTTCATCGTCTGGGACAAACTCGTGACTTTCATCCTCAGAGTCGTTGACTTTATTGTCTTTTGCTTGCTGTCTTTTTTTGTTAGTTGTCTTCTTTGCTTTTGATTTTAAAAAGACTTGTCGTTTGGTGCTTGCTTTCTTAGGCGTGTTGGTGCAGGATTTCTCTAACTCATCCTTGTAGGGGGAAGAGGTGATCACTTGCGATTTAGTTGATTTTCTTCCCCGAGTGGTATTTTTCTTTGTGACAGAAGGTACAGGTGAAATGTCAAATGGTGAGACCAATTTAACGGAATTTTCCTTTCCTGGAACAGATGGTCTAGAGAAATTGGAATTTGACGGCGACGATGTTGCCTGGGATTGTAATTTAGCTGTATCGTCCCAAAGAGAACATCCTGGCTGAGGTTCTGGGGTACCATGCTGGGGTTCTGTTGTGACAGGCTGCGCTTGAGGAAAAATGTTGCAGTTTTTCTCAGCCTGAATTCGTTCAGATATAAAATCTGCTTCAGAAAAAATGTGACGGTTGAACGGATATATTCCCGTCGCCCTAAAACCACTAGCAGCTATTTCGGCACACTGTGATTTTAAAAAGGCTTTACCTAAAAGTTCTGCCAAGTCAAACTGTGTGAGGGCTCGTTGGTTAACACGAAGCCAATTTCTAATTTCCTCACTGTAATAAGCCTTGAAACTTCCCATGAATGTTTTATCAAGGGGTTGTAATTTATGAGTTGAGTGAGGCGGCAAAGAGATAATGGAAATATGATTTTCACGAGCTAGTCGAATTACTTCTAAGTTTCGTGTGTGGCTATAATGGCCATCTAACACTAGCAGAACTGGACATTCTTTTGTTGGTTTAACAAATTTTATGAAATGCCTCATCCAATCGGAAAACAAATTCTGTTGCACCCACCCACTTGGATGTACTGCACAAATTGACCTCCAGCGCTCATTGCAGCTATAAACGTAACTAGTGAACCCCGTTCGGCTGAGGTAATTGAAGCAATTTGCCGTTTTCCTTTTCTTCCCACCACTGATGCCACCTTACTTTGAACAACTGAAAGCCCAGTCTCATCTACATTGTAAATTTGGTGAGGCGAAAAGTTATTTTTTGAGTATTCACTCTGCAAATTGTCAAAAAATTGCTCCACATTTTCCTTATTGAAGCCTAATGCTCTAGCGAAGGAAGTTCCTGTTGGTCTTCGAATAGAAAGTACACTTTTGTGACGTAGTAAAAATGCATCCAACCAGCTTCTCCCCGCCACACCATTTTTAAATGGATGAGCTATTCCATTACAAACAGCTAAGACATATGCCATTTTTCTAATGTCCTTTCTTGTGAGACCATAGTAAGTAGCTTCCATGGACAAAACATATTGAACAAGTTCTTCCTCCAGTTCTTTTCCTAATGTTGTCTTTCTTCCTAGTTGAGTTTTAACTACGTCACTAATATTTAAGTTACCTTCCTTTTGTTTTTTTAACAGTCTTTGAAGTGTAGATCGTGGCACGCTGAACTGTTTGCTTGCAGTTTTAAGACCCATTATTTTGTTATTAACACCGTCCATAGCCTTAACCATATCTTCACGTCTCCATGTTTGTCTTAAGTTCTTTGAAATAAACTTCGCCTTGCTTCGTGGCATAATGAACTGCAAAAACAACTTTATTAAGACTTGGTCCGAATATGAGCCCTGTCCCATAATAGGACCACGGTAGGGGCCCATATTAGCAACATTCCATCTGAATATTTAAAAGCATTCAATTTCTTCTCAATCCATTATTAGGTTAGTTTTTATGTTGGGATATCAAATACTGATCACTATTCTAACATACTAACACATCAACTCACCAGTTTTAAACATAAACGTTAATAAATAGCACAAAAACACTTACCGTAAAATATTTGTTGAACTACACAAATAAACTTATGTCACCTGATACTATAGAGATACACACGAGACTGCGTGCATAAACAGAAAAATGTTTGGGGGTCTAGTAGAAGTATTTTAGTACGAAATTCATAGATGTCGCGACGTGCTCTAGTTGAAATATATTGGGGGCCCATAATAAGTGCAGGGCTCATATTCGGACCACTTCCTCTACTATCGAATATAGCCAAAATTTTCGAAAAATTACTACAAAAAAAGATATTACAATTTTTGCACAAAAACAAAATTATATGTTCTGGCCAATATGGATTTAGACAAGGAAAATCTACTACAGATGCAATTTTGGTTGCAATGTATGAAATTAACTCTAATGTCAACAAAAAGATACCTACTATTGGTATCTTTGTTGATCTAAAAATGCCTTTGATACGGTTAACCATGTCGAGCTTCTGAAAGTTATGGAAAGATTGGGATTTAGGGGAGCGTCACAAATCCTTTTAAAAAATTACCTTTCAAGTCGGGCACAGACTGTCAAAATCACTAACACTTACAGTAAAAAAATGTACATCAAGTGTGGTGTGCCTCAAGGAACAGTACTAGGCCCACTATTATTTAGTCTCTACTTAAATGACTTATTCAAAATTAACAGTTCTGGAAAGATTATATGTTTTGCAGATGACACCCTCGTATTGTATAAAGCTGATGACTGGAGTACACTGAAGCAAATAGCTGAAAAGGATTTTATAAGAATCATTGACTGGTTTGATACTAAAATTTTAACAGTTAACTTCAAAAAAACAAAATTTATTGCATTTACATCCTATTCAAAATTTTTACCTACCTTCGAACAAATTTCCGTTAATTATCATGGCCAAAAGACCAAAATCGATAGAGTTAACACTTTGAAATATCTTGGAATATTTATAGACTCACATCTAAGGTGGGATAACCATATTAAATATGTTATCAAAAAAATTAGAAATGTTGCCTATAAACTCAAAATGCTTGCTAACATTCTTACAGAAAGTTATCTGCGAATCCTATACCATGCCTTAGTTGAAACCCATATAATATACGGCATCACAGCCTGGGGTGCCGCCTGCAAGACATATATTTCTGACCTGAATATAGCACAAAAAACTGTTTTGAAAGCCATTTTCCATAAGCCTAGATTATATCCAACGAACAACTTATATCAAGAAACAGGGATACTTGATACAAGACAACTTTATTTCTTACATTCCACCACCTTATACCATAAGTATTGTAATAAAAAGAAAAAATCCTATAAACACGAGCATAACACACGATTTCGAATAGGCTCATCTAATATCCAAAGACCACACAAAACATTATTCAAAAAATCATTTAAATTCTTAGCAGCTAAATTATATAATGTAGTACCAAACGAAATAAAGATACTTAATTTTGGAAAAAACTTTAGAAGAAAATTGAAAGACTGGGTTAGTAATGTGCAGCGAATGACTATACATAATTATATAGAAAACTAAAACTACAAAATTCCAATTACATTAATACCTTTTAGATTTAACAATAATTGTTATACACATATATGATTGATTGTTAGTTATTAAGATATAAACTACACACAGGCGATGCCTTCTGTGGTTTTTTCATATTTATTTGTCCATTTTTTGTATTTTGGCGAATAAATATTATTATTATTATTATTATTATTATAATTTACTAATGTCATCAAAGATACAAATCGTGACCGGCATGGGTATCATGTAAAAAACCTATAAAACGTCAAAAAAATCTATAAGATGTCACCTTGCGAACTAGGAAGTTTTTAGGGACGCAAACTGTCATTCCATGTTTGCTCACTAGGATCGTTGTGAACGTCCATCTAAGGAGCAATCACTCAACTAAACTACATGCATTATTGGTTGCATATGTTTTGTGAGGCCAAATGGCCCTTGTCTGTAGTTTTTATCTCTGAGAAGAAAGTTGGTTGAATAGCAAAATCACATCTGGATGATTATGTGTATTGGTCTGCATGTGTATAAAATCAGTGATATTTGCAGTATGAGAAAATCATTACTGAATATGCTGCCCATGAAGTATATCAACTGGGTGTGCCCGACGGGTTATTTTTATGTTGTGCTTTTTGAAGAGAGGTTATGTTCAAAGCTATAAATTACGAGAAACGGAGGAGAATTAATATATATATAATAAATTTTCTTGAGTACGGGACAGTGGGAGATCGTCAACATACCGTTCATCAACGACCAAGACGTTCCAATTAATTGGTTGAAGCGGTCAGAGACAGTGTTGCCCAGAACCCAGAAGTGCCGTATCGTCACCGCGTTCAGCATTTTGGCATCAGTGGAACCACGTTGCGGCGCATTTTTAAGGATGATTTGCATTTGTTTCCTTATAAGGTGCAGTTAACACAAAAAAGATTGCCGACTGACCGTCCACGTCGCTTGGAATACGCTCAAATCAAGTTGGGTACTTTATTTTGAAGGTTCATTTATACCATTTATGTATGAAAAATAATATCGCTCAAATGTTCACCCGGACTGGATTTACAGATGTCCACGCGATGGTCGAAATTTTCAATGACATTTTGCAACATGGTCGGTTCTATGGCATTTATCTCGGCAATGGTGTTGTTTTTGAGTTCTTGGAGGGTGGCTGGTTTGTTGAAGTAGACTTTGCTTTTCAAATATCCCCATAAAAAGAAGTCCAAGGGAGTCAAATCGCACGATCTTGGTGGCCATGGCACATTTCCTCTGCGCGAAATCACGCGACCACCGAAGAAGGACTGCAATCGATGGATATTGACGTTGGTTGTGTGGCATGTTGCACCGTCTTGTTGGAAATAAACATCGTCCATATCCACTCCTTCAAGTTGCGGCAAAAAATAGTCCTCTATCATCACGTGATATCGCTCAGAATTGACGGTAACGGCGTCCCCGGCCGCATTTTCGAAAAAGTAAGGTCCGATGATGCCTTTTGACCACAATTCACACCACACAGTCACTTTTTGAGGATGCATCTGCTGCTCTTGATACTCACGGGGATTTTCGTTCGCCCAGATGTGGCAGTTTTGCTTGTTTACCGTCCCATTCAAAGTGAAATGCGCTTCGTCGCTGAACATGATTTTTGATGAAAAATTGGCATCAATTTGGCGGTGTTCAAGGAGCCAATCTGAGAACGTTCGGCGCGAAAAATGGTCAGCCCGACACAGCTCTTGCGTCAATTGGATCTTGTAGGCGTGTACATTCAAATCCTTGTGGAGAATGCGGAGCAAACTGGTTCTCGAAATGCCCAATTCTTGGGATCGACGCGTTGTTGATTGTTTCGGATCGTCTCTCACACTCTCCTTCACAACAGCAATATTTTCCGGTGTGCGAACGCTCCTTGGCCGGCCAGAGCCTGGCAGATTTGCCACAGAACCTGTTGCCTCGAATTTACGCACCAGACGACCGATGGTTGTTTCGTTTGGGCGGTTGTTGCGACCGAAATGTTCACGAAGCACGCGAAACGTGTTTTTTATTTTTGCACCATTTTTGTAGTGCTCTTGAATAATTTTAATGCGGTCTTCAATCGAATACGACTCCATAGCGATCAATGGTAAACATTCAACTAACAAAATGACATGTCGACGACAGAAAACAAAGATGGCGTCTATGTCAAATTGACGTTTACTTTCCTGCGTCCCTATTGGACAACCCTTTAATACCTAAGGGCCAAAAATAACAAACTCCATCTTTATTTACACTGCGTTACGTCCTAATTTGCGTCTGGCATTGCGGCGTTGTCAGATTTTATTTTACTTTAAAGTCGCTTTTCCCTAAAAAAATGCAGTTTTGACCCCCATGTTATATGAAACTTTTTGCACCTTTTAACCCCCTCTATCACCCATTTAAATAATGACTATCATAACGTTTACATCCTGTATTTTTCAGAAATTTATAATCCTCGGATGTTCCTTCTGTTACACATTATACGTCACACATCTGCCATGGAAACATAAGTATGATAAATTTACTTTATATGGTTTTGATATATAGAGGTCGAAGATTTGTAGTAGATACCTAAAGGCCGTATCGTCAGTCGTCCCTACAATTGTAGGGCGCCTTTATGGCCTCCTTGATTGTCATAGTTTTCTACTTCTCCGTGTCAGAACTCCATTTTGAGGTTATGTCACAAACATCTATTTGCATCAAATTGTGCTTGCTTTTGAGTTATATCATGTTCTATCAGCCTGAAATTTCCTACAATTTAAAAAGAAAACATATCTTCACAATAGGAGAGCGCTGACGCTGACACGGGACAAGTGTAATCTAGAAATTTTTGAAGGACAGAAAGGAGTATGACAATCAAGGAGGCCATAAACGCGCCCTACAATTGTAGGGACGACTGACGATACGGGCCTAAGTGAACCTCCTAATCACAATTCGATTTCGTCTTTCGGTACGACTTGACTATTTCTTTCTCAAAAAAGTTCTTGTTACTATTGAAATTTACCATCAAGATACTAAAACCGGGATAAGGTATCGCTTTAATCCCATTTGTTTTTTGCGATAGAAGTATAGGATTCTCCTGGACGGCGGTTTCCTATTTCCTATATCGCACTAGAAGGCACGGTAACAAAACGCTTAACAAGATAATGTGCTAATAATGTTAGTGAGTCTGGCTGTCCGACCACGTGCCTCGGCGTCTTCCACACAGGTTAACTAAATTACTCTCCAAGATTTCCTACGTAAAGTTCTCGTCCCTAAACGGCAGAGGTAAGTGCCAAGTTCAGGCGGAAATCACAGGAGTCACAGACAAGTTCAATTACTGCTACCTCATTGCAGCTGAAACGAATATAGTCTCAGCTGCACTGCATTTCCCATTGTTGCGAATAATATGGTACCAAGTAGATTGACTCTGGTCAAGTTGTGCTCAGTGATTCATCCCCCAGATTCAAATTAAAATTCTTCGGAAGAAAACGTGGAATTATTAGACCATCTTCCATATAGTCCCGATCTAACTCCTAACGATTTCTTTACTTTCCCGAAAATTAAAAACAGACTGCGTGGTCAAAGGTTACAGTCACCAGAAGAAGCAGTTGACGCATTCAAAAATGCCATTTTGGATCTGCCAGCAAACGAGTCGAATAAGTGATTCGAGAATTGGTTCGAGCGCATGCAGATGTGTATTAATCTTCGTGGAGAATACTTCGAAAGACAATAAAGTCATTTAAAACTACCTACCGTGTTGTTTGATTTCCATATGCAAAACTTAAAAGACATGCCTCGTATCTGTCTATTTTCTAACGCTGTCCGGATGTGTGCACATCCATGCCTCTGACGCTTCATTAATATGGTGCTTTAAAGATTTAAAAAACGATTCGTCCAAAGGTTGAAGTCGGTGCGTGGTGTGTGCCGGGAGGGATAACATTGTAATTCCGTATTCTCTTACAAGTATTATGGCTTGAATGTTTTTCGTGTGAGTGGAGTGACCATCTTGGATCAAGAGCATTTGTTTTTTCTTACCTTTTTCTAGCCTAGTACATCCTATTAAATGCTTTAGCTATTCTAAAAACAGTTCAGTGGTTATCCAACCACTATCAGAGCAAGTGTAAAGAGTATTTGGTGGGCCTCCCCTTTTAAGTACATCAGACATACGTTTTCTCTTATAAATTAACATTGGAGGTATAAATTCTCCGGCGGCGTTCATACTAGGTTGTCCAATAGGGACGCAGGAAAGTAAACGTCAATTTGACATAGACGCCATCTTTGTTTTCTGTCACCGACATGTCATTTTGTTAGTTGAATGTTTACCATTGATCGCTATGGAGTCGTATTCGATTGAAGACCGCATTAAAGTTATTCAAGAGCACTACAAAAATGGTGCAAAAATAAAAAACACGTTTCGCGCGCTTCGTGAACATTTCAGTCGCAACAACCGCCCAAACGAAACAACCATCGGTCGTCTGGTGCGTAAATTCGAGGCAACAGGTTCTGTGGCAAATCTGCCAGGCTCTGGCCGGCCAAGGAGCGTTCGCACACCGGAAAATATTGCTGTTGTGAAGGAGAGTGTGAGAGACGATCCGAAACAATCAACAACGCGTCGATCCCAAGAATTGGGCATTTCGAGAACCAGTTTGCTCCGCATTCTCCACAAGGATTTGAATGTACACGCCTACAAGATCCAATTGACGCAAGAGCTGCGTCGGGCCGACCATTTTTCGCGTCGAACGTTCTCAGTTTGGCTCCTTGAACACCGCCAAATTGATGCCAATTTTTCATCAAAAATCATGTTCAGCGACGAAGCGCATTTCACTTTGAATGGGACGGTAAACAAGCAAAACTGCCGCATCTGGGCGAACGAAAATCCCCGTGAGTATCAAGAGCAGCCGATGCATCCTCAAAAAGTGACTGTGTGGTGTGCATTGTGGTCAAAAGGCATCATCGGACCTTACTTTTTCGAAAATGCGGCCGGGGACGCCATTACCGTCAATTTTGAGCGATATCACGTGATGATAGAGGACTATTCTTTGCCGCAACTTGAAGGAATGGATATGGACGATGTTTATTTCCAACAAGACGGTGCAACATGCCACATAACCAACGTCAATATCCATCGATTGCAGTCCTTCTTCGGTGATCGCGTGATTTCGCGCAGAGGAAATGTGCCATGGCCACCAAGATCGTGCGATTTGACTCCCTTGGACTTCTTTTTATGGGGATATTTGAAAAACAAAGTCTACGTCAATAAACCAGCCACCCTCCAAGAACTCAAAAACAACATCATTGCCGAGATAAATGCCATAGAACCGGCCATGTTGCAAAATGTCATTGAAAATTTCGACCATCGCGTGGACGTCTGTAAATCCAGTCGTGGTGAACATTTGAGCGATATTATTTTTCATACATAAATTATATACGTTAAATGAACCTTCAAAATAAAGTACCCAACTTGATTTGAATATCAATATTTCTGGTTTTAATATACGTTTACTTTTCTGCGTGCGTTTTGGACAACCCCATACAACAAACACAAGTAGTATTTGAACCTTTTTCTCCACTGGTTACAGCGCCTACTTGTTGCTTTGTGTTTTTGGCTAAAATGTTTGATGGTTTGTGGACAGTGCTCAACTCAGTCTCGCCAACGTTTAGGATTGGATGGGGTAGAAATTTATGCTCATCAAGTATGTTTTCATATTTGTAAACAAATCCGTAACTCTTTGTTTTGACGTCGGCTCAGATCTTCTTAAGGAGATTTCTGGATGGTCTTTCATAAATTTGTAATACCATTTCCAATCCGCCAATTGTTTTTCATTATTAAATCGATGATGAAGATTATATTTCTCGGCAAGTTGGTAGGCTAAGCGAATAGTTATTTAAAAGAAACTGATTTCCATTAACGTACTGTATCTCCAAAGGGTAGATTTTTTCATAAGAACTTGGGGTATACGTATCTATTCCCTGAAACATAAATACCCTATCCAAAATAAACTAATTGAAAGAAAGGGCTCTTATCGGAAGAAAATACGCAGGCGACTACTGTTAATCAAGTCAAAAGCCGTGGTTCTTAAAAGTGATGGAGCATCAACGCTAAATCAGATCCTTACAAATTTCCCAGCTTTTCTGTACTTTGCTCGTAACAGTTCACAGCCTTCAGAAGCTGCTATAAAACACTTTAAAGTAATTTATCAAGCAACCCGCTCACGAAGATTGATATTTTTGCACCAAGGTATTGTCGGCTCTCACGTTGTACAGAAAATGGGGTCCGGAAATGTTTTTGAGGGTACATTTTTGCTTCCTAAATTATAACGACGAAATACGACCAATTTTAATCTTAGAAGATTTAAATAAAAATTGACGACAAAATGACCGTACAGCTTTGAGATATAACATTTTTGCGAAGCCCTATTTGAAGTACGGGATTAAAGTTTTTGAGGGCAACAGGGAGACTATAAATAAATTGGAATTGAAATGACTTTAAGCTCCCCCGTAAGAACATTTTCCATGTAACTATACTTGCTACGTAACAACGCGAACTGCTAAGCATGGGAGGCGCGAAAACTGTGTCGAGTAACGCGTAACTAGTATTAGATCCACAATCTATGTACCCGGTACCCATACCAGTCCAAAGTGACAGTATGCGTGCTAGGACTTAGTTAGCTAGTTCAGATATCTTGGGTAGCCAGTGCCAATATCATCAAGAACATCCACAAAGTACACGATTCTATAGAAATATTTTCTATTTGTTATCACGGATGCTCCCACGAAGGGGGGGGCTAAAGGAGGTAATTACCCCCCCCCCAGTCTTTGAAAAGGTGGTATAAACTCTTATTAAAAAATCTGTAGCCTTTAAGAAAGGATAGCGGCAACACTGCCAACCCAATCAGTGCGCATGCGACAAGCGACTACTCTCCCACCAACAGTAACGCTGTGCACTTCTTCCTGTTGGAATAGGTATAGTCTAGTCTTTTATGGTTTAGTCTAGTGTCTAAATTCTGTACCAGCCGGAGTCCGCAACAAAATTTGGCTGAGAAGTGAACAAGCGGAGTTTTATTGATCTGGTTGGTATTAACGCTATTTTCTATGTTCTATTGATTTTTTATTTTCCACGCATACGCCAGAAAATTAATTTTTCTTTGTTTTTAATTTTTATACTCTAAAAAAATGACAAACGGAAAAATGGAAATTTAATATAATTTCAATTACGAAGTGTTTGGTCCATACTCCAGCTATCATTATCATCTATGTCTATTTTGTCTCCGAAGTCCCTGTATATAAGCACTTCAGTGCATTTCGTTCGTCCGAGATGGCAAATTATATATTTAGTTTTTGAAAATTGCGTGAACTTAAAAAATCTTGTTTTCCAAACAGAAAAGGTTCTTTGTTATGAGATACGTGAATGCGTGGACAATAATTGTGTAACTTTTAGTACTGGTTGATGGCTGCTGTTGTCAGGATGAGTAAAAGGAAACAGAATACCATCCAATGGTTCCTTTCTAAACAAAACAAACTGTCTGATCCACCGGAAAGAACTGACGATAATCCTACAATTCAACCTGAGCCTTCCACTTCAAAATTTCGTGATGTTGCACCGTATGTTGAACCAAGTGTTGAACAATCGGGTGCGAAACCTAAAGGATCCAATTTTGTTGATGTCGCGCCATATGTAAATTTCAGCGGCAACTTGTCTTCCCATGAAAGATATACCTTATTGAGGTGTGCAATGATCCCTAATGACTCTTTCAAATATCCCTACTTGAAAAATAATAAAGAAGTGAAATGTTACATATCAAAAAAACACTTCGAGAAATTTCCTTTACTGTCATATTCAGAGGAACTATAAAGGCTTTTCTGTAAATATTGCGTGGTTTTTGCAAAATTAGGAGTACATAAATCAACTAAATTGGGAAAACTTGTACCACTAAAGAAATTTTAGAAATTTTATGGCAAAACCGGTGATTGTGAGAGACATGAGAACTCAATATATCATACAGAAGCAGTTTCAGATGCTACAAACTTTTTAAACATTTACGAAAATCCAGAGAATGATATAAGAAATATACTAAGTGGCATATAAATCCGAACACCCAGTTTAAATGGTTTTATTTTAATAAAATCTTCTATAAGTACTTAATGAAGCATAATAAGTAAATGATAAAAATTTCAAAATGATTGCGATGCTTTAAAGCCCTTTGACCTTTAATAATGTGTGGATGCACCCTGATGTGCTACGCATTCTCCAACGCGAATAGGCATGCTTCTGATCAGGTGGTCAATGTCCTCCAGTGGTATATCATTCCAGGCAACCACCAACTCCTCTCGAAGTACTTCTAGAGTCTGAGGAGGACGTTGCAAATTGAGCAATCTCCTACCCATCATATCCCACAGGTGCTCAATTGGGGATAAGTCGGGAGATCTTGGTGGCCATGATAACAATGTGACATCATTATGTTGAAAGAAGTCTATTGTGACTCTTGCAACATGTGGTCGGGCATTATCTTGTTGGAAAGTTGGATCTGCCAGGGTGTCAAGATAGGGTAAAAGATGGGGTTCTAGAACTTCGTGGATATAACGCTGCGCGTTCATGTTACCTCTGATGAAGATTAAAGGTGACCTGGAACCATAAGCTATAGCACCCCAAACCATAACTCCAACAGTGTGATGAACATGTCTTTCAACAAAAAACTGTGGATTCCTCCTTTCACCACGTCGCCTTCTAACCCTGGCACGACTATCGTGCATGCCTAAACAAAATCGAGATTTGTCACTAAAGACAATACTGTTCCATTCCTGATCCCAGAGTGACCGTTGTCTGCACCACTCAAGGCGATTACCTCGGTGTTCTCGAGTTAAAGGGAGGACCCAGTGTGGCCGGTATGAAAACAAGCCAAAACTTCTCATTCGTCGGTAAACACTTCGCATGCCAATAGGTCTTCCGTGTTCTGCAAACCATTCATTTGCAATGGACCTGGTAGTGGAGAAACGGTCCCTTAAGGCCAATAATTCTAGGCGGCGATCTTCACGGTCTGTTGTTCTACGGCGGCGTCCAGTGCCCCTTGCTCTTTGCGTACGGCCTTCTCGAAGCCATGCCTCACAACACCTAACCACAGTGCCTACACCTCTTTGCACTCTAAATGCAATTGCCCAAAAAAAAGGTCCAGCTTCCCGAAGTCCCATTATACGGCCCCTATCAAACTCACTAAGTTGACGAAATTGTACAGGTCTCCGTACTCTAGGCATCGTAACCGATCGTAAAGGATGTCAAGAACCAAAATCCGCCAACATTGATTCTTCACTGCGGCTGAAATATTCATTTTTAGAGCGTTAGTGAATTAAAAAAAAGCAGTATAAAAACCGGAATGTCCAACTGATAAGGCTGAAAATTTTTTCACTTGTTATTTACAGTAAGATAAATACATTCACCAACTTTTATTAAAATAAAACCATTTAAACTGGGTGTTCGGATTTATATGTCACTTAGTATACATGTTCCGCGTTAAAAAAATAATTCGATTTTGAAATGATCCTGATATATCGCATGTTAAATTTCTATTCTGAGTTATAGAGAAAAATGTGTTTCTTTTTTATTTAAGTAGGCGATGCAAACAAACGCGTGATGTAGGATTATGGTCTTCTAACAGTAGAATTTAAAACATCACGTAACATTTCTGGTGTAATCATACTGAATGCTTCCATTACACATTCTCGTAACTGCTGTTTCAATAGTATGCTGATAAACTTTTTAATAAAACCCAAAACAAAAAAGCCCGGGGAGCTAAATCCGAGGAACGACGCCAGAATATACCACTTAGAGGGTATAGAGATAGGGGCGACTTTTTTTAATGACAGCACGAATTACGAGGATGTCCTTAATAATGAAGGGAATTTTAGAGAACCAATACGGTTTAGAGTCGAGAGTGGCGACAATTTATTGAAAAGAAACTTAGAGAACTCAAAAGGGCATGCTACGTACATAAGCAGCCGCATTCAAAATGAAATTATAGAATGGTGTGGCGAAGAAATTTTGGATATAGTTTTAAGTCACGTCAGGCAAAGTCAGTATTACATATTTGACGAAACTGCAGACATCACAAATGTCAATCGTTTTCTTGGAGATTTTGACAGTAGCTATATAAGAAGTAAATTTCTCTTGCAATAGTAGCGCCATCGGGCGGTGAGGTAAGGTACTTATCGGACCGCCCTCGTATTTCACTGCCGCTACTATTCGTCATTATTCGTCAGAGCGGTCCGGTGGACCTTTGCTCTTAGTTAAAAGTCTCGTCGGTCTGTTAGTCTGTCAGGTCTGGCTACCAAGATACCAAACATGTTTAAGGAGAAAAGGGAAAGAAGGAAAGTCGCTCCACTGCTCATTGCGGAATTCATGTAGTGCATTTCTCACTTCACGGACGATATTCGTCGCTCTACGAATGTAATCAGGATGACAAGACTTTTTGCTTGCTTAATCGCAGCCCTCTTTTCAGAAATTTTCCGACGAATGTCAGCAAGGAGAAAAGGTCTACCGTGTCGCTGCACCCGAAGCACAGCAGCACACTGTAGAGTTTGGTGAACGAAACTTGTCCACTCCGATTGAGCAGCATCAATTCCGTTCTCATCATGTATGACCGGGACGCTGGGAAACTCTTTGAGAAATGACTTGTATAGTTCCCCATTACCTACCTCCAGAACAACAGGTAGATGGTCACTGAAGATGTCATACAAGATCTTAGAAGCAATACTGAACCTACAGTTTTTAGATATTGCAAAGTCTATAACATCCGGTGCCTGAAGGTGATTGAAAGGATGGTGTGTCGGCTCTTTGGTGCTGTGAATAAGATACCCGTTTCGCATCACATGGTTGTAAAGCCGAACCCCACAAGTAGAGTTAAGCCTTGAGTTCCATGACCGGTGTTTGCAGTTGTAGTCCCCTGCCGCAATAAGAGGGCCCGAACAGTCCAGAAGGACTTTCAAGTCCTCCTCTCGCAGCCTGGCATCGCACCTAACATACACCGAGGTGATCTTCAATGAAATGCATCCCGCCGTATTGACTACCACGGACGCCGCTTCAATGCTTTGCATCTTGGCGTTTGTGCTTCTGTGATAGTCAATATCACGTTTAACGAGCACTGCCAAGCCACCACCTTTACCATTTAATCTGTCAGCTCGTATAACATCATAATTCGAGAAAACTAAGCGATCTCCCGGATTAAGTAATGTTTCCTGAAGCAGAGCTACGTCTATACTCTCATCCAATAGAGTTTGATGAAATACCGTTTTTTGGGAATATCCCTTAGGCCCAGACAATTTCCAAAATGCAGGTTGTCTATTGTACTTAGCCACTCAATGGATGCGGAAAGATCGCCTGCAATGCCTGAGTGGCGCTAATCAGGGGACTTATTATTTGTTGAAGGGATCTAAGCGCAGTTGCTAGGTCCACATTCTGCGTGTTCAAAGTGGGTTGAACGGAGGGGGCAGCCGAAGATGTTGAGACGGCTGCCTCCGAGTATGACTCGCTGCGTCTTTGCGCTATGACTTCCAGATTTCGCCTGGGGGTGAATCTGCAAGTGGGACTGTTAGCGGGATGCGCCCCTCCACAGTTCGCACACTTTCGCTCCTCTTGCCCTGTGAGGGGGCATAAATGTGTCATGTGGTCGGAAGCACATTTTAAACATTTGGGAGGTGCTGTGCAGTAAGACTGCGCATGACCATACCTTTGGCAGCGGTGACACTGCTCAATAAGTCTAGAGTTCTTTTGAACTTCAACTCTGATTGCTAGACCCAGCAGCTCATGTTCATTGAACAGCTGCTGTGACTTTTCAATCTTGGGCAGTATCACGATCACCAAAGGTATGGGTGCGCCGCCACTGCATTTGAGTCGGATAATGTGGAGAGTATATCCTCTCTGTTCTAATTCCCCTTTGATCTCCTGTTCCGAAAACATTGCGGGTATGCCTCTGACTACCGCGTGAATATTTCGTTCTGAAGGAAGAGGGAACGTATGATGGGGCACGTCCTCCTCCCTGAACAGGCGAACGATTCTTCGGTAGTCATCCTCAGTTTTCGGCAAAATCCCGATTTCCGCATCAACGTCAACTGCGCGTTCTATCTTAATGCCTAAGCTTGTAAAGGTGTAGTTTAGATGTCGCCACTTGGTCGCATCACGCAAAACAATGGGCGTGATTCGCCCCTGGCGGGGTGCTGTGCTGGTCAACTCACCAGCAACGTGAGATTGTTGAGATAATGCACAGTGAGTCGATGCAGTGGTCAAAGATTGAGGAGATGTGGTCGCTGCATCGACCGTCATAGGACAAGTGGCAGAAGAAGTTGATACGTTTAATAAAGCAGAAGGTTTTGAGGAGACTGTCAACTTGAATTTTGATTTTGCTTTTAGAAGAGGTGGGAAGTCATCCGTCTTGTCGGTTTTGTTCGTCTTGTCGATGCGTCTTTTCCTAGACTTGGCCTGGATGAATCCCTCATTCTTTATTTCATCGTCGGTCGATGTCACGTCAGTTAAATTTTCAAGAGGTCTTTTTAAATTTACAGCCTTGTCAGATTTAGATTTAATATCTGCATTATTGATTAACTGTGCTACCTGAGTGGTCAGGCAGTCTATTTTACTGTTTTGGTCCCTAAAGGCTGCTACACACAGTGCCGGCGGCAGGGCCGCCGGGCAAGCCGCCGGCTAATCCTCCGTGCACCCGGCGGCATACAAAGCCGCCGGCTTTGCCGCGCAAAGGAGCCGCCGGGGTGTGCCGGCGGGTTACGCGGCTTACCGGCGTCACTTCGTTCCTGGCATTCGAGAGGTAGTTTTGTGCGGTTTGTGTGTTTAAACAAATTAAAATGTCGTTTAATTGGGTCGACGAAGCTGTGCTGCTCTTAATTGAAAAATTTCATGAAAATGATATATTATGGAATCCTAGAAATGCAGACTATAAGAATAGGAACAATCGAATGGACGCATTGAACATAATTGCAAGTGTATTTGACATTGATAAAGGCGAAGTAGAGAGAAAGTTAAAAAATGTAACCTCGTATTATTTTCGGGAAAAAAAGAAGTTCGAACAGTTGCACAAATCTGGTGCAGGCATAGACGATGTACAAAAACCCAAAAAACATGCTATTGCGCAAACGCTGACACCCCACAGCATCTTTTTTATACTCTTCTATCATTACAGTACCGTTTCGCCATTTTCTATTTTGTAAACTTGGGTGCAACCAAAACTTTCTCGTCCTTTTGTATTTTTTTCTTATTAAAATAAAAATTACAACTGCGGCGGCTGTGCTGATGATTTCCTTATTCATTTTAACCAACCAATCATAAAATATGCACTTCACTAGCGTTCTATGTGACTGTCACAACCGGAATGATGCTTGGCGGCTTGTGCCGGCGGCTTGTATTGCCGACGGCATAGCCGCTCGGCATAAACCCGGGGGCATTGCCGCCGGCTTGTGTGTAGTAGCTTTAACTGTCCTAGTCAGCTCCTTTATTTGCTGGGCCTGGCTTTTGATGATCAGGGTCTGGCACTGGATGGTTTTGTTCTTTTCGTCTCCTACAGCTGGTGTCATCAATTCCTTTGATTTCATGGTAATTTCTGTTCTCTCCTTCTGGCTGAGTCCATTCATCATCCGGGACGCTGGGGGATCATTACTTTGACCTCCATAGTTTATCTCCATGTTTTTAAATCGGATTTTCTATTGAAAAACTTTCACGAGCAAAAATATGACGTTTAATAATTCAATTATCCCTTATATAGGGCGAATCCCTTCGCTGCCGCTATTCAGATTGCTGAAACTTCTATTTCTACGCCAAAAGCAAAAGTAATTCGTATCCTCATTAACATATAGAATAGAAAAAATGTTTTAAGTCATTTTTATACGTATGTAAAAGAAATGACCAATACTGTGGTATGGTAAGATCATACTGTATAATACAGGGTGTAAACGTTATGATTGTCATTATTTAAATGGATAATAGGGGGTGTTAAAAGAAACAAAAAGTTTCATATAACATGGGGGTCAAAACTGCATTTTTTTTAGAGAAAAGCGACTTTAAAGTAAAATAAAATCTGACAACGCCGCAATACCAGAAAATTACGACGGAACGCAGTGTAAATAAAGATGGAGTTTGTTATTTTTGGCTCTTAGGTACTATTTCATTAATTGATAATGTACTGGTGAAATGCAAACAATTTAAAAAAAAAACGGTAGAATGTTTTTAAAAAAATCCGTATTTTCAATATTTTTGTGCAAAAACCACTGACAGAATGTTAGTCTGCGAGGATAGTCTTCTGGTAACAAGGCCTGCACTCATTGTACATGGTAGGGATAAAGCAAATTTTCCCGTAGGATTCTATGCGATGATAGTCCTACGCGGCGGCCTAATTCCCGAGTGCTAATATCTACATTGATTTCCACGATAGGAGTATTTAAAATTTGTTCCTCCTGCTCACGTCGGCGAACTCTTGATTCGAGAACATTGTAAATCAAGACGACGACATACGCGAACAAAAACAAAACAACATACTAACCACTGTTACTGTTTGCGATCGATTGCCGGTTCGATAAGAGTGATGATGACCGACGCGCTGTTGTCATGTGTATTTTTAATATGAAATTTAATGAAACTTACTGACTACAAATTTTGGCTTAACTTAGAAAAACTTTATGCCATTTATTTGCTGATTACCCAATTTAAAAACGTTTTAGATTAGATCATAAAAATTAGTAAGATTGCGGTGATTGTGATCGATATAAAACACTTAAAGTTGTAAACTATAAAGCCATTTAGACAAAAATCTATTGACTTTTGGACCATGGGACATATGAACTTTTTGACTTGTTTTGACCGTCCCCTATTACCCATTTCAGTAATGACTACCATAACGTTTACACCCTGTATATTGTTATTAGAAACTTGTTAGGTATTGCAAGTATGTTAATATAATTCACCGAGGTACCTTGCAGTACCTATCAATATATACATCTTTAGACCGAATAAAGTAAATCATCCTGAAATTAAGTTGTGTTACTAAGGGCGTAAAGGCCCGAAACATAAATCTATTACAAGACTAAACGAGGTAATTGTCTCCATACCTTTAGGGGCTAAAGGTATATCCGGGAACGACCGACGTAGAAACTTCTGGGTCCCCTTGTATATGTGTATGAAAGATCCATCCTAAACGGAGGTGGAAACGTATACAGAACACTAAGCCGGAGGTAATCCAAGTGAACTACAGAAAGCACCTCCAAATTACCCATCTATTCTCAGCCTAAGAGGGATTTAAAAGTTTATTTCAAACTTTATTCCGCATCCCCACGTGCGTTTTATGGCTTTATTCGGTTTGATAATGGATTTTCTGAAACTTCGACGTGTTCTCGATTTCTGTGGGGTCTCAATTAACCATTAACCACTAATTGCTTATTTTGAAAGCTTAGGCAGGTATTTGCTCATATATGCTCATATAGCTGTCGACAGCACCATCTATGACATACTAATCTATCCAAAGTCGATTTTACTTCATATCCAGAACTGGAAGTTTGTAATCGCGAAAAATTTTGAAATTGAGATCATATGTTTTTTGAATCTTATATGACATTTACATCACGAAAAACAATGTCACTAATTTCCGTTGTTTTATCTATCTGTCTGACTATCGGTTTGTCCGCTAATTTTATAACCGCCTATAGCTTGAGAAGTACCGCTCAAATTTGGATGAAATTTTCACAAAAGGTTACTACCATTGCCATGTTTTTGAAAATCGGTTTAGTGGTGACTGGGCAAAAACACGAAACAGATAAAAATCACTTGAAGTTTGTTTTTTGACGTTTGTAGGGGTTGAAACTTGAGAGTTTTGAGTTGTAGGGGATAGGGGGTTGTAAATGTCTTCAGTATTAGTCAAATACGTTATATCATTAAGAAGCTTCTCATATCGGGAAAATTAGATGATAAAAGTCCGAGGTGCTAATAATTGGAAATGGAAAACGTTGGCGTACGAGCCCCTTCCCACTTCAGTTGGCCCACTTCAAGATTTGTACCAAAATATGCCTTTATAAACTAAACATGACGAAACTATTTACTTGTAAAACAATTTATTTTCTCAAAAATATTTTAGATACACTCTAGTAGTAAAAAATACGTATTTGAAATCACTTAGACCTATAACTAATAAAACATCTGAACAAATAAACAATGTGCCAATAAATGCGCGAAGTTAACAAAGCAACAATTGAAAGATTACCATTGGGTAACATCACCTTTATTTTTTATTACCGCTGAAATTTTTTGAGGCATAGTGTTAACCAAGTTTTGGCAGAAATTTGGTGTAAAACAATCCCATATTTCTTGAAGCTTTTGTCTCAGTTCGGTGATTGTACGAGCAGGATGTTGTCGTAGAACCTTTTTCATCTCGTGCCACAAAGTTTCAATAGGTCACAGATCTGGACTGCTAGAAACCCATTTCAAAAGTGGTACATTATTTTCTTCCATCCATTTTATAGCCCTTTTTGAGGTATGGCACGCTGCACCATCTTGCTGAAACACAAAATCTTGGCCGGATGTCAAACATTATTCCATCACTGTTAAAAGCGATTCTTCTAAAATTGCCAAATACTTGTTTGTATCCACATTTCCATCAATAAAATGAAGTTTTCCTACTCCTTTTGATGACGTACTGCCCCAGACCATAATGGATGCTGGAAATTTCACTTTTCTCTTCAGACATTCAACATGGAATGCTTCATTTTTTTTGCGAATAACTCTACTGCGACTGTCACCAATACAAACTTCGAATCGGGCCTCATCACTCACATTGTATTGCACACCATTGTTGAGGGGTCCATTGTCTATGTTCTTTAGCCCATCTAAGTCGATTTTTCTTTTGCAGTGGAGTTAATAGTGGCTTTTCTTTGGCCTATAAACAAGTTGTGCAACTTTAGGGTTTTTACTTCACTTTTTTTTATAAGAAAACTTACCTTGCAAGTGCTAAATCCCAGTTTGTGGGCCTCTCTATGAGTTGCGGACCTCGAAATTCTCCTTCCAACAGCGTCACTCCACAGAGCACTTAGTTGTAAATAATTGGCACGCCTGTTTTTCTCGATTATTCTTCTTAATGCTCTTTGGTCGGCATTTGTGATATTGCTATTTTTTCACATATCGTGGCTTAATATTAACTGAACCAGTTACGTTATATCTTCTAACAATATTTCTCACACTGTACCGTGATAAGTCTAACAAAGTTGCAATTTCTGAGTTTGATTTCCCAGAATTAAAAAATTTAATTATCAGTAACCGAATTTTCTCACTAATAACCTTTCTTCTACCCATTTTGAAAACCTTAATTACCCAAAACTATTTTAAACGTATTCTGACAGCTGTGATTAATAAAAACAATTGTCATGGCTTTTATTCTTCACAGCTACCTATGCGTTATAGACTTATTTTGCATTGAAATGAAAATAGGTTGATATGCTGTAATTGCAACATGTGTTATTTTTATGCTGCAAATTTGATTAGGGAGTGATAAAGTTGGTGTTTTCTACTATATATTATCAAAATATTCATTGTTAATATTTTATACCTATAACACCCTGCTACATTTTTATTATTTGTGTTTGATAAGAAAAAACTAAGATTTCAATAGTTGGGCCAACTGAAGTGGGAAGGGGCTCATAGTGTGCACGGCGCGATGCTGCATCGTCGTGGAAGCGGTCGACGGGTGCAATGAACAAATTCATGATAAAATGATACGCCTTCCCCACTACCCCTTGAACAGACCTACTCATCGTGGTTATAGAGCACAAC
The DNA here is from genome assembly GCA_963669975.1 of Acanthoscelides obtectus. NCBI lineage: Eukaryota > Metazoa > Arthropoda > Insecta > Coleoptera > Chrysomelidae > Acanthoscelides > Acanthoscelides obtectus. Next base: position 113,341,651 of record CAVLJG010000001.1, on the reverse strand, counting down.
GTTGCCACAACAACGGTTCGTAGTGTAGCGGCCCAGTCGCTCTGCCGGCCAGTGTGTTATTTTGCCATAATAACCACCGATCACGAATAGTTGGTACCACCCTCGCCCTCTACCCCGCTGCTGAGCCGTTCGACGCGTGTCGCTCGGTCGATAATTCTACGTGTGGGACGGAAGGACTTGAATGTTTACTTGCGGGTAGCTATTGGCACTATCACAGCCATAGGAAAATATGGGGGTGATAGATGGTTAGCGTTTTGAATACCTATCTATATATATATACAGGGTGACTTTGAAGTTGAGTCACTAATTTTCAGATAATGATTGTAGGAGGAAGATAAACCAAAATATGTGTGTAAAAATAAAAAAAAATAAAAAAATGTTACTTTGTTTTATAAAGTATCCTCCCGACAAGTATTTCAGTGCGGACCTGTATTTGATCGTGCGGTCTTGGAGCACCGGCATGCCCTCCCCTTTGAGGTCTTAAGTCACCTGATTCACGAGCCCTTTGTACTACATTAACAAAGGCACGAGGGGTTGGTCGCACTCGATTGGGAAACCGATCCGCATAAATATGTGCCATTTTTGATTTCGTTTGAGCCACGCAACAGACACCACTATTCACTCACGCGTTACCGACTGACATTGACTGTATACAACTGAATAAAATAATTGTAAAAACATCGTTCCAAATTCTTTCGCTTTTTTGTTTCCGATGCGATGAACCGATAAGGCGGATTATATCCGTTGTTGCCAAACACGAGCACATAATATTATTATTGAGACAGGGCGGTACTCAAACTTCTAAAGGGCTATAACTTTGTTACTTTAATTTTACCAGAAAAATGTTATAGGTAAAAAAACATTTCTTTTGATCAGATCTACTCACTGTTAAAATAAATGACTCAACTTCGAAGTCACCCTGTATATATATTATATATAATAATAATAAATGTCCTTTATTTTATCTGGCGGGTTACATCAGCCCAAGCGGTGTTTCAGAACCAACCAGGATTAAAAAAAAATCAAGTACATGCAAATACAAAAAAATACGCTGAAGGTAATAAGAAAATTTAAAGCAGAAAAAATGTTCTGTCCTTTTAGTGGAATAAACTACAAAAGGTGTTTAATCGTAAAATCACTAAAAACCATCTTGACGAATAATGCCATCTGAGAGGTGTCACGACATCTGTGGATTCTTCCAGCTGCAGTGAAAAATAAGCACAGTTATCGAAGTCATTTCTGAACTGTAAAACTATATCATTGCTCATTACTTCTACTCGTCTCATCACTGTATTAGTAGTAAGTTGCATAGATTTAATACCAGATACCATCTCGTCTTTATTTCTTAAGCTGGCAAATAATGAACCTGCAGCTTCTGAAAACGCCTGTTTTATCATTTCCCGTCTTCATAAGGTTTCTTCTTTTGTGTAATTATCTGGGACGCCCAGTATAATGCTTCAGTTGCAGCCTTACTTTTGTCGATTGTTTTCAAAAACATTGTATGTGGTCCAATTAACTGATTTTTTTATTGTTTCAGTTTTTCCGCTCTGATTGCAGAACGTAATGGGAATAATTTTTCAAAATTGGAATGTATAATTTTATAGTGCCTCTTGATATTCCCTTTTTTAGCAACGGAAACAGATGTATTACATAACAAACATACCCCCCCAGAATATGTGAATCAAATTGCAATGGGAGATACCTTAGATAATGACCTCTCAATTGCGGTACAGACCTGACAAAAAAACGTGTAACCTTTGCATTAAAACAAAAAATCAGTTTTTTTGAAAAAGTATGACTTTCGTCAAACTTTCGACGACAGGTGCCGCGTTTAGGGTTTATTTTCATTTTTTTATTCACTATTATTATTAGCGAATGATTGAAGCATGAAACTACAAACAGTTTTGTTCTAAAAGTCACGTAATTTTGAAATCACAGCGCTATTTTGGAATTTTTTTTCTGCATCAAAAAGTTTCTTGTAAGTTCGACTAACAGTGGTATAAGAAAAATGTATGGGACTTGTTTGGCAAACCTCTCCGAAAAATAGCCCAGTTAATGCAGATTCGAAAATGGTACAAATCAGGTAATTTACCTCAACAGAGTAGGTGAATAAAAATTCTTAGAGTGCAAGGGCGAAATGGGTCGAATTTCAAAATTACAATTTTTAAATCATAATTGCCTGTACGTTCAAACCATTGCGTGCAACCTTAGAATCGGCATCAAAAAGTTGTTTCACTGTCCGGTAGACTGAACAAAACCCATGCTAGCTCGCGCAAGGTCGGCTAAAATTATTTGTGTTGTCGCACTTATTCCCAGAATGTAAGAAGGGGGGCAGGGGCAGGCAGCACAGGTAAAAACTGGATCGCGATAACAATACTGCCTCACTCTAGCGTATTGTGTTATTAGTGGCCCCCCCCGCGGCGGCGCGATGCTGATCTCACTCTCATCCTTTTTATTCAGTACGACGTTTGACGCTCTGTGGTACACCTATATTCTAATGTCTCCTGTGATTTAACTGTTACGATCTTGGCTCTACTGACGACCAGATGAACATTGTTACACGGCAAGCGAGTATGCTGACATGCATCTTGTTTATGGAGAAACAAGGCGTGTTAACACTAGAGGTGGAGCAAGTTATTCTGCCAGGGAAGCTGCTAGGATTTACGCTGAGCGGTATCCGAACCGTCAGCACCCAGCTTATGGAGTATTTTTAAGAGTACACAACGCTTACTCACAGGGTCGATTTCCTGGTGGTCCTTGTAGTGAAGGAAGACCTCGGAGACATAACGACGATGTTGTTGTAGAGCACGTAACAACAGATTCGTCGACGTCGCTGCGCGCTATTGAACGAAGAACTGGCATTCCAAGATCATCGGCACACCGAATACTGCAAACGTTAAGATACCATCCGTATCACGTGCAAAAAGTGCAGTCTCTTTTAAATAGAGATTATGCACCGCGTGTACAATTTTGCCGAAAATGATCGAGCTAAGCCAAGAAGACCCTAACTTTTTTAATCGAGTTTTGTGGAGTGACGAATCCACCTGTAAGAAAGATGGCTACGCAAATCTCTACAATCTACATAGCTGGCAAATATCAAACCCTCATTTAATAAGAGAGGACCGTTCTCAGTACCCGTTCAAAATCAATTTATGGACTGGGATTTTTAACGGCAGAATTGTGGGTCCAGTGGAATTACCTGCAACATCAAATTCGGCAAATTATTTAGAACTATCGAGAGACACATTGCCGAGACTTTTAGCAGAAGAACCAGAGGATTCAATACAAACAATGTGGCTACAAAATGACGGATGCCCAGCCCATTTTTCACGTGAAGTGAGGGCCTACCTTGACGAGGCTTTTCCTAGGCGGTGGATTGGCCGTCTGGGGCCAATTCTATGGCCTCCAAGGTCTCCATACCTAAACCCTCTAGATTTCTTTTATTGGGGTTGCCTCAAAGATGAAATTTATTCGCGACCGAACACACCGATTGGATCCCTGGACGAATTAAGAGACCGTATTAACCACGCTGCACAACAAATTTCTGTTATGAGCTTGCGGGGCCTAAAACAAAATTTTTTGAGATGTGCATTGTGTATTCGCACTGGTGGCAGACACTTTGAACATCTTTTATGAGAATCGTAATTGGTTACTTCTTTATTGATGTTTTTGGTTGATTAAAGTTGAAAATTGAAAGTACTTTTCTGTGTTTTCTCAAGTTTACCTTACATTGAAACACCAGTTTTTGATTCTTATACTTTTTTAAACAAGTATTGAGCCGTGTAACAATAGTTTGAACATTCGATCAACGTGAAAAGCAATTACGATTTGAAAAGTGTAATTCTGAAATTCGACCCATTTCGCCCTAGCACTCTAAGAATCTTTATTCTCCTACTCTGTTGAGGTAAATTACCTGGTTTGTACCATTTTCGAATCTTCATTAACTGGGATATTTTTCGGAGAGGTTTGCCAAACAAGTCCCATACATTTTTCTTATACCACTGTTAGTCGAAGTTACAAGAAACTTTTTGATGCAGAAAAAAAATTCCAAAATAGCGCTGCGATTTCAAAATTACGTGACTTTTAGAATAAAACTGTTTGTAGTTTCATGCTTCAATCATTCGCTAATAATAATAGTGAACAAAAAATGAAAATAAACCCTAAACGCGGCACCTGTCGTCAAAAGTTTGACGAATGTCATACTTTTTCAAAAAAACTGAATGTTTGTTTTAACGCAAAGGTTACACGTTTTTTTTGTTAGGTCTGTACCGCAATTGAGAGGTCATTTCGCATATTCTGGGACACCCTGTACATTTTTCCATTTAACTTCTGTAAAGAAATATTCCGAATAGAAATTGTATGTCTTCGTCTTCTTACTACTGCTTATAGTGTTTTTAATTGCAGGCCAACTCTAACCTAACCGCTGGACTTTGTGCCGTTCAGTTTTAAGCTGAACACACTGCTGCCACGCCTTGCGTATTTATTCCGTTCAAAATAATCGAGATCGTTCTCGAACAGATCGCTCACAGCGGTGTTGCCACTGCTTGTGTATATTATGAGAACTTACAAAATTTACGGAAGCTTCTATGATATTTAAAATATGTGAGCCACCGAATAGCCTTTGCGAGCTACCGGTAGCGTAACGGTTTCACCGTCCGATTGTATTTATTAAATCACTTCTCGATTATCATTTCAGAATCGCAAATCATTAATCCCACCGACTGAGCTACCGGAAGCTAATGGTAACCCCCTTTCTGTGATTGTGCAGAAAAGTTGGAATCTTCATTGCATTCCATCTTTTCTGGACTTTTTGCGGAAAGGAAGCATTACATAAATTGAAGTTTTAAAGAATTTTGAAAACTATGTTCTGTCTGCCAATCTTCCACTAGCAAACCACTTGTCGACAAAGCCAAACACCAATCGAAGCCTCACGTTGCGGGTGCCAATTTATGCTCAATCGAAGGGGGCGAGTTTTTCGATCTGTACATTGGAGCGAGTAGGTTTTCCTATGTTTATTTCCTAGTACAGATGCGAACGGACAAGAATTTCCTTTGATAATTGTTAAGCTAATTTTCTGTAAAAGGCAGTTGAATGTTTACTTTGGACATTTGTCATCGTTGTTCTTTCAACCTTTTGAACTATTACGTCAGTCCACCATTTACAAAATTTACAACTCATAATTATTCTTCTGATTCCAATTTAATGTGTATACTTCATCTTTTGAATATTTCATTTTTCTGAGTGTACTCGAAATTTAAATTGCATTCCCGATCAAAATCATGTGACAAATACTGTGTATAATATTTTATAATGTTTTTATGTGTATATTTTCTGAATTTATTTTACATACTTACGTACCTCTATTTTTGAAGTCTATTACTTTTGAAGTTTTTGATAGTATCCTCTTTTTGAATTCATTATAACTTTCTTCGAGAGCACAGACTTACATTGATTTTTGGTTCAAACTTTTGATGTTTGTTCACATATTTTTGAGTGGTTTTGAACTTTGACAGTATTTTGTAGTCTGGATAGTTACATAGATTCGTTGCGATGTATGCCTTTGAGGGTCTTGAACTATCCACAGTTTCTTTAATTGAAAGTGTTTTCTTCATATGCATTTTATTTTCTTCTTGAGACTTGTCATATATATGCTTTCCGCCTAGTTGCAAATCTGTGCGTATTGATAAACTCTTGAAACCTCTGGCGTATAAGTAAAACTCACTTTTGATATAGTAATTTATGTCTCAGTTCAATTCAATCAGTTCAATTTGATTTGAAGTAATTGTCAATTCCTTCTTGAGATTTTACATATATGCTTTCAGCCTTTGTGCACATTTGTGCGTATTGCTAAGTCTTGAGCTTGGTTGCGACATTGCTTTCATGTTTTGCTATAGATTTTGAAATATCTGGTGATTTTGCTTTTGCATTGTTGCATTTGTTTTGATAGTCTGCTCTCATAGTTTTTTTTCCGACTTCTTATTTCTTTCAATTTCTGTCTTGACTTGAAGTAATCGCCAATTCTTATAGATTCAGTATAGTAATTCTCTTTTAATACTTTACACTGGTAAATTATTATAGTTTTTCTAATCTTGTAATATTTCATATTTGAACTTAACTTTCATTTTACAATGTATGGTTATTCTCAGTGTAGACTTTGAAGTGCGCTGATGATATCAGTGATCCACATGAAAATATTCCATAGACTATAGACATTCTTGTCTAGGGCTTTGGAGTGCACCTATGGTGACCCTAGAAAGTTGTCTTTCTCTCATATTTTTGCTTTAAATCAAAATTCGAATTCTTACCTATCATATTTATTTCTATTTCTTGTTCATTAGATTGTTTTTTTTATAACTCCAATTTTGCACCTACATATATCGTAGACTTTTGCATACAATTTTTGCTTGCGGCATTACTCTTATGTATCATGATTTGTTAAAATATCTTGGGATTTTCGTTTCGCTATTTTACATTTTACATATGCTCACTTCGTTTCTCATTTATTACTCATGAAACTTTTAATATTTTGCTTACTATTGTATTTTTTTGAGAATTTCATAAATGTCTCTTATATGCTTGCAGACTGCTGGCGCCTGACAATTTTTTTGGTGGAATCAGAACTGCACTTAGTTAACATCTTTTTTGATTAATATACCTTCGTGATCAAGGTTTCATTGGTTTAGTACTTGTAAATTATTTTGTTATATGACTTGAATTCCTAATGGAATTTGTTAATTTCTTTTGATTTTCATATTTTGAAAATAGTAATGCACCGTTTTTTTATATTGGATGCGAGTGTAACGGTTTCACCGTCCGATTGTATTTATTAAATCACTTCTCGATTATCATTTCAGAATCGCAAATCATTAATCCCACCGACTGAGCTACCGGAAGTTAATGGTAACCCTCTTTCTGTGATTGTGCAGAAAAGTTGGAATCTTCATTGCATTCCATCTTTTCTGGACTTTTTGCGGAAAGGAAGCGTTACATAAATTGAAGTTTTAAAGAATTTTGAAAACTATGTAGCTGTCTGCCAATCTTCCACTAGCAAACCACTTGTCGACAAAGCCAAACACCAATCGTGCCCCACGTTGGGCGCCAATTTATGTAACGCTTCCTTTCCGCAAAAAGTCCAGAAAAGATGGAATGCAATGAAGATTCCAACTTTTCTGCACAATCACAGAAAGGGGGTTACCATTAGCTTCCGGTAGCTCAGTCGGTGGGATTAATGACTTGCGATTCTGAAATGATAATCGAGAAGTGATTTAATAAACACAATCGGACGGTGAAACCGTTACAGTAGGTGTAGGGGCAACCTACTTGACGCCATTTTCTTTGGAAAGTTCGTGTGACGCCCCTTTTACCCTGCATCCCCGTATAGTTCCACGGTATCCACTGGTACCCAGGCCTGAGGCCTTAGTGGAGATTAAAGTATAATAAAAACAACTGCGCTTACCTGTCTAGTGAGTAATACTACTGTGAGGATGTATCCGTTGAGAAGGAGACCAATGACAGAGACTAAAGTGAGCGGTATCGAGAAAAATAGAGATATCATCACGACAACTCTCCATCTACCTCATATTCTCACGTCGATGGAGAAAATTGCGATGGTTCTTCATCTTCCGCTGGTTAGGTCTGAAATAAAAAAAATATTATGTTTCTATTTCTACTTCACGGTGGTCAGCATTTTCAATGAAATAACAGATATTAACATTCCTAGTTACTGTTATATCTATACATATACAGGGTGTCCTAAAAAAATGGTCCGACGAGAGTATGGTCGTTTTGGGCTTAATATTTCTTGTGGAATTCTAGGGACAATAATATTAGGTCCATTTATTTACCACAATTCATTAAGTGCAGAACAGTACTTTTAATTGTTGCAATATGATCTAGGAGACTGCCTTTGGTACAGGTTAATAGGTGTTGGTTTCAACAAGACGGTGCTCCTGCACACAACTCTAGCAAGTTCCAGAGTATCCTTCGCAGCGATATTCTGGGTGGATTTGAACCTTCAGTGAAGTGTACTGGCCAGCACGTTCTTCGGATTTAGCTCCCCGGGCTTTTCTTGTTTTGGGTTTTATTAAAAACCAAGTTTATCAGCATACTTTTGCAACAGCAGTTACGAGAATGTATAATGGAAGCATTCAGTATGATTACACCAGAAATGTTACGTGATGTTTTAAATTCTACTGTTGGAAGATCATAACTACATCAGGCATTTGTTTGCAATGCCGACTTAAATAAAAAAGAAACACATTTTTCTCTATAACTCAGAATAGAAATTTAACATGCGTTATATCAGGATCATTTCAAAATCGAATTATTTTTTTAACGCGGAACATGTATACTAAGTGACATATAAATCCGAACACCCAGTTTAAATGGTTTTATTTTAATAAAAGTTGGTGAATGTATTTATCTTACTGTAAATAACAAGTGAAAAAATTTTCAGCCTTATCAGTTGGACATTCCGGTTTTTATACTGCTTTTTTTTAATTCACTAACGCTCTAAAAATGAATATTTCAGCCGCAGTAAAGAATCAACGTTGGCGGATTTTGGTTCTTGACATCCTTTACGATCGGTTACGATGCTTAGAGTACGGAGACCTGTACGATTTCGTCAAATTAGTGAGTTTGATAGGGGCCGTATAGTGGGACTTCGGGAAGCTGGACTTTCTTTTCGGGCAATTGCAGTTAGAGTGCAAAGAAGTGTAGACACTGTGGTTAGGTGTTGTCAGGCATGGCTTCGAGAAGGCCGTACGCAAAGAGCAAGGGGCACTGGACGCCGCCGTAGAACAACAGACCGTGAAGATCGCCGCTTAAGATTATTGGCCTTAAGGGACCGTTTCTCCACTACCAGGTCCATTGCAAATGAATGGTTTGCAGAACACGGAAGACCTATTGGCATGCGAAGTGTTTACCGACGAATGAGAAGTTTTGGCTTGTTTTCATACCGGCCACACTGGGTCCTCCCTTTAACTCGAGAACACCGACGTAATCGCCTTGAGTGGTGCAGACAACGGTCACTCTGGGATCGGGAATGGAACAGTATTGTCTGTAGTGACGAGTCTCGATTTTGTTTAGGCATGCACGATGGTCGTGCCAGGGTTAGAAGGCGACGTGGTGAAAGGAGGAATCCACAGTTTTTTGTTGAAAGACATGTTCATCACACTGTTGGAGTTATGGTTTGGGGTGCTATAGCTTATGGTTCCAGGTCACCTTTAGTCTTCATCAGAGGTAACATGAACGCGCAGCGTTATATCCACGAAGTTCTAGAACCCCATCTTTTACCCTATCTTGACACCCTGGCAGATCCAACTTTCCAACAAGATAATGCCCGACCACATGTTGCAAGAGTCACAATAGACTTCTTTCAACATAATGATGTCACATTGTTACCATGGCCACCAAGATCTCCCGACTTATCCGCAATTGAGCACGTGTGGGATATGATGGGTAGGAGATTGCTCAATTTGCAACGTCCTCCTCAGACTCTAGAAGCACTTCGAGAGGAGTTGGTGGTTGCCTGGAATGAGATACCACAGGAGGACATTGACCACCTGATCAGAAGCATGCCTAGGCGCGTTGGAGAATGCGTAGCACATCAGGGTGCGTCCACACATTATTAAAGGTCAAAGGGCTTTAAAGCAGTGCAATCATTTTGAAATTTTTATCACTTACTTATTATGCTTCATTAAGTACTTATACAAAATTGTATTAAAATAAAACCATTTAAACTGCGTGTTCGGATTTATATGTCACTTAGTATATGTACTGAATAGTTTTTTCGTTGGATATGATTTTAAATGGAAATATGCAGGTGTTCAAATACTTTTGAACGGTAGTGTAAATCTGAAAAAATTTTATGGTGTACATAGATAATCGAATTCTCATAGTAGTACAACTACTATGCAATCCACATTGCAGATCACAATATGTATATAGAAAATTATGTAAAAATAATGAAAACAATTTAAAAGCAATAACAGATATAGCACAAATCAAAATGTAATCTTCAAGAACTCTTGGTATGAATAAAAAACATGTTCAGCGGGGAAATATGTCATTGACTGTTTAAAGGCATTTAAGGATCTGTTTTGCAGTGGTCATTTATTGTAGTATTTGGGTGCTGTAATTTTTAAACTTTTCTGACTTTTTGATAATCTTACCTCCTCAGTTCTTCAATAATAAACTATTGAATGGAAAAATATTGATGTCCACTGACAAAGGATAGCTGACATCCATTAGATTTTTTGGTTTATTTCCATACCTAAAGTCATATGAGCTAAGGATTGAAAAAATTACCAAAGCAATTTCGTGTGAGATATTGTCTTCTTTCCGTTCAAGCTTTAAGGAATACCTCAGTATCGGTTGCCAGGTGGCGGTACAAGTCCTCCAATGAGCCATTTTAGGTCTATTTAGCAGTCGACCGAGGCGGTACCACCCGCATTTTCCAGGATGCACTAAGAATGTCCGGATGTTTCCACACCTAAGCTACGCAGTCACTTATCTTCGCCAACAAACACATTAACAATGATAAATCCCTCTAGTACTAAGAATTCCGGACGTAAACTTACTCCACTCTCGGAATGTCAGGGTGGAGGCTGGACTCGGGGACAACATCGATGATAAAATTGGTTTCACGAACATCTGCAGGATTAACAGCAACATTGATGCTGTTGATCACTTCCTGTAGTCCAATAGTCCTGTCATCCTTTTCTTGGCGGAGACAAAAACCTCAGAGTCTGCACTGATTAATCATCTCAACTTTTCAAATTACAGTTCAGTCTGAGAAAGAAAGGGGGAGTTGTGGCTTTTGTTCGCAGCAGTATTTCCTGCTCTAGGACGTTCCTTTCTTTTTTGGCAATGTGGCTAAGCCTCAGCAAAAAATTCTGCAAATTTATTTGCTGCCTTTATCGCTGTCCCTCGGACCGTAACTGGGATTACCAACTTGAATACCTCGCTGTCAAGATCGACTTTCTGAACATCAATCACCCCGCTTCAGATGTTCCCCTCGGTAATTTCAATGTCCATAATGAGCTTTGGTTGGGCTCAAACAAGACCGATGCAGCAGGTCGTGCAGTTGAAGCATTCGCTATTACCTAAGGGCTGACCCAGCTGGTAACGAGACCTACTTTTTTCCCCGCTTTTCGTCATATGCCACTAGCCTCTGGATCTCTTTCTGACCACGCATCTTGTCCCTTACAGCACTGCTGTCCTGTCTCCCCTGGGTAACTCAGACCACGGTGTTGTAGAGATTAAGTTTCGGTCAGACCCCACTGTAGCAGCTGAAACTCTCGCAGGCCGCAAAATTTGGCATTATGGACATGCCGACTGGGAGGGGCTCAGAGATTTCTTGTCCACCTTTCCTCGGAAAGATGTTTGTTTCGCTGATGCGGATACATTCATCGATAACCGCAATTATCCACCTTGGGATGGAGGAATACATACCTCATATAGTGAAAGTGCCTAAACCAGTGTCCAACGGCTGATTCAATAAATTGTGCGACACTGCTCGCCAGCAGAAGGTCAAAGCACACAGAACCCTCTTACAAAACCCTACGGTAGAGAACGAGAAGCGACGTCGAGTCCAGAAACAAATATAACGAAGCGGTTCGTAATGCCAAAGGCCTACAAGATATAAAAGTTCGGCACTGGGTAATGTCAGATTGAAGGGAACTTGCTTACAGAGTAGCTTTCCACCACTGAGTGTCAAGATGGAACGATTGAAACCGACTCAAAGGCTAAGGCGCATGTGCTTGCCAAGATATTTGCTGCCAACTCCACCATGGACGTCCCCAAGAGGAAGCTTTTCCAGTTCGACTAACCCTAGGCAGTTCAAAAATTGGATTAACAAAATTTCTTTGGGATCCTCGTAGCACCCGCGTTGTCCTGGCATTTAGGCTTCTGTCTGCGCTGCTGCTTCGGTTTAAAAAAATACTTTAAACGGATTTTTAACAGACTGAATATAGTTTCCATATTTTTATTCTTTTTTGGTTATATTACGTGGAGTAATATCAATATCCTGAAACGGAAGAGGGACTACTTATGCCCATTTGGAAAAAAATTAGCTATGCATCTGTATAAGAAAAAAAGAAGTTGATCCAAAAGACTAGAATGGAATCAAAATTTGTCTTGGTGTGTACACTTGTGTAAAGATTCTTTCCGAATGAATTTTTTGCGCCCTCATCATATTTGTAAATACAAAATAAATCCTATTTTTATTCCATTCTCGAATGTGTAGAAAGTTTTATCTATGACAGGTGCGTAATATTACAGGGATCTGAAATTCTTAATTATATAAGAATGCCTTTCGCTGATGTCATACAACAGCAACAATCCTCAATCTCAACCCCTTCAAATTTTTTCTGCAAATGAGGATTTTCTGAAAGGTCAAAAAAGGGAACTATCATTTGCCGATCAAAATCGTTAATAATTGTTAATAACTAACGACAATGTTGCGTGGGAATTTGTAACGCACCAAAATCACATAACCTTTTTTTTACTTTTGATCACTTACACCAGTGATTTGAATTTCTCTTTATTAATGATAGAGTACTGGGTCCAACCCCCTTCAGTGATTTTCTTTTGGCAAATTTCATAATTTATTGATTATTGAGTTCGAAACATCCTAATCCTGAAAGTTCTGTTGAAATCTTTTGGTTATAATATTTTATTAATGACTATCTCAGAAATTTCCTTATAAAATATCGTTGATCCCTCGTAAAGTTGGTTTTCTAGGGTGCCTATAGGCAACCAGCGCCCTCCTGGAAAAGTCCAGAATCAACCTAATTGTCACCATTTTTTTAAACTTACTTAGTGACCCATTATGCAT
>CAVLJG010000001.1:113269290-113328313 GCA_963669975.1 Acanthoscelides obtectus | reverse complement strand
ATTGAAAATACCTCTGGTTTGCGAAATAATTGTCAGAATGTCTATACTATTTTCATTTTGAACGGTATCATCCTGTATAATAATAACAGTACATCGTATACAGGTTATGAGACATTCTGACCGACCGACCGACCGACCAGAGGAGCCCACCACGCTATTTAGGTCACGCCTTGCTATATACGATTTAACGATATACCGTCGGTCCATCGATCCGCTATTTTTCGATGCACCCCTGTATACACGTTGCCCCCCGTAATCCACGCCAACACCAGACAGGTGCGACATCGGCGCCATCTATGCGCGAGATGCCCAACCCATCAATGGCAGCTGTCCAATGACGCATAGATTCCGTTAGGTTTGTACACCGCCAAACAAATCTACGCCATTTATGCGCGAGATGCTCAACCCATCAATGACAGGTGTCCAATGACGTATGACAGATGACGTGTAACGCCATCTATGCGTGAGATGCCCAATGACGCATGACAGGTGTCCAATGACACACAGATTCCGTTTGGTTTGACAGCGCCATCTAGCGGCGGAATCCCCAACTCATGAATACAGATTCCGTCCAACAACCTGTCAATGGCGCGCGACGCCAGCGCCTCTGGTGGCGGATTTTGGAAGTTTTGAGACCGAATCCCCATAGACCATCTACTCTCGTTGAGGGATTCCGGCTAATTTCTTCAAGTACTACTTCTCTGCGATCCGGATCAGCTGTAGGATATCCTTCATTGCTTCCTCGTCCTGGAATGCGGCCTGCCATGAAAGTGTTATGTGTGTTAATAAAAACACGGTGGTCTGGGTAATGCTCAGGTTGTGGTCCGCCTCGGCGTATAAGTTCTTCCCGGTACAGCTGAGCTGCTAAAGCGCCGTTCCTTGAAAATAGCCTACCATTATTGCTGGAAGATTCAAGCCTGGAAGCCAGACGGAACATGGTGTTCCAGAATGATGGTGCACCATGCCACAACGCAACGATCGTGCGAAACTACTTAAACGAAAGGTTCCCAGACAGATGGATCGGACGAAACGGTTCGATACGATGGCCTCCACGCTCCCCTGACCTCAACCCCATTGATTTTTTTGTTTGGGGATATTTTAAAGACATAACATTCGCCCAAGAATGTGCAAATGAAAATTCATTGAGGAACAAAATTCAAGAAGCGACACATGTGTTGAAAAACAACACACAAGCATTTAGAGATTTAAAACAAAATTTCATACGTAGGTGTACACTCTGCATTTCTGTTAGAGGCAGACATTTTGAAAACCTCTTGTAAATAACATAAATGAATAATAATCTGCTGTTCAGTAAAAATCAAACGTGTTTTTGTGGTTTTTGCAAATTTTTTTTCCGAAACTAACAATTTCTATTGAGCAGAGGGTTATCCAATTTTGGGTTCGGTTCTATTTGAGCCACAATTACGGTAGCATGTAGTAAAGCTAGGTTGATGAAATTTTTACGGTAAATAGCTGATACCGTAAGGAAGTTTTTAAGATACTTACGAATAGTAAGAACATGTTTTTTCAATTTTTTATAAACGTTCAAAGTTGTTGCACTTTTTTACTTTTTTGTTATGTTCGAAGATTTTGAAAAAAATTAAAAAGTAGTATTAGTTACATGACTTGAATGATTATATGATAGTTAAGCCTTAGGTCTTAGCTACATAATCGTGAAAAAAGCAGGCATTTATCACAATTATTAACGAAGTTATGGTAAAAATAAACACAGAACTCAAAAATTCTCGAAAAATCCGAAAAAAAATCATAACTCCTAAACTAAACAAAATCGGACCATATATATGGGGGTGATTTGGGTTCCTCTCGATGTGGGGAATCTAATTTTTTTTTTTATGACGTCACGTGTTTGGCCACCCTGTATAATAATGTTTGAGACGAATGATGGATGTATCTAGATATTCACGTTAACGTTATCAATTAATGTATTTGTTGCTAGATAACCTTTGGGTTGGATCATATACGACCTAATAAATATTAGTAATTCCCACATTTTGCGTATACATGGTAACTAAAGATTGACTTTAAATGTGTAAAATAATGCGCGGTTGGAAAAACATTGTTATTACACTTTTCATTATTGTAAACATTCATTGTGGAAATGCAGACGAAGTGGAAAATGAAATAGGTAAGCAGAATACAATATTTATAGTTTCAGGGAATTAAGCTAATATGTTTTAAAATAGATATCATTTCGAGGATACGAACTGACTTTTCACGAGCTTCTAATAAGAATCAATATTGGAATTGCCAACAATTTGAAAGTGGATTTTTCGGATATTTTATGGCATAGGCATCGTGAAGACTCATACCACTCATTCCCGCTATTTTGTGTGTATACCGGGAAATTTTAACACATGGTTGTTCTATCGTGCCTAAGATGAATAATGTTTAAAAAATGGTTCAGTATTTCGAGACGTTTCCAAATTTAGTTTTTTGATTTCTCAGGTTTCTTTCAAAAACACTGACTTTTTTAGCTTTCTGATGGAGTCAAAATAATTTACCACGAACGACTAATGACGTGTGAAATTTTCGGGTACCTAAGATTTTCAATCAATTTCCCTTTTCACATTTTAAATGTCATTTACCATATTTTCAGTAAACAGGCATTCAAAACCATAAAATTAGAATAGGAAGTTTTTCCAAACAGATTATAAATATTGATGAATAATATATAGGTTATATATATTAAGTGACATATAAATCCGAACACCCAGTTTAAATGGTTTTATTTTAATAAAAGTTGGTGAATGTATTTATCTTACTGTAAATAACAAGTGAAAAAAATTTGAGCCTTATCAGTTGGACATTCCGGTTTTCATACTGTTTTTTTTTTAATTCACTAACCCTCTAAAAATGAATATTTCAGCCGCAGTAAAGAATCAAAGTTGGCGGATTTTGGTTCTTGACATCCTTTACGATCGGTTACGATGCCTAGAGTACGGAGATCTGTACGATTTCGTCAACTTAGTGAGTTTGATAGGGGCCGTATAGTGGGACTTCGGGAAGCTGGACTTTCTTTTCGGGCAACTGCAGTTAGAGTGCAAAGAAGTGTAGACACTGTGGTTAGGTGTTGTCAGGCATGGCTTCGAGAAGGCCGTACGCAAAGAGCAAGGGGCACTGGACGCCGCCGTAGAACAACAGACCGTGAAGATCGTCGCCTAAGATTATTGGCCTTAAGGGACCGTGTCTCTACTACCAGGTCCATTGCAAATGAATGGTTTGCAGAACACGGAAGACCTATTGGCATGCGAAATGTTTACCGACGAATGAGAAGTTTTGGCTTGTTTTCATACCGGCCACACTGGGTCCTCCCTTTAACTCGAGAACACCGACGTAATCGCCTTGAGTGGTGCAGACAACGGTCACTCTGGGATAAGGAATGGAACATTATTGTCTTTAGTGACGAGTCTCGATTTTGTTTAGGCATGCACGATGGTAGTGCCAGGGTTAGAAGGCGACGTGGTGAAAGGAGGAATCCACAGTTTTTTGTTGAAAGACATGTTCATCACACTGTTGGAGTTATGGTTTGGGGTGCTATAGCTTATGGTTCCAGGTCACCTTTAATCTTCATCAGAGGTAACATGGACGCGCAGCGTTATATCCACGAAGTTCTAGAACCCCATCTTTTACCCTATCTTGACACCCTGGCAGATCCAACTTTCCAACAAGATAATGCCCGACCACATGTTGCAAGAGTCACAATAGGCTTCTTTCAACATAATGATGTCACATTGTTACTATGGCCACCAAGATCTCCCGACTTATCCCCAATTGAGCACGTGTGGGATATGATGGGTAGGAGATTGCTCAATTTGCAACGTCCTCCTCAGACTCTAGAAGCACTTCGAGAGTAGTTGGTGGTTGCCTGGAATGAGATACCACAGGAGGACATTGACCACCTGATCAGAAGCATGCCTAGGTGCGTTGGAAAATGCGTAGCACATCAGGGTGCATCCACACATTATTAAAGGTCAAAGGGCTTTAAAGCAGTGCAATCATTTTGAAATTTTTATCATTTACTTATTATGCTTCATTAAGTACTTATACAAAATTTTATTAAAATAAAACCATTTAAACTGGGTGTTCGGATTTATATGTCACTTAGTATAGATATCCATCCCTTGTGAGCTGACCTAACAATACTGGTGCATACAGCCATTATCTTAGATTACTGTTTCTCTGTAGTTCTATTCAGTAATTCCTCCTTGTAGTCAAATGCAAGGTAGCGTTGTTGAAACTAATGTAAATGTGGATAGCTCTGGAATTGTCAAGGTATACGGTACATCAGATGGGGTTTTAAGGTCACTTAATCATGTAATTGATTATATGAAAAAGGTAGAGAAGCTTTTTCATTTTCCTCAAGCTAACAAAGACAAGCGCGGATTATTGAAGCCAACAAAAGGGTTCTCAATTTTAATATCTGTCAAAGCCCATAAAAATATTATATTGTAATGGGAAAACGTGTTCACCAAATCAATAATACAGGAGCTGGAAAGTGAAACGAAAAGAAAAGACCAAAATTATTCTTATTGTAGTGAAATAGCGCGACTTCTTAACAAAATATACTAAGTGACATATAAATCCGAACACCCAGTTTAAATGGTTTTATTTTAATAAAATTTTGTATAAGTACTTAATGAAGCATAATAAGTAAATGATAAAAATTTCAAAATGATTGCACTGCTTTAAAGCCCTTTGACCTTTAATAATGTGTGAATGCACCCTGATGTGCTACGCATTCTCCAACGCGCCTAGGCATGCTTCTGATCAGGTGGTCAATGTCCTCCTGTGGTATCTCATTCCAGGCAACCACCAACTCCTCTCGAAGTGCTTCTAGAGTCTGAGGAGGACGTTGCAAATTGAGCAATCTCCTACCCATCATATCCCACACGTGCTCAATTGGGGATAAGTCGGGAGATCTTGGTGGCCATGGTAACAATGTGACATTATTATGTTGAAAGAAGTCTATTGTGACTCTTGCAACATGTGGTCGGGCATTATCTTGATGGAAAGTTGGATCTGTCAGGATGTCAAGATAGGGTAAAAGACGGGGTTCTAGAACTTCGTGGATATAACGCTGCGCGTTCATGTTACCTCTGATGAAGATTAAAGGTGACCTGGAACCATAAGCTGTAGCACCCCAAACCATAACTCCAACAGTGTGATGAACATGTCCTTCAACAAAAAACTGTGGATTCCTCCTTTCACCACGTCGCCTTCTAACCCTGGCACGACCATCGTGCATGCCTAAACAAAATCGAGACTCGTCACTAAAGACAATACTGTTCCATTCCTGATCCCAGAGTGACCGTTATCTGCACCACTCAAGGCGATTACGTCTGTGTTCTCGAGTTAAAGGGAGGACCCAGTGTGGCCGGTATGAAAACAAGCCAAAACTTCTCATTCGTCGGTAAACACTTCGCATGCCAATAGGTCTTCCGTGTTCTGCAAACCATTCATTTGCAATGGACCTGGTAGTGGAGAAACGGTCCCTTAAGGCCAATAATCTTCACGGTCTGGTGTTCTACGGCGGCGTCCAGTGGCCCTTGCTCTTTGCGTACGGCCTTCTCGAAGCCATGCCTGACAACACCTAACCACAGTGTCTACACTGCAATTGCCCTAAAAGAAAGTCCAGCTTCCCGAAGTCCCACTATACGGCCCCTATCAAACTCACTAAGTTGACGAAATCGTACAGGTCTCCGTACTCTAGGCATCATAACCGATCGTAAATGATGTCAAGAACCAAAATCCGCCAACGTTGATTCTTTACTGCGGCTGAAATATTCATTTTTAGAGCGTTAGTGAATTAAAAAAAAAGCAGTATAAAAACCGGAATGTCCAACTGATAAGGCTGAAAATTTTTTCACTTGTTATTTACAGTAAGATAAATACATTCACTAACTTTTATTAAAATAAAACCATTTAAACTGGGTGTTCGGATTTATATGTCACTTAGTATGGTTTGACAATGTAAAATTTAGGTATGCTTTTAAAATAATTTTAAAAAGGAGGCACTAATCGATACTAACGTAAAACTAAAAAAATTTTATTGGGTTTTTCAAAAAACTGCTGAAGTGGGGCACATTTTTCATCAAGAATGAGAGCATCTCAGTGATCCCTATACAGTGAAAACAAAATTTCTCTGACGGCTTAAGTTCAATGTGTACGAGAGGGAAGTGTGTATATGAAATTTTTGTTTTTATCTTACGTATTTTACGTTACCTGTCTGTAGACTCCGTTTTTCTTTTGTACATGTGTTATAGCATTATACTCTGCTCATTTCTATTTTGCAGTAATAATAATAAACACAGGAACACAAATGAACATTTCAAATACTCGTATTTTTCAACGTACTTCTTCTGTAGAAAAATTGCTTTTTGTAGAAAACTTGTCGAAAAATCAGACTATACCTGTATTTTGGATATAAATAATAAGTTAAGTTTTAAGGGTTAATGCACAGAGTAGATTTCTCTGTACGTGTGATGTGTGAAATGTGTCTAATAGGTGCGTAGATTAGCAAGGCTGGGAGCGTGCACAATTGGCTACTGATACGCCCAGCTTCATTCTTTGATGGCAGAATTGAAAAATTTCGATGGGACAAATGCATCAATAAGAGAGGAGATTATATAGAAAAATAACATGTAAATAAACTTGTATTTACTATACCATTACTTAAATAAAATTTCAGTTCAAATTTCATTCACCCTCGTATATGTATTCAATGCAATGCAAAAGAATTTATTTAAGCGAAATTACAATGATGACGAGTCAATGGTATTCAAATATACACAAATCAATACAGATAATAGGTATCAACAAATAAAGAATATACAGATAAATAATATAAATAATATCTCAGCCAATATAAGCATGATATTATTATTATTATTATTATTATTATGATAATTGAGATGAGCAGAGTACACAGTACTATAAGCTCATGCAGTAAATATAGTGTACGGGCACGTAACACAAATACATCGAATAGAAAAAAATAAAAAAGACAGTTCATAGCTATAAAGTTTGTACGCTCCTCCAGCTATCATACTGCACTTTGAAGCTATTAACTGAAGTAGCACCAACCACACTTTCAGGTAAACTATTCCAGGTGTTGAATATGCGGTTGGGAAGAAACCACTGTCGGACTGTTGTTTTAAATGGTTCCTTATGCAGTTTGAAGCTGTGTCCGCGTAGATTGCTGTGCGACAGACGGTATAGATGCATGAGGTTGGTGCCCATCAAACCATGAAGTATCCTGAACGTAACTATAAGATCGCCACGAAGTCTTCGCTCAGAGAATGGGGTCAGGTTGAATAATTCAAGGCGATCTTCATAGCTTGGTCTTCGTGCTCCAAAAGGGATACGAGTAGCCCGACGCTGTACTGATTCGACGAGGTTTCTATCGCGCAGAAGCACAGTGTCCCATACCGGGCCAGCGAATTCAAGAATTGGCCTCACGAATGCCTTGTAAATGTAGGCGCAAGTGTTGACATCGGATCCTTTGAAAGACCTCTCCAGCATGTATAGAAGTTTCTTGGCTTTTGATGTAACGTGGTGAATATGCTCTGACCAGGAAAGACGATCGTTCACCACAACGCCCAGATCAGTGTGGCTGGAAACTGCTTCGATGTTGTGGTCAGTGATCTTGTATGTAAATCGCGGATTTGTCTTCCCGAGGTGAAGGACACAACACTTAGTTAGATTTAAGGGTAAAAGCCAACTGACTGACCATTGACAAACAATATCAAGATCTCGTTGAAGCATAGCAGAATTTACGACAGTATTTTAAATCTTGGTGTCGTCGGCATAAGCTGAACATGTGGAGGAAATCAATGCGGGCAGGTCACTTGTATACAGAAGGAACAGCACTGCCCTAAGACAGAGCCTTGAGGAACTCCACTTGATACATGATGAAGGTGAGACTGGCTATCATTGACGCGCACAGAGAAAGTCCTCCCGGTGAGAAAAGCCTTAATCCACAGTAACAACTCGCCTCTTATTCCCATACATTCCAACTTAAACAGAAGCCCTAGAAAAATCTAAGTAGATTATATCAACAGGAGTCTTTGTGTCCAGATACTGAGTCCAATCGATGAGAGAGTGGAGAAGGTTGGTCATTATTGATCGACCAGGGAGAAATCCATGCTGATTCTTAGGGATAAGGTCATTTTCGAAAGCAAATGATAGGAGCTTATCTAATATGATTCTTTCAGCTATTTTGGCGGCGATAGGAACGAGACTTATTGGTCGATAATTTTTAGCGGAGGATTTGTCGCCCTTTTTGAATACAGGGGTAACAGAAGCACTAAGCCAGCATGAGGGTAGGGTATGAGATCTAAAAGACGATGTGAATATCATACTTAATGGTAGGGCCAGTGCTGAAGCGCAGTTTTTAAGTACAGCAGCCGTCATCCCATCTTTACCAGGGGAGGAAGATGTCTGAAATTTTGAAAACGAGTAGGCACATTACAAATAAAATACATTCAAAAACAAGATGTTTGTGCCCTGAAGTGTGATAGTATTATTAACGGGAGATATATCATGCATGAGGATAATAAGTAGTTCTGCAATAACTACGAGCCTCTTCCCACTTCAGTTGGCCCAACTATTGAAATCTTAGTGTTTTTCTTATCAAACACAAATAATAAAAATGTAGCAGAGTGTAGGTTCAAAATATTAACAATGAATATTTTGATAATATATAGTAGAAAACACCAACTTTATCACTCCCTTATCAAATTTGAAGTATAAAAATAACACATGTTGCAATTACAGCATATCAACCTATTTTCATTTCAATGCAAAATAAGTCTATAACGCATAGGTGGCTGTGAAAAATAAAAGCCATCACAATTGTTTTTATTAATGTCAGAATACGTTTAAAATAGTTTTGGGTAGTTAAGGTTTTCAAAATGGTTAGAGGAAAGGTTATTAGTGAGAAAATTCGATTACTGATAATTAAATTTTTTAATTCTGAGAAATCAAACTCAGAAATTGCAACTTTGTTAGACTTATCGCGGTACAGTGTGAGAAATATTGTTAGAAGATATAATGTAACTTTTTCAGTTAATATTAAGCCACGATATATGAAAAAAAGTAATATCACAAATGCCGACCGAAGAGCATTAAGAAGAATAATCATGAAAAACAGGCGTGTCAATTATTTACAATTAAGTGCTGTGTGGAGTGACGCTGTTGGAAGTAGAATTTCGAGGTCCACAACTCATAGCGAGGCCCACTTGCAAGGTAAGTTTTCTTATAAAAAAAAGTGAAGTAAAAACCCTAAAGTTGCACAACTTGTTTATAGGCCAAAGAAAAGCCACTATTAACTCCACTGCAAAAGAAAAATCGGCGTAGATGGGCTAAAGAACATAGACAATGGACACCTCAACAATGGTGTGCAATACAATGGAGTGATGAGGCCCGATTCGAAGTTTGTGTTGGTGACAGTCGCAGTAGAGTTATTCGCAAAAAAATGAAACATTCCATGATGACTGTCTGGAGAGAAAAGAGAAATTTCCAGCATGTGTTATGGTCTGGGGCAGTATGTCATCAAAAGGAGTAGGAAAACTTCATTTTATTGATGGAAATGTGGATACAAACAAATAATTGGCAATTTTAGAAGAATCGCTTTTACCAGTGATGGAAGAATGTTTGACATCCGGCCAAGATTTTGTGTGCCATACCTCAAAAAATGCTATAAAATGGATGGAAGAAAATAATGTACCACTTTTGAAATCGGTTTCTAGCAGTCCAGATCTGTCACCTATTGAAACTTTGTGGCACGAGATGAAAAAGGTTCTAGTTCAACATCCTGCTCGTACAATCACCGAACTGAGACAAAAGCTTCAAGAAATATGGGATTGTTTTACACCAAATTTTTGCCAAAACTTGGTTAACACTATGCCCCAAAGAATTTCAGCCGTAATAAAAAATAAAGGTGATGTTATCCAATGGTAATCTTTCAATTTTTGCTTTGTTAACTTCGCGCATTTATTCGCACATTGTTTATTTGTTCAGATGTTCTATTAGTTATAGGTCCAAGTGATTTCAAATAATATGTATTTTTTACGACTAGAGTGTATCTAAAATGTTTTTGAGAAAATAAATTGTTTTAGAAGTAAATAGTTTCGTCATGTTTAGTTTATAAAGGCATATTTTGGTACGAATCTTGAAGTGGGCCAACTGAAGTGGGAAGGGGCTCGCAGTTAATCGAGTAGCAAAAATAATATTTACTGAAAAAAATTCTTTGAGCGAGTCTTAGATTACGAATAATTTTAATTCCCTTTTAAGCGTTTTTTAGTTCTGGTGGTCTGAAATTGCTTTTAAGCATCTGACACGTATGTACGCCAGCATTCGTGAGGTGGTACCACCTCCGCCAACGGAAAACCACCTAATCATAACAATGCGCAGCACTTTCAACGAAATCATTCTCTCTATTTTCAGTATTCGTGAATTGTATCGAATACCAGTTTACGCTTGCATATGAAAATAAAATAAATTTCACTTTATGAAAGTATAGACAAATTATCTGGTTCACGGTACACGATCAACTGATATCAATGACATACCAACAAAAGTAGGTAGACGGCGTACCGCGAAACTCTGAGCGGTAAATTAACAAAAAATCAAGCCCATGTTCTCCTTACCGTAAAAGTTATCTAATCTATAATACCCATTAGTTTAAAAATGCCAACATATTATTTACAATATGCACAACGTGGTGCTTGCGTTCGCTGCGTGGCCTCCAATATTGTTAACATTCTGTGATATTGTTTATATTCAAACTGTGTAGTGCTCAAGTATGTTTTCCACAGAGCTGTCTGGTGACCTGAAGGAGTTAATCAAAAGGATAACGCCGGGTTTCGAGGAGAATTTGGTCCGAGTAAGTACCACATAACCTAAATTTTAAATCGTTCTCTGTCCGCTGCAATGTCGGAAGCTTAAGTGGGTCGCAGCGTCGGCCGTGAACGTGCTTATTGTACACTGGTCGCCAAAGTTAACACCTTCGCTGTCAATGACAGGCGATTTATTATGTTGAATCGTTGGGAATAAAATAAGATATAATAATAATAACAGTAATAATAATAATAATAACAATAGTAATAATAATAATAATGTTTATTGTTCCAATTACAAAGTTTTCGTATAAATAATAACGGCAATGTCCAATAAACATAATATACCCAAACAAGTGTACACTTGTGCTTGGGTTTCGACCGAAGTTGAATTATATTAATACAACAAATTTTCTTTAAGTGTACTAGTCAAATGTATAAATTTGAATCATTTTATGATTAAATAACATATAGGTTTTTAGTGTCAACAAACTTATGGATTTGTAGCCTTGGTTGATTTAGGATCCATGATTTTAGTTCAATTTTTATACGTTTTTTACATTTTATGTTAGCAGGAATAATATTATAAAATTTTGAGCATAGAAAATAGAATGATCTTTGGCTGATAGTTTTATTTAGTCTAGGAATTAGTGCAGAAGTTTCCTCGAATCGCGTTTAATGGTAGATAGAAAGTAACAATTTTGGATTTTTTGTTAAATATATTATTGTATGATAAAAATAAATTTTCTGAGGGATAGCAATTATTTTTGTTCAAAATAACTTTCAAAATCGACTTCTGCGTAATTTCAATCTCTTTATAATAATTATTCATGACTCCCCCCATGCTAAGATACAGTAAGATAGTAATGATTGAACAAGGGCATGACATATTATGTGTAGATATTTTTCGCTTAAAAAACTGCTGAAATATTTGACTTTCGGAATAAGGTATCTTAATTTTTTTACTAAATTTTCAATATGTTCATTACATCTTAGATGGTTATGTATGAATGCCCCTAGGTATTTGAAATTATGAACCGATTGTATGTTTCTACAGCTATTCAACGTTCTAATTTGGAGTTGATTAAAATTTGGGGAAGATCTGTTATCGCAAGAAGATGTAATAAAGTATGTATTGTTTAAATAGACTGTTAAAATCCTTTCCGTGAAAAAATTTGTAACCTTTTGAAAATCTAATACAATTTTGTTTTTTAAAGAAGTCCGATCTTTGTCTGAGTAAAAAATTGCATCTAACACTCATATTTTCACTCAGTGTAATAATTTTTGATGCGTAATACTATCGAATGCTTTGGCTGGGTCTACAAAAAGGCTTATTATTATAAACGTACTTCTAAATTTTGGTTGTTAACTGAATAAGTGCATCTTGAGTTGATTTTGCTTCCTGAAATCCATATTGCTCTTCAGATATGAGGTTGTGCAACATGCACACATTCTGGCTCTGCCTACGAGAACCGCCGTGTGGTACCTCCGCGTTCGATAGTCACAGACCATCTACCACCTACGGACAATCACAACATCCATAGCCAAGAGAAAAATTTCTCCTGGGACGGGACTTGAACCCGCACAGCGCACGGCGACTGATTAGGAGACCGAAGAGTCTGCTACTGCGGCCACCGCTGCTGCCTATTTATTTATGAAATCACAATTTTTCGTTAACAAAGAAATCCTTGATCTAAATAAAGACGAACAGGGTATTAATCCACGACAGCAACTCGAAATACATGTACTTTTTATGAAACACAAATATGGCTCCTAAAATCCTGTGCCCAAAAATATTTAATAAATCACCGGATGATCTTAGAAGGATAGAAAGCCTAAGGATTTTGAAAGTGAAGTTGAAAAGCTATTTTGTTGATAAAGCTTTGTTTTTTTCTCTTGTCTTTTTAATCTTTTTAGTTTCTAAATATCTTCTTGTGAGTGCATCAATATCGATCCTCCACTGCGTCTCTTTGGTCTATTGTGGATCTCTTCTAAATATGTTAATGTGATTCTTGTTTTTTTTATATTTTGTATATACTTGTATGTTTATATTTTTTGTATGACTGACGAATCCCATTGATTATCTTTATTGTCGAATGGATAATAAAATAAATGAAATGAAATAAAACATCGTCGGTGCAAATAGTCAATCTACTTGATACTGTTTACCTTATTCTTATCTTATTTTGCAGGCATTTAAAAATGAAGGACTTAGGTATCAGCAAAGTACGAATAACAACAGGAATGTTAAAAAATTGGATAGTGTTCTTGTATCGGTGGACGATACCAAAATGTAAGTACACTTTTTTGTTTTCTCTTTCTTGTTGTTGGTAAAACCTGATGATATCTGGTCTAGATGGCATCCCGTCCTTTATAGTCAAAGATTGTGTGGAAGTGTTTGTTGGTGTTCTAACTAGGATTTTTAATATTTGTCTTATAACAAAAAGATTTCCAGATATTTGGAAGATCGCTAAGGTCTGTCCAGTGTTTAGGTGTGGGGATAAGTCAAATATTGAGAATTACAGGGCAATCTCTATATTATGCATGTTCTCGAAAGTCTTTGAAATAGTCTTGTACAGTCGCATTTGCTCTGCCGTCCAGCGTCAACTGTCATTGCATCAACACGGATTTGTCGGTGATCGGTCAACAACCACAAATCTATTTATAATAACGCAGTACCTCTCGGAAGCAATTGATAGTAATGAGCAAGTTGACGTTATTTATACCGACTTTTCGAAGGCTTTCGATAAAATTAACCACAAAACTTTATTAAATGAGTTAGGTGCACTTGGTTTCACAGATGAAGAGTTGATGAAATCTTACTTATCCCATCGTAGACAATTTGTTAGCTATAATGGCTTCCAATCTGAGACCTACTTGGCACTTTCTGGAGTTCCTCAGGGGTCCAATCTGGGACCATTACTGTTTTTGATATTTATTAATGTGACTCAGGTGAATGTGAACGCCTATGCTTTGCTGACGACCTAAAAATTTATTCGCATATAAATACTCCCGATGATTGTATCAAGCTACAACACCAATTAAATTTTGTGCTGTCTTGGTGTGTAGAAAACAAGTTGGAGCTTAATGTGAGGAAGTGTAAAATAGTCAGCTATACCAGGAAAATTAATGTTTGCGAATATCCGTACTCTATTGATGGTTCTGTGCTAGAAAGATGCTCTGATGTGCGTGATTTAGGTATAATCTATGATCAAAAGTTAACTTTTAGTCAGCATATAAATAAAAAAGCATCAGAAGCATTGGCGGCTTATGGTTTCATAGTAAGGAATTGCAGGAATTTTCATAACATAAATACTATTAAGCTATTATGCTATTATGTTTATGCTAGATCCAAAGTCGAATATTGTAGTATTATTTGGAGCCCTTACTATGAATGCTATAGCATAGCTATTGAAAGAGTACAGCGGAAGTTTATGAAGTTTGTGCTGTTTAGGATTGATGGGACATATCCAGAGAGAGGTACAAGTAAAACTATGTAGTCGCTTAGACATGTTGACTTTGAAAAAACGTAGGTACTGTGCCTCAATAATATTTGGCTACAAAATGATCAACAATTTAATTGATTGCCCCATGATCCTGGAACAGATCAAGTTTCGTACTCCAACGTTTGCATCTCGCAATCATAAAATATTCGGGCTTCCTAGAGCTAGGACAAAATTTCTTCTCAAGTCACCGTTATATGTAATGTGCTCTAACTTAAACAGAATTGGATGTTACTGTGATATATTTACGACAAATATTAATTACCTGCTAAAGGCAGCTAAGGCTTATTCGGACCAATAGCTCATGTTACAAATTTATACCTGTGTTGCATTTGTTTTCTTTTCGGTTTTTTCGCTTTTTTTGCTTTTGTATTATGTTTATAAATTGTCCTCTAATGGGAAACTGTTGGACAATAAAGCTATTATTATTATTATTATTAAAACCTATAAGAAGGACCACGTTCATCCGGTTTCGATGAATGAGCCGCTCATTTCGGCTGGTCGGAATCTAGTTCGCCGGGAACTTGTGGCAGCTGCTGAGAAAAAGCTAGGCTATGCCATTAGAGCTAAAAAGTGCTTTTCCCCATATAACTTTCCCACTCTGTACAGGGTTCAGGAAAGATATAGCCTGGAGTTATACTCACATGTTTGAGGCCTCGACTATATTATCCATGTTCGATGTTATAGAATGTCCGACTGATCGATGACTCTTTTCTAACGCACAGTTTTGGGACCCTTTCGCACCGGCGGGCCGTCGGCGATCTGGCTTTCTTCTACAGTTATGTCCACCCCGAGTTCGGCCTCCCATCGTAACCGTGTTGAAGTTCGTATATCGAAAGCTGGTCGGTACGACCGCTCCTTTGCCCCTAGGGCTTCAAGATTATGATACAAGTTATCTCTAAGCAGCCGGGGTATCCCTCGTATTTAGGTTTCGGACATCGCGTCTGCTTTCGTACAAAACAATAGGTATGATTCAGTTCAATTTTGATGGGACTGTTGCTTGGAGGCGAAAGGAATTGCAAACTCGATATTCCTGCAAATTGTTTTATCCTTGCGAAAACAGTATTTTATAGATGTAGCCTATCTATCCGCTCTTGGATTTCCCCACGGCTACCGCATCAAGTTAGCAAATACGCTTCTGTACAAAATACATTCAGTTATTCGTATTACACAATTCACATCTACGAATGATCGAACGTGGTATAGCATTATTCAAATAAGGCCTTATTTCATCACATGCATTCCTGATTCTGTCTATTAGCATATCTCTTGTGGTTACGGGAGTCCGGTACACTTTTTCTTTCGGAAATCCCCACACAAAGAAATCTAATGGATTTAGGTCAGGGGATCGTGGAGGCCAGGCGACTGGTCCTCCACGGCCGATCCATCTTTCTGGATAATTTTCGTCCAGCCAGTTTCTAACTATTCTCGAATAATGAGCTGGACTACCATCAAGCTGGAACCAGGCCAATCTTCTTAAATCTAACATAACATCATCCCAAATATTTGCATGTTCAGCCTCTAAAAATTCCAAGAAGGTCGCAGCATTTAACCTTGCAGGCAAAAGGTAGGGTCGAAATAGTCGATTACCGTAGATACCAATCCACACGTTCACACTAAATTCATGCTGAAAATTTCTTTCCCGAACTGCATGCGGATTTTCATGCGACCAAATATGTTGATTATGAAAATTTACCACTCCACGTCTAGTGAAGCATGACTCGTCGGTCCATAAAACGTTACTTAAAAACTCCCTATTATTATCAGTTCTATCAAGAATCCACTGACAAAATGTGATTCTTCGTTCTCCGTCCACTGGCTGTAGTCCTTGCACAGGTTGCAAATGGTAAGGACGTCTATGGTCATTTCTAAGAACACGGTGAACATGGCTTGCTGAAATTCCCAAGGCACCAGAAACTCTCCTAACACTTGTAGTCGGATCTCTAACCAACTCACGCAGAATCATACGGGTAAATCTGCGCTGACGAACATTTATCTTTGATCCCTTTGGAGATTTCTAATACCATTTTAAATTATTTGGCGATGCACTCTTACATTCTCTGGCTGCTTCTGCTACGTTTCCATTTACGAAGCCATACACAAAATGAATATCCGCTAACTCTTGATTGGAGAATAAAAATGGCATTTTTATAAAACTTACAAAAAAAAAACAGGTAAAAGAAACTAAATTTCGTGCATTCACAATTGCAAAAAAACGTTTCAGGTTTCAACAGACAACAAAACTAACTGTCAACTAATTGACGTTTAACCTTATTCTGCTTTCAATTTCAAAAATATTTGCAGGTACAGCCTACTTCTAAAAATTATCGAGATACTGACTTTTTAACGTTAGTTTATCATAAATAATTAAAAATGCATCGAACATTCAAAATCGAAATATCTCGAAAACTGCTAACTATAACGAAAACTCACAAGAGAGCTTTTTTATGTTGAAAAGTGCGAAGGGTCAGTTTTTTTATTCAAAAAGCAAAAAATTGCACTAAGAAAAAAATTTCGGTCATTTTAATACACTACAGGTAGAGTAGAGAACGCCCTCTAGCGGTTACAGTAAAACTATGCCCATGGTTCGTTTTGTCGTACCAAAAAACCCTTGTATACCAATTTTCACTGTTATACATCAAATATTGTTCGAAATATTTAAAAAAAACTATTTTAGAAAGTAAATTTAAACACCCTGTATTTCGGAAGCCACGCATTTTTCTACCCATGTTTATATAAACTTTATGCATTAATTTTAAAAGTTCTATCGAATTTTAAAGTTATGCAACAATAAACTGAAACACCCTGTATCGTCTGAAATTTCCCACAATTCAAGAAGAAAACATAGCCTGAGAATAGGATAGCGCTGACGCTGACACGGATCAGTAGAAATCTAGACATATCCCAAAATCAAGGAGACTATAAAGGCGTCCTACAATTATTTTAGGAACGACTGACGATATGGCCCAAAAGCCCCCCTGGGCACCCCTCAGCACTCAATACTGCCGCTGTTTTCATTCATCATCTATTCGCGAGAGGCACGTCCTAGGTACCTTAAGGCTGCTCAAATAAAAGATGGCGGATGACGTCGATTTATATTTTTTTCTCAAAATTTCCGTAAGTCTAGTTATAATCGTTATCAAAAACGGGTAGCCTACGAGGACTGTAAATTAAGTAATGAAACTGGCAACGTAGCGTACGATCTGGCAACACTGGAGACACAGGGCTGGGAGGGGATCTGCCTTCAGTATGTTTGAACTTGATTGTCCGTTGTGATTTTTTTAAACAGATTTTTATCTTGTGTTGTAAAAATGAATGAATTTCGAGCAACGGTATGCTATCCGGTTTTGCTTCAAACTTGGGCTCAGAAAACTTTAGGAGTCCTACGAAGATAGTGTTTTGTCAAGAACCTAGAATTTTCGGTGGGGAAAATTCTGGACGGATGACTCGACATTTCAAAAAGATGGTTACATGAGTCAAAACAACTTACACGAGAGGCGTATAGAAAATACACATTTTATGAGAGAAGATAGAACTACAGTTTCGTTTTCAAGTAAATATTTGGACCGGTATTCTAAATGAGAGAATCATTATCCCTTTCAGCTGCCTGATTTTTGAATGGCGGAATTTATTTAGCCTTTTTACAAAATAATTTACGAAATTTACTGGAAGGCGTGTCACTAAACATTTTCAGAGACATGTACCAGCAACATAGCTGCTCGGCGAATTTTATGTCCGTCCAGGGCGGTGTGGTACAATTTCGTGGCCAGCCTGTTCACTTGACTAAAATCTACTTGATTTTTTTTACTGCGGAGAGGTTTACTCAAAGCCAATCGAAAAATTAGCTGAGCTACGAGACAGAGTAAAGGAAGCAGCTGAATTTGTTAATATCGGAAGATTTTATGCAACATCGGTGGATATGGATGTTGTGATTTTTCGTATTTGGTAGACGGTCTCTGTCTGTCGTACGCGAAGGTACCACCCGGCGGACCTCGTAGGCGGGTCCACACGCGTTCTTCGCTAGACTCCCTTTCACTCTGTATACCCCTATAGCCCCACGGTAGCCCATGGGTGTTTAGGCCTTGGGTATTCGTGGTAGCTGGAGTATAAAAAGATGATTCGCCCGTCTGATAACCCGATCATTTTTAAGAAGATGTTAAGCTTGCATTGCTGCTAAAGGAAGGCAGTTTGAACAATTATTGTGAATTTAATAAATATAGTTACGAATAAATAAAACTCGACCTAGATTTTTTTACATTTTTCTGATAACTAGTATGACTTGGCCTATCCCCGTTTCCGGCTTGACGTCGACTTGTGGGACACTCTGAATTATTATTATTTATGCATGCTGGCGCCTATGTAGTTGCCCCCCACCAATTAGTCCCTAAGGATATCTAGTCAGCTTACCTGACACTATTTGTGCCTGGAAAGCATATTGCCACATGTCCATAAAATTGATTTGAGTGTCTATATCCATACTTTCTTTTCAACCGGCTTTGTGGTGTCAATTGCAGCGAACTGGGAAATTTGAAGTTCCCTTGGGCCCCGGATTTCCGGATAATCAAACTGTCTGCCGACCTAAGCATGCTATGTCTGGATGTCGCCTTCAAATTGGGAGACTTGAGGATAGAGGGAGAATACGAGGCGACTAACATGACTCTACAGCGGCTGTTACCTATCTCCAGCAACGGAAGGATTGAGTAAGTTGAGGGTACGGGTGTCGCTGAGAAGTACTTTGGCGTCATTGATAGTACAGTCCTACGGAGCCAATTTATATCAAAATAGTTGAGGCACTATGTGCGTTTTTTAGACATTGTAATCGCGAAAAACTTCTAACATGAAATACAGTGGACCTCCGGTAATCCGAAAAAACATTATGCAGGGCAGTGTCGGACTATGGAATTTGTCGGATTATAGAGCACTGCCTAAGACCCCCTATAGTCTGGAATTTTTTACAAAAGAGTACCCTGTAATCCGACAAATTATATATCCAATGGTAAGATTATATATGTTATGTATATGTATGTACTTTGAAGTACAAATCATACATACTTTATGAATGTCGAATTTAGTAAATTAAATAACAATAGAGAGCTTACGTTTTAATATAAAATTAAGCAGAAATGCACATACATATGTACCAAAATAATCAAAAATTATTATTAATCAAAATCATTAATGAATTTATCAAATTATGAAGCTTGGAAATATTCATCAATTTGTTTTTGTTTAAGGTTGTTATAACGCGAGATCAGAGCTTTGTCCTTCAGTCTTCTCAAAAGTAAAAGTTCGTTGTAGGATGTACCATTCTCTTCAGCCCATTGTAAACCTAGCTCAAAGACGTTAATTGCGTCTTGTGCTGTGACTTGTGGAGCAGTTGCAATCACGTCGTCGTTATTTTCCTGATTGTTTGTTGTATATTTAGAAACCTCTTTTATAATCTCTTCGTCCGACATTTCATGAAAAACATTTTCCTCTTTATCCATTCCACGGCACCAGATTTCCAAATCTTCCGGACTTATCTGTGTTTCAGTAGCGACTTGTTCCATAACTTCCGAAGTAACACTGATTTGTGGAACGTTGCTAGGAGTGGTGACTATATCTGGCCATAACTTTTTCCAAGACGATTTAATAGTTGATGACGGTAACGCATTCCACGACTGACAAAGAGCAAAAACCAAGTCTTTCATATTAAATTCTTTGAATGTTTTTTCTATTGGTTGGTCTTTTGATACGGCTCTCAGAAGTATGTTTTTCTTATAGTCTTGCTTGACAAACTGAATAATAATCTGGTCCATTGGTCCAATGTTTGTTGTATATTTAGAAACCTCTTTTATAATCTCTTCGTCAGACATTTCATGAAAAACATTTTCCTCTTTATCCATTCCACGGTACCAGATTTCCAAATCTTCCGGACTTATCTGTGTTTCAGTAGCGACTTGTTCTATAACTTCCGAAGTAACACTGATTTGTGGAACGTTGCTAGGAGTGGTGACTATATCTGGCCATAACTTTTTCCAAGACGATTTAATAGTTGATGGCGGTAACGCATTCCACGACTGACAAAGAGCAAAAACCAAGTCTTTCATATTAAATTCTTTTAAAGTTTTTTCTATTGGTTGGTCTTTTGATACGGCTCTCAGAAGTAGGTTTTTCTTATAGTCTTGATTGACAAACTGAATGATATTCTGGTCCATCGGTTGAATCAGTGCAGTGCAATTGGCGAAAGAAACATCGCAGGGATGCATTTGTCATCAGTTGTTAGTTCTTCTTCAGACGGATGACCGTGAGCGTTATCAAGAAGCAACAACGCTTTTTGAGGAAAATTGTGATCTTTTAACCATGTTCTAACTTCAGGTACGAAGCATGCATCAAACCACTTTTTGAAAAGGTCTTTTGTCATCCATTCACTTTTTTGTCCGTAATAGTGTACAGGTAAATCAATGTTTTTGAATGCCCGTGGTTTATTAGATTTCCCAATGACCATCATCTTAAGCGCGTGTGTGCCCGCAGCGTTAGCACATGGTAGTATGGTTACACGCTCTTTACTTACTTTTCGTCCAGGTACGGATTTTTCGTTACAAGAAACGAAAGTTTTGTTAGGCATCACACGACAAAAAAACCCTGATTCGTCTGCATTTTACACCTGTGACGGGTCAAGATTTAAATCGTTCACCTTTTGCAAAAATCTTAATTTAAAGGGCTCTATGCAGGTGGCATCGTTAGAAAGTTTCTCTCCTGTAATAGTCATTAAACGTATGCTATGTCGACTTTTAAAACGTTCTAGCCATCCTTTGCTGGCCACAAAATCATCTTTTTTTGTTATTTCCTTATAAAAAAACTTAGCTTTCATGACCAACATGGGTCCTAAAATTGGTGCATGCCTATTTATTTCCTGAAGAAACCACATGTACAAAGCTTCTTCCACTTCTGGATGTTCAGCTTTCTTGAGTGTCTGTCTCTAGCCTGGCCCGCAGTCAGTAGTTGACACGAACTTCTTGATCTTCTCGTGGTTTCTTTTAATGTCATAAATTGTAGATCGGCCTACGCCGTATTCACTTGCTAAACTACTGAAAGTTTCATTGCGATTTAAGCGGTCTAAAATATCACATTTTTCTTTGTCAATGTTTTGTGCTTTCGCTGCTGAGTTTGTGATGACATTACTAGCTACTATACTTAATACACAAAGAATACATAGTAAACAATGAACGCACGCTAGGCCGTACCGCTATCACCAGTAGTCAAATTCAAACTAAGTAAAACAATGCTTACGCGTAGAGCACGATAGCGGTGGCGCGTACAAGTTGTAACCTGTTCAAACCTGCTGATCTACATTAGCGCTGATTGTCAAATACGTACGAATGTAATACATATTCAAAGACATGTCGGATTACAGGGGGCGCCGGATTAGACAGGGGCCGGATTATCGGGGGTCCACTGTACTATGTTTTTTGGATGTTATATGATATCTACATTACGAACAACCTCATTTCCGTCGGTCTGTCTGTGTGTCTGTCAGCTAATCCTTAGCCCATCTTTAACTTTTAAAGTACTGGTCGGATTTTGATGAAATTTTCACATAAGGTTACTACTATGCCAAGGTCGAAATCGGTGCTGTTTCCGCAAAGATGAAAAAAAAATAGACTCGCTCAAACTTCGTTTTTTGAAGTTGCAGAGGATCCTGATCACTATTGAAAAACATTTTGGGGGTGAAAAATTGGGGGTGTCGGGTTGTAAGTTTTCTATATTTAAACGCTGCCAACCTCGGTAATTCTACGCACCTATTTGACATATTTCGCACCATCATTCATTTCCCCGTTCATTAGCCATTAAAACTTGGAATGATACAGAAAATAAGAAATGCTTTCGATACGCGTCCCTGTTTCTGGTGAGCGTACCGGTCTTAGTAAGGGTTCTGGCCCTACTTCCACGTCTGACGCCTTGTGCGGTCATATATCGGGGGAGGCCACGTTTCCTAATGGGCAAAGAACAATACCTATACAGGATGTTTCACAACTTATCCGACAAATTTTAACCACATATGCACTCTTACGACGTCTCAAAAAGAAAAAAATGTAATAAAAGTCCTACAGAAATCGAGATAATAAAATAATACAGTTTCACAGTTCACTTACTTATAAAAGCTGCTCAAAATTGTTTTCATTGACTGCAATGCAACCTTGGGCGCGTCTAATCCAATTTCGGCGCACTAATTCAAATACACTTCTTTCCTGCTGTGCCTGAAGCCTCAAATTATCGGCAGCTACTGTAATTCGGTCACGCCATCCTTCAATATTCTGAACTGACGTACGATATACTTCGTTTTTCAAGTATCCCCGTAAAAAGAAGTCTAGAGGATTTAGATCGGGAGACCGTGGAGGCCATGCAATTGGTCCTCCCCTTCCGATCCAGCGTATCTGGTAAACCTGATTAAAAAAATCACGAACTTCTAAACGACAATGCGGAGGTGCCCCATCGTACAGAAACCACATCCGTGCTCGGACAGATATCTTCAAGAAGGACCGCCAAATCAGTCCGAAGAAATTCCAAATACTGGTGACCATCCATCCGATCTAGAAATATGAACGGTCCAATTAGACGTTCATCGACAATACGTGCCAACACGTTCAGGTTCATAACATAACTTCTGTAGGGCTTTTATTAATTTTTTTTGAGAAATCAACTTCGTTCGTAACAGTGCATATGTGGTTAAAATTTGTCGGATAAGCTGTGAAACACCCTGTAGACTAATTGTTTGGACCTGTTTGACTGGCTTGATCCGTTTAATTTCTCTGTTATACAGACTAAGTTTTGCTTAACTTGTGCTAAAATCATGACGTAATTGTCTAAGAAGTGCAGAGTCTTGCTGATGCCATTTTTAAATGTGCCTAATATTCCAGCCGATCTCGCGGAAGTTGGAGATATCATTTTGGGGAAAATTGTAAATGGGCAAAATATTCGAGGAAAACGTGTCACGATCACCAATATGAGTGTTGCCAGGAAAGAAATCCTGTATCTTTTTTGCCAACCCAAAAATATCTACAAAATAAATTTTGTCTACCTGTCGGTCTGTCCGAAAAACCTTGTCACAGCTGTAGCCTTCAAAGTAACAGTCCGAATTTGGTGAAATTTCCGCCCAAAGTTACTACTACTACTCTTTGTAGTTTTTGAAAATCGCTTCAGTAAAAAAACTTTAATATCCCAACTAGCAAAGTAGTGGTATAAGCTTTTGGTAAAAGAACCGTTCAGCCATAAAAGCTATCTATTGTTGTTGCCTGAACATCAAAATGCTGGCTTAATGTTGTGTGGAATTCAGATTTGCTTTCTGCAAGATATTTTCTCTAAAATGAAGTGTTTAAAATATTCTTATAGCATAGGGCAAATTTTTAACTGTTGCATAAACGTTTATACAACTATTTTATACGGCATATTTGCACGTTAGTCGAAATGGTTGTGTTGTGGCATCCATGGTAACGTTTATAAAACAAACCCGAGCCTTGTTGTTTTGCTGTGCAATTTACTACTTTAGCCAACAAATTGCTCCCGACGGAAGCACTTATACAACTGTTGTTTAGTAACTCATAAAGGCTGTACATATGCTAAATATGTTGGTAAACAACTTCGCCATAACCTAACTTTCTGCTGTCACATTTTTGTAAAATGCCATAATCAATGTTTTAAGACAAACAACGCATGCATATTGGTTCAAAAGGTTTTATCAACTGTGCATATAGATCTGGTACAAATTCTGGGTAAATCATGCGACTCTGTCGGTATTTCATTTCAGACATTTGTCAAATTGTTGTATAACACCTGCAGGCAACACCAAAATATTCTAATAACCTAAAGACAACATGGACGATGCCATGATTGTACACAACCACCCGCCATATTGGGCAAACATTTATACCTCTATTTAATATTAAATAATTAAGTTTCAGTTCGAAATTACAGATATAAAGTGATAAACATTAGTGTAATTGTGTCTAAATATAGGATTTGTGGAAGATTTAATGCAGATAAGTTCAGTTTTCCATCTTAAAAATCTAGACATACTTTTGATCATTATCAAAATATGAATCAAATACGAAGCCCGTAGAAATTGCGTAACTACTTTGCACGATAATCGCAACAAAATTTGCTGCGCAAGTAATTCAATAGCCCTATATCACAGTGTAGAAGTTTATCATATACCTGAGTATGAAATCCACAATGGCCGATATCTAAGTAAACAAGATGACTGTAATGTGTTAGTTATATATTCTTCGCTTCGTCTATACAATACATAAGAAATAGTTTGGTTGCAATGAAGTAGAATCACGTAACAGAATAGTTTTATAGTTGACAAAAACTGAATCATGCACTGACGCAAATGTCCTATAGCGGCTGCAAGAGGCGTACACTTTTGTTTTATAATTGTTATCTGCAGCCCTTATTTAACCTCTTAAATGACTGAAGTGTCCTATTAGGGGTGCCCATTCCGCTTGTATAGCTGTTCTAAGAGGGTTTTGCCAATGTTCTTACAGTATACAATGCTGTTTAAGGAATACTGTATAATCATTCTTGCAACTCTAATAGGAGTGATAATTGTTAGTTGGGATAAAAATCGCTCAAACTTCTTTTATGTAGTTTCAGATTCTCCGATCGTTTTTTTTTAAATTTGGTAGGGATTGAAGGTCGGGAGCTTATTGTTGTAATGTGTAGGGGTTGAAAATGTTGCATCTTTGGAATCAGTGGAAAACGTTTTATTGTTCAGAAATCCCGGTAGTATCAACAACCTGTTAGAAACACTATCACAGATATTTCGCACGCCTGTGACTCCAGCAACACCAGCTATCCAGGAACACGCGACATCCTTTACCAACGGAGGATTCGATCAGAATTCAGTAACGCCCGAAGTTACAATGCGGCGTACAAAAATTGTCTAGATACTATGCACCATGTCAAAACCGATTATCCACTCTATAACTTCACTAGCTATAAAAGTGCCCAGGGTCATAGCAAAGATCTAAGGGCCGTATCGTCAGTCGTTCCTACAATTCTAGGACCTCCTGGATTTTCATAGTTTGCTACTATTCTGTGTCGGAGCTATTTTGAACTTATGTTATATAGATGCATCAATTTTTTGTGTTTTTGAATTACATCATCTGCTTTATCGGCCTAAAATTTCCTACAATTCAAAGATAAAACATAACTTGACAATAGGGGAGCGCTGATGCTGACACGGAACAGTAGAATTCTAGAAATATCCCAGCCTTTCTGGAGGTGAGAAAAGACTATGAAAATCAAGTAGGCCATACAGCCGTCCTACAAAGTTGTAGGAACGATTGAAGGTACGGCCTTACATACATGCTGCAGTTCGTGGAAAGTACAGTAAATCTACTTAGTATTATTTTCGTATCATGCATAGGAAACACTTAACATGTCCAAAGATATTTCACTTTCCAAACTAAACATTCTGTACTTCCCGTAAACACATCGGGCGTTTCAAATTGGACTTTCACCATTGGGATCTCGGAAAGTGTAAGAGATACGAAGTGGCTTAAATGGAGGCAAAGTTGCGTATTTAGGTGACTAAGAAATGACACACCAATATTCGCAAATCCGAATATTTCCGGAGATAGCTGCAAAAAACCGAATTTTCTCAAAATCTTTTTTTTCTCCCTGACTTCTACTGAAATTGGAACTGATCAACTATTGCCTAGTTCCCAAAAACTGAGGGAATGCTGGGTTGATGAAATACTATCTGATAATTTTAAGGCATACTTAGCGAATTCTGTTTTTTTTTTATAACTAAGGCTTCGCAATGTCACTGTATGACATATTTTTCGAATCAGAATTGAAAGCTCCATTTACCTGTACAAAAATCCAATGTGACGTCTATGAGAAAAAATAAAGTTGATAATTGATGACAAAGGACGAAGCGTCATTTTGCATTTTTAATTAAGCCGATTTGAGTGGGCAACGAAACTATCAGATAGTCTCTTGTCTCATAATATCATCAACTGAGCATGTTTGTGAACTAGGCATAGGTGAACAGTCTCTATTTCAGTCAAGTCCGGATAAAATAAATGCAATTTTGAGAAAATCCTGTTTTTTCTGTAACGGGAAAAAAGTTTGACATTTTATCTCTGTTGACAGGTAACAAAATGTTACTTTTTATGGAATTACTGTTTTCCCAGGGAAAAAAATTAGTACTTTTTCCCCGGATATTGTATAAACACATAAGCAAAGGTAGATATTTAATTTTAGAAAAGTTTATATAAACATAGGTCGACAAACGTCCTCTAAAGGTCTTTAAAAGGAGCTCCCCTGAAGATGGTTTTTCCTTAATATTTCCGAAACGTGTTGACATAAAGACATAAAATTTGGTATTCTAACATAGTTTTTTATGCTGGATTTAAAAATATTAACAATTTTAGACAGTTTTGTTTGGAAGCGTATGTAACAGGGACAGACTCAGGTTATTTTAGCCACAAAATTTTTGTGTGATTCTATTTTTGAAATTCAATTTTAGAATTTGAAAATTTAGGGTTTTCTACATAAGAAAGGCACTCATATTGAATATTGATAAATTGTGCTATTTTTGAATAAAATCAAACTAAAAAATTTGTCACATGATACGAAATGAACTGCGAATTTAAATAAATTGTTGAATAATTAGCCATGGCAACGAAAAAAGTAATTTAATAATTGATAAATATTACATAAATACATATTTCTATTGCAACATAGCTAACATTTGGCAAAAACAAAAGAAATACATTTTTTCTACGAACGAATTTGAAATTTGTTTAAAAAAGAAGAGATACAGTTGGATATACTTAAAACTAGCTTTACAATAAGTGTTCAAATAAATTCCCTTTGGATACAGAGTCTCGCTCGACGAACTAATGATTGCGTAGCCCGAAAAGTGAAAAACCTTTTTCTTCCTATTTCATTTGCAACCTGATGGATTCTTTGAAGTAAATCTTCTTCAGTATCTACTTCAGTCGAGTAAACTAGGTCTTTTAATGACCCCCAAAAATAGAAATCCAATGGATTTAGGTCAGGTGAACGTGGCGGCCACACTATAGGACCTCCTCGGCCTCACCACCTGTCTGGAAAATTGACATTCGACCAATTTCGAACATTGCGTCCAAAATGTGCAGGGGCGCCATCATGTTGAAAAAACATATTTTCTTGAAACTGCTGGCGCGCCTCCAATGGTATTATATCCATGAGCTCATTCTGAAGAAAGTTCAAATACACCTCTGAATTAAGACGATTGGGAAGTACAATAGGCCCAATTACTTGATCCCCAAATACTCCTGAACATAAGTTCAATAAAAATCTACGTTGGAAATTTGTACGGCGAACAACTTTTGGATTTTCATCTGACCAGTGATGCATGTTTAAAGCACCAATCCCGGTAAATATTGACTCATCCGACCATAATATTCTAGGTATAGTGTTTTCATTTGCTAATATCCACTGGCAAAACTCGATTCGTGGTAAAAAATCTGCCTCCGTTAAATACTGCACCCGTTTAAAATGATAAGGATGTAATCCTTGCATTCCTGTCATTCTTCCTATATAAAATTATTATTTTTAGGACAACTATCAAATAGGTATTCATAAATTTTTCATACTATTGATCAAGGTATATCCATATTTCCTGAAACATTTCGTATGTTTATTTGTGGACTATTTTCAAACATACTTAAAGCAATATCTATACGATGATTTCCCAGTGGCCTTCTGCATGCGCTGAAAACTTCCATGGTTTGACAAATTCCGGTGAATATCAGTAAACATTCGACTTCCAGGTGCTATGCGATTGGAAAATCTTCTTTGACATTCTCTTACGGCTGCCAATGAACTGCCATTGCAAAACCCGTACACAAAATGCATGTCAGTCAGTTCTCTGTCTAAAAAACCTTGGCATTTTAAATCGATTTAATAAAATTTTTGATTTTAATCTAGTAATTGTACACTGCTAACAATGTCAGCTTAACGTCAAAATAAGTCAGAACAAATCGAAACAACTTTTGTTTGCAGTCATGGCTAACTATGTATAATCAGCAATTCATTTAAATTCGCAGTACATTTCCTATCATGTGACAAATTCTTTAGTTTGATTTTATTCAAAAATGGCACAATTTATTGATATTCAATAAGAGTACCTTTTTTATGTAGAAAACCCAAAATTTTCAAATTCTAAAATTGAATTTCCAAAATAGAATCACACAAAAATTTTGGGGCTCAAATAACCCGAGTCCGTCCCTGTTACATATGCTTCCAAACGAAACTGTCTAAAATTGTTAATATTTTTAAATCCAGCATAAAAAGCAGGGCTAGAATACCAATTTTTTTTTATGTCTTTATCTCAACACGTTTCGGAAATATTAAGGAAAAACCATCTTCAGGGGAGCCCCTTTAAAAGGCCGTAGCACCCTTAGGAAACGTTTTTCGACCTATGTTTATATAAACTTTTCTTCCTATTTTAAGCTCTAGAAACCGCTGGTAGAATATTGCATACTTTTTTCGGGACACCCTGTATAATAAAGGTACAATTCCTTTATATCAAAGTTACAATTATTTAATGTGCATGAATGATACGTTCCTTAAACTATTCGGTACAACAGTCGAATTTTCTTGTATTGAAATTATATGTTTTTCTGTCAACACAACTCCCGTTGATGTATTTGGTCGCACATCCGGTATTATTTCAGCACCAGCACACGTTCTAAACACTTTGTAGCTATTTCTCTCCTGAGTGCTACCGATTCATCAACATACCCTTCAGCGATCGTTGATGACTTCCAACCGCCATGTTTCTTTAGTGTCATCAAGTCTCTCCTAGATTCAACTAAAAGTGCAGCAGACGATCTTCGAAATGAGTGACCTGTATAATGAGCTAGCATTTTCAAGTTGAAGAAAATTAGCCACTGTTTGGGGAACCTTATAAAACGGGTTTTTACCCACAACCTGATTGATACATTTTCCATTGTGATATCCATAAAATAGGCGGCGATCCTTTGCTGCTGCTAGACGAAGGGTTATGTTTATTCGGTAAAATTTAATTGATTTTTCAGTAACTACAAATCTTCTGTTTACATCATTTTTTGTTTACTTAAGTTTCAGAAGTAATAACGTTCCCGAATCTTCAATATTATATAATGTTACCTGACTTATTTTACAAATTCGACAAGCTCCTGCAATACCAAATACAAGAACAATCTTGGCCATTAAATATACTCCATCTGGAGCATCATTTAAAAAATCACTAGTTTGTGTACTCGTAAAAATCGCAGCTTTCTTGGGCTTGTAACCTTTCCCATTTTTTTCAGAAATGTAATTAATTCGAAATATTTTGAAATGTCATTTTATTGGATCGTAACATACTTTTAATCATTGAATAATTCGACGACACAATAAGGCAATAACACCGTCTCCGACAAAGAACTGCATGTTTCTTTCATCTTCTGTTCCATGAATCTTAAATACGCGCTTTCGTAAATTTTCCGCGATTAAGCTGGCAATAATTTTAGTGACGCTACTTTGGCTACTTCTAGTAATTCCGGTAGAGTCAAAGAAAACTCGGAATCAAACATTTTTCACTTTATAGTATTAAGAATAACTTCTAAACAACCACTAAGTTCGCAATTTTTAAATCTAATCACAAAATTAAATTGGCGGCTATTTGATTACTTTAAAAGTTTCCTTGGCAACGCAGGTCTAATTGTCGCTATAAGTACAACATACCGTATTAATTGCAAAAATCAAATTGCACATCGATAATTTTCTGACTTATACAGGGTGACATCGAAGTTGAGTCATTTATTTTAACAGTGAGTAGATCTGATCAAAAGAAATGTTTTTTTCCTTTACCATTTTTCTGGTAAAATTAAGGTAACAAAGTTATAGCCCTTTGGAAGTTTGAGTACCGCCCTGTTTCAATAATAATATTATGTGCTCGTGTTTGGCAACAACGGATATAATCCGCCTTATCGGTTCATCGCATCGGAAACAAAAAAGCGAAAGAATTTGGAACGATGTTTTTACAATTACTTTATTCAGTTGTATACAGTCAGTGTCAGTCGGTAACGCATGAGTGAATAGTGGTGTCTGTTGCGTGGCTCAAACGAAATCAAAAATGGCACATGTTTACGAAAATGCTGAACTTGTGGACATGATTCTTATTTACGCGGCATCACGGATTTATGCGGATCGGTTTCCCAAT
Organism: Acanthoscelides obtectus; assembly: GCA_963669975.1. Lineage (NCBI taxonomy): Eukaryota > Metazoa > Arthropoda > Insecta > Coleoptera > Chrysomelidae > Acanthoscelides > Acanthoscelides obtectus. The sequence goes on along the minus strand of CAVLJG010000001.1, from coordinate 113,297,726 downwards.
CGAGTGCAACCAACCCCTCGTGCCTTTGTTAATGTAGTACAAAGGGCTCGTGAATCAGGTGACTTAAGACCTCACAGGGGAGGGCATGCCGGTGCTCCAAGACCGCACGATCAAACACAGGTCCGCACTGAAATACTTGTCGGGAGGATACTTTATAAAACAAGGTAACATTTTTTTTTAGTTTTTTTTTTATTTTTACACACATATTTTGGTTTATCTTCCTTCTAAAATCATTATCTGAAAATTAATAAATCAACTTCAAAGTATATTGCAACAATACGAGTATAATTTTTCAATATTAAATCGTCGTTCTTCCCGTCACAGAAAAAAATTGTGTATTATACACGGGAAAAATACTAGATTTTGTCTAGTACTTTTTTCCCTTGTATAATAAATAACTATTATTTCGTCTATCTCCTGAAATACTTGGAATTACAAAAGTTCCTCTGTGTCATTTTCTTTGTTATTTAAATGCCCATTTGACTGACTTCCAGTAGTGAGAATTTGGAACACCCGGTATCGTAAAGTACTCAACAAACGACCCATTTTTGGAAAACGTCTCCCTCTCAATCCACTTACTCGGTACCCGAGCCTCACATAAACCTGCCACTCCGGCTGAAAGCCTAATTAGAGAAGAAAAATCGCATACGCGTTAGCTCCATTATTTCAACTGGGGAAAAATGTGCTTAAAATCGAATTGGTCTGAAAAATTGTGTGACGACCTAGTTACCCAGAAAAACACGACATCTAGACAAAGGACACATAGATATTGGAAACGGGCTGGAAAATTTCGATATTTACTTTGCATGAAATGCGTTGTGTACAGTAGTCCAGTGTATTTTTGGTCCACGTACTGGAAATTTCGTATTAGATAGGGACAATTCACTGGAGCGATACTCTGCATATCCTTTTTTATTACTTTAGGGTAGTCTGAAAAAGCATGTTTATTGTCCATACGGGCAGATCGCTGCTTTCTCTTGCGAGTGAAATACAGGGTGGCCCATCCATGTGTGGACGGAATATTACTCTTAAACAAATACATTTTGGGACAATCTATTTATGGCATGTTATACATGACATTTGAGGGCACACTTCTAAAATATTGGCAATTATACAGGGTGTCCCAATTTCGACCTACATATCATAGTTGTGATTTTTCAAACAGAATGCCTCAAGTTTTATTGCATATTTGGATAATTGATATAACATACTATGAGGTTTTGGTAATTAGCTACTGAGATATAAGGTGTTTTTTCTAGAAAAACCCCCCGCTTCGGCAACCCGTCAGTCCTCCATTTTGAAACGTGGAGTGCTGATTTTATATCAAAAAAACTTAAACACCTCAGCTTTTATATTATTTGTTATTTTTTCTAATTTTAGTTTTTGCTGATACAGGGTGGTCAAAAACGCATATTATAGTTTTTCTCAAAAATTTCAAATGCATCACCCTGTATATTTGTGCAGGTTTTGGATTCAATTCTTCATAAAAATTTTTTTTTGATACAAGACACATAAGGGTTTTTATGGCTATGTTTTCGGTTATTAGCACGTCTTTTATGGAAGGGCTTAATTCCTTAAAATATTGCATCATCCTCGGAAACGAATAAATTGTTGATTAGTTACAAACTGTCAAAATTAGCTTAGTGAGTATTATAATAAAAACGTGTTTGAAAATGAATTTTTCTAAAGAAGAAATTGTGAATATGGTGTTCATTTTGGGCGAAGCCCAAAGAAATAGGTTCCTAGCACCTCGCATTTATAAGCAACGGTACCCTAATATGCGACATCCAAAGCCGGATATATTTTCCACACTACGAGAACGTTTCGAATCAAGTGGAGCAGTGGAATATAGTAAAAAATGTATAAATAATCCAAGTGTCACCAATGAGCCGAATCAGTTGAAGGTTCTATTAAAGTTACAGGAAAATCCCCATTTAAGTGCACGGCAAACTGGAGCAGAAACCGATATATATATATGCTGAACTTCTGTCCAAAGGATTATGCATAAGCATAGGTACCATCCATATCACCTACTTGCATCAGGGCCTTCGTCCTCAGGATTTGAGAGCTTGAAGGGAGTCTAGTAGAATAATGCTAAATAAAGTGAGTGAAGACACTACTTTCCTGGGTAAGGTTCTTTTTAGCGATGAGGCTTCTTTTTAACAGCATAGGTGTTGTCAACAGGCATAACATGCACTATTATACGGCGGAAAACCCTTACTAGGTCAGGCAAATAGATTTCCACCTGCGCATTATCATAATCGTGTGCGTAGCTATTTGGACACTTCGAGTAACAATGGTTGGATCGGCTGTAATGGGCCCATATCTTGGCCTCCTAGCTCACTAGATACGACACCGATGGACTTCTTTCTATGGGGCTACGTTAAACAAGAGGTTTATAGATATCCACAATCTACCTCGGAAAATATGAAGGAATCTTTTAAGAATGCTTTTCTGAACATAAAGAAACACATGCTGAGGGATGTGCAACGGTCATTTATTTAAAGACTACGGCTGTGTATTCAACATGGTGGAGATATTTTCGAGCAGTTTTTGTAGATTAGGTCTTGAGTAGTGATAGTTGTTTGTTTATGTTGTTGTAGTTGTTTTTCTCTATTACGCTTGAAGCTGATTTATACTGTTCTGATTGTTATTAGTATTTACGTCAAATCTGTACTCTTAGTGGCAATATGGAACTAGCCTTCGGTTTGTCTTTTGTTTCCATGGATGATGTGATTTTTTCCTTAATTTTGAATCAAACCTTACACCAAAAAATTGAATTAAAACTTGCACAAATATACAGGGTGATGCATTTTAAATTTGAGAAAAAGTGCAGTTCGCGTTTTTGACCACCCTGTATGAGCAAAAATGAGAACTCGAAAAAGTAACAAATAAGATAAAAGCTGAGTTGTGCAGTTTTTTTTCGATACAAAATCCAGCACTCCAAATTTCAAAATGGCGGGCTTGCCGAAGTGGACGGTTTTTCTGGACAAAACACCTTACATCTCAGTAGCTAATTACCAAAACCCCATAGTATGTTATATCAATCTTCATCTTCTGAATTGGTTTATCCAAATATGCAATAAAATTTGAGGCATTCCATTTAAAAAATCACAACTTTGATATGAAGGACAAAATTGGGACACCCTGTATAATTTCCAATATTTTCGAAATGTGCCCTCAAATGTCATGTATAACATCTCATGAATAGATTTTCACACAATGCATTTGTTTATGAATAATATTTCGTCCTCACATGGATGGGCCACCCTGTATATAAGGTATTCAGTTGAACACTTCCCACCACGAATTTATCGAAAACCGCTGATTAAAAAACGCCGAGATACGTCAAAAGATTAGTCAAGGGGGACAACTTTTTAACCAAAATCTGCTTCACCCCCTTTCACCCTCGGCCCCCAAGGTCGTTCCTTACAAATTTTAAATGACAAGAGGTATCTAGTAATAGCTTGTTTGAAAGACCTTTCAAAGTCCTTTATTTTAACATTTGATTTTGTAAAATCAATCGATTCATTTTCGAGAAAATTTCAAAAATCTTTATCTATCTTAATTTGTTCAGAGAGAAAACAAAAACACACGAAAATATCACTTCTTATTTCAATAAGTGTTCAAAATATTGCCCGTTAGTAATAATAATAATAATAATAAATGGCCTTTATTTTACCTGGCGGGTTACATCAGCACAAGCTGTTTTTCAGAACCAACCAGGGCTAAAAAGAAATTCAAGTACATGCAAATACAAAAAAATACACTGAAGATAATAAGAAAATTTAAAGCAGAAAAAATTTTTTTTTACAGAATCCTAGCATATGCATGGTATAATGACCAAAAGACCAAAAGAGAAACGTGCATCAACAGAGTACGTAGCAGAATCAAAAAGCATGCTTAGAAGTAACTTTAAAAAAAGAAAATATTAGGTATATGGCGGATGATATAAAAATTAAAAGTAAACAGTAACAAATTCGTAAACAAAACACAAACAAATGAAAAGTGACAAGTGAGAAAACATGCACAAATAAACAAATATAAAAAAAATTACATAAAAATACATGCTACATGTCATCAAAGACAAAGAGCCTAACTTTTCTTTTAAAGCTGGACACAGATAGAGTTTTCAAAGCTTGAGGTACTTTATTGTAGAAATCGGGCGCCACATATGGGTTAGGGTTTGCCAAATGTGCAATTCGTTTATAATTTGAAACGGAGACTAACAACATAAGCAGCAATTCGGAAAATTAGACGTGGCAACAACGAAATAACAATCCGAATTTATTCCGCATTCTTTTCATCAACACAGATATCCTGGGCGAACTGTGTTTATTGTTATACCTGTTTAGTTATTCGTTGCTGAGGGAAAGAAATAATTTAATTTGCTGTCAATTACCTTTGTGACAAACTTAGGATAGTGAAAATCAGTTTATTGATTCAGATTCTACTTCCAAAACGGTTCACACATTAGCCGAAAGAGTGGAAATGATTCTAATTTATTTAATGTGATCGGCAAACTGACAACTTCGCATTGGTATATCTTGGAACTTGTTACTAAATTTACTCAAACTGAATCTGTTGCAAATAAAAAACGTGATCATCGGAGAGTATCGGATGAAGCCGCTCAAGTTGAAGCTTTGGGTCATTCTGGAATAAATCCTAATACTTCATTAAGCAAAATTGTTGCTGCGACTGGTATTTCATTAGGCTTTGTACACACAGTCACTAAACTCCATAAATTTCATCCGTTCAAAATGAAAATATTGCAAGAGTTAACCGAAGATGATTTCGATAGGCAAGTTGAGTTTTTTGAACATGTATCTATCTAAATGGATTTCCAAATAAGGTTAACTGCACGTATTGGAGCAATGAAAATCCTCATGCTTTTGTAGAAAGGCATACCCAGTACCACCAAAAAATTAATGCATTGGCAGGCATTAATGGAAAATTTAATGGAGACATTTATTTGGATGTGTTGAAAAATATAATCAATCCGCCACTGAAACCATTGTAAACTAAATCAAAGAGGATGGAAACCCTATACTTGATGAGGCTGAAATTCATTTCCAGCAAGACGGCGCTCCTCCTCACTATGTTATTCCGGTTCGGCAAAGTTTCCAGATAAATGGATAGGGTGAAGAGGGCCTATAGAATGGCCTGCTAGATCTCCTGATTTGACGCCATTAGACTTTTTTCTATGCGGCCATTTGGAATCTATTGTGTTTATTACTCCCCCAACCTTAAAGTTTGGATAAACTTCGTCAACGCATCATCGGATGATATCCCACAACATGTTTTTAAAAATGTCCGCCAGGAATTTGAACATCGCCTATATCATGGTTTGGCCAATAACGCGCAACATTTTGAACACCCATTGAAATGAAAAGTGATATTTCCGTGTATTTTTGTTTTCTCTCAACAAATTAAGATAAATAAAGATTTTCCTATTTTTTTTTTGAAAACGAATTCTCCGATTTTAAAAAATCAAACGTTGAAATAAAGGTCTTCGAAATTCCTTTCAAACAAGCTATTACTCTATACCCCTTGTCATTTAAAATTTGTATGGCAATGACCCTGGAAGGCCAGGGGTGAAAGGGGTGAAGTAGTTTTTGGTTAAAAAGTTGTTCCCCTTAATAAATCTTTTGACGTGTCGGCGTTTTTTCTTTCAATTAGCGGTTTTAGATAAATCCGTGGTGGGAGGTTTTCAAGTGATAAAAAAATATAGGTGGCTTTCAGTGCATTTTTAAAAACAGTCACAAAATGGTGTACAAAGTGTTACTTAACGTAATTTCAAGTGCGCATTGCTGGATCAAATTTGGGTGTCAAAGTTCATATGAAAAAGTCTTGTTTTTAAGATACAGGTTGTCGAAGTTTGAAAAAATGGTATTTTATTTATATCTCAAAGACCCTTAAGCCGATTTTGTTGAAGTTTGGCAGTGTTGTCCATTGCAAGACGCTAAATTAGAAATGACTAGAAGATAATTAGGAATTCCATTGGCGTCTCGGGGGGCAGTCTCTTGAATAATATTAACAGAACTTTATAAAGAAGCATATATTTTCTTTATTGTTTGTGAATACGTTGTCAAATTTTCGTTACTTTTTCTATATTACAGTTCAAAGACGGCTTATAAATATCGTGCACCGTCCAATTTTTGAAGTATGTCATGAAGTTGATTTTATTTTCTCCTCGAAAGCAAAGTGGAATACAAAGAGGTAGACAAAAAAGTTGTATCTCTACCTGCTTAAAATATAATTTTTTGATAACGTCAACGGCGTGCATCTTCTTCGTCAACATAACTTGTGAGATTATTACCCGAGACGCCACTGAAATTCATAAATACCTTTCAATCGGTACTGATTCAGAGCCTAACTGAAATTAACAACACTGCGAAATTTCTAAAAAACTGGCACAAATCTTTGAGATATTAATAAAAACCCATTTTTTTTAAAACAATATGAGCTTTTCTACATAAATTTGGCTTAGGGATACGCCCTTGTAATTATGGCCCATCATCAAATAATACCCTATATTTGTAAGTCAGCAGACAAAAAATACATTTTCAAAATTCTTATAAAATAAATGCATACATTTCAAAATTTTCAGGACAACCTTCAGAGATGTAGTCACCAGAGGAAAAGTAGGACTATTAATAGAAGGTGACTCGTTTGTACCTGAGAACTACGATATTGAATATGAGTCTACTGAAACTTCAATAAGTGTAAGTTCTAGTCATAAGGTCCAAGCTCCTTGTTTCTAAGACGCGTTGTTTTCTTTTTTTATGGCTAATTTCTTGTCCACCCCAGCTAAATGGCCAGGTCGACCTGGTTCTCTCTGCCACTGCAAGAAGATCCTATCTTCATTTATTTTCATCAATTGAAGGGCATCGGCATGTGCAATATCAAACAGATTGACACTTAATTTCACTTCCCGGGTATTATTTCTAAGTTTTGAACCGGAAATTTTATGCTTTACGTCCCTTCGATATGTTGACTGAACGATAACAGTGCGTTTTCTAATAAAACAAACGAGCACTGCAATACGTTAGCGAGCGCGCGTTTAACATACAAGTTTTGACATGTTTCAACGAAATTCGGCACGGATTGCCCTGGTTCTAGACACAAAAAATATTATTTACAATTGTTTTGGCATTGTTCAAGAAAAATTAGAGGACAAGCGATACAAAGTGTGTGGTATATCGAAATAAGTCAGTGCGAAGCGCCATCTATCTCTATAATCGACCACTACGAGACAGTGAATTGCGATATCTTATTTCGATAGATATACTTTGTATAGTGTATATACTAAGTGACATATAAATCCGAACACCCAGTTTAAAAAGTTTTATTTTAATAAAAGTTGGTGAATGTATTTATCTTAATGTAATTAACAAGTGAAAAAAAATTTCAGCCTTATCAGTTGGACATTCCGGTTTTTATACTGCTTTTTTTTAATTCACTAACGCTCTAAAAATGAATATTTCAGCCGCAGTAAAAAATCAACGTTGGCGGATTTTGGTTCTTGACATCCTTTACGATCGGTTACGATGCCTAGAGTACGGAGACCTGTACGACTTCGTCAACTTAGTAAGTTTGATAGGAGCCGTACAGTGGGACTTCGGGAAGCTGGACTTTCTTTTCGGGCAATTGCAGTTAGAATGCAAAGAAGTGTAGACGCTGTGGTTAGGTGTTGTCAGGCATGGCTTCGAGAAGGCCGTACGCAAAGAGCTAGGGGCACTGGACGCCGCCGTAGAACAACAGACCGTGAAGATCGCCGCCTAAGATTATTGGCCTTAAGGGACCGTTTCTCTTCTACCAGGTCCATTGCAAATGAATGGTTTGCAGAACACGGAAGACCTATTGGCATGCGAAGTGTTTACCGACGAATGAGACGTTTTGGCTTGATTTCATACTGGCCACACTGGGTACTCCCTTTAACTCGAGAACACCGACGTAATCGCCTTGAGTGGTGCAGACAACGGTCACTCTGGGATCAGGAATGAAACAGTATTGTCTTTAGTGACGAGTCTCGATTTTGTTTAGGCATGCACGATGGTCGTGCCAGGGTTAGAAGGCGACGTGGTGGAAGGAGGAATCCACAGTTTTTTGTTGAAAGACATGTTCATCACACTGTTGGAGTTCTGGTTTGGGGTGCTATAGCTTATGGTTCCAGGTCACCTTTAATCTTCATCAGAGGTAACATGAACGCGCAGCGTTATATCCACGAAGTTCTAGAACCCCATCTTTTACCCTATCTTGACACCATGGCAGATCCAACTTTCCAACAAGATAATGCCCGACCACATGTTGCAAGAGTCACAATAGACTTCTTTCAACATAATGATGTCACATTGTTACCATGGCCACCAAGATCTCCCGACTTATCCCCAATTGAGCACGTGTGGGATATGATGGGTAGGAGATTGCTCAATTTGCAACGTCCTCCTCTTCGAGAGGAGTTGGTGGTTGCCTGGAATGAGATACCACAGGAGGACATTGACCACCTGATCAGAAGCATGCCTAGGCGCGTTGGAGAATGCGTAGCACATCAGGGCGCATCCACACATTATTAAAGGTCAAAGGGCTTTAAAGCAGTGCTATCATTTTGAAATTTTTATCATTTACTTATTATGCTTCATTAAGTACTTATACAAAATTTTATTAAAATAAAACCATTTAAACTGGGTGTTCGGATTTATATGTCACTTAGTATAGTTGCTATGCTTTCGTTCGTTTTGCGAGAGACTCAAGCCTAGAGCATGCTGAGGAGTAGCCAAAAAGCACGAAAAAGCTGTTCATGGTTCGCTGTCTTTGGTCGATCCAATCATAAAATACCACGTTGGCTCCGAAGTGTGATTGCGACATAAGACATAACGAACTCAAGAATACCTTAGGCCCTGAGGCAAGTCGTTGCCGTAGTTATTTTGCTCCTGAGGTCCCTCACTTTGTTGAAATCGGTCGTCCTAAAAATGTATCGTGTACTCCCAAATAAACCATGTTTTTAGGTAAATAAACTATAAAGAGAATCACATCAGGAAAGGTATACGAGCCCCTTCCCACTTCAGTTGGCCCAACTATTCAAATCTTAGTTTTTTCTTATCAAACACAAATAATAAAAATGTAGTAGGGTGTTATAGGTTTAAAATATTAACAATGAATATTTTGATAATGTGTAGCAGCATAAAAATAACACATGTTGCAATTACAGCATATGAACCTATTTTCATTTCAATGCAAAATAAGTCTATAACGCATAGGTGGCTGTGAAAAATAAAAGCCATGACAATTGTTTTTATTAATCACAGCTGTCAGAATACGTTTAAAATAGTTTTGGGTAGTTAAGGTTTTCAAAATGGGTAAAGGAAAGGATATTAGTGAGAAAATTCGATTACTGATAATTAAATTTTTTAATTCTGGGAAATCAAACTCAGAAATTGCAACTTTGTTAGACTTATCGCGGTACAGTGTGAGAAATATTGTTAGAAGATATAACGTAACTAGTTCAGTTAATATTAAGCCACGATATGTGAAAAAAAGTAATATCACAAATGCCGACCGAAGAGCATTAAGAAGAATAATCGAAAAAACAGGCGTGCCAATTGTTTACAACTATGTAAGTGCTCTGTGGAGTGACGCTGTTGAAAGGAGAAGTTCGAGGTCCGCAACTCATAGAGAGGCCCACAAACTGGAATTTAGCACTTGCAAGGTAAGTTTTCTTATAAAAAAAAAGTGAAGTAAAAAGCCTAAAGTTGCACAACTTGTTTATAGGCCAAAGAAAAGCCACTATTAACTCCACTGCAAAAGAAAAATCGACCTAGATGGGCTAAAGAATATAGACAATGGACACCTCAACAATGTTGTGCAATACAATGGAGTGATGAGGCCCGATTCGAAGTTTGTGATGGTGACAGTCGCAGTAGAGTTATTCGCAAAAAAAATGAAGCATTCCATGTTGACTGTCTGAAGAGAAAAGTGAAATTTCCAGCATCCATTATGGTCTGGGGCAGTATGTCATCAAAAGGAGTAGGAAAACTTCATTTTATTGATGGAAATGTAGATACAAACAAATATTTGGCAATTTTATAAGAATCGATTTTACCAGCGATGGAAGAATGTTTGACATCCGGCCAAGATTTTGTGTTTCAGCAAGATGGTGCAGCGTGCCATACCTCAAAAAAGGCTATAAAATGGATGGAAGAAAATAATGTACCACTTATGAAATGGGTATCTAGCAGTCCAGATCTGTCACCTATTGAAACTTTGTGGCCCGAGATGAAAAAAGTTGTACGACAACATCCTGCTCGTACAATCACCGAACTGAGACAAAAGCTTCAAGAAATATGGGATTGTTTTACACCAAATTTTTGACAAAACTTGGTTAACACTATGCCCCAAAGAATTTCAACCGTAATAAAAAATAAAGGTGATATTGCCCAATGGTAATCATTCAATTGTTGGTTTTGCATTTATGCGCACATTGTTTATTTGTTCAGATGTTCTCATAGTTATAGGTCTAAGTGATTTCAAATATGTATTTTTTACGACTAGAGTATATCTAAAATGTTTTTGAGAAAATAAATTGTTTTGTTTCAATATTGCCTCTATCCCGATTGCGTTTACCTCCCGATTTTGCGTCTCCGTCCCGATTGTGTTTTTTTTTTTAAATTTTACCAGGACTTGTCTAATAAATTTTATATATGTATTTTTTTTTAGTCTTAAGTTATTTATACATGAGCTCATGCCCAAGCACAAGTTTCTGCGAAACTTTTTTGGGTCCATTCGTTTATTGTACAATATTGTCTTTCATCTACTACTGCTATACTTTTTCTTTTGCAATAAACTTATTATTATTAGAAGTAAATAGTTTCGTCATGTTTAGTTTATAAAGGCACATTTTGGTACAAATCTTGAAGTGGGCCAACTGAAGTGGGAAGGGGCTCATATATAATCGTTGGTGAAAATGTGTTGATTACGTAGAAGTGAAAACGTATTTTCAGATACCAACATTTTTTTTTACGTTGAATCCAGAAAAGTTTTGAATCACCTGGTTTATCCTTGCATTTTGTATTTTTCAGGTTAAGTACTATATTAATAACCAGACTGAGATTGAAAATAATGTAGTTAGAGCGAAGGAAGGTAAACATTTCTCTGAATATTAGTAACTCAATGCTAAATATTTTTCTTCTTGCAGACGATATTATAGGAAATGCCATTTGGAAGCAACTGAAAGCTATACTGACCAGTATTCTACATAAGCAGTTAGGAGAATCTATTGTCCAGTTTTCGCTTACAGACCTGTTAGAAGATGAAGATCAAGAGCTACGGTAAGTAGATGCTAGATACCTTTTCACACCATAACTCAATCTGTTCGCTTTCCGTCTCTGTAACGATGACCAACCACATACAACGTTGTTTCATGCTTTTTAGCAATCATCAGTACGATATAGGTGTAGTTGTGTGTGGATAAACGGAAATTAGATAATCGGGCATGGGTTACTGAGAAACTCATTATTCAATGTGCTACAACTGCCGTCTACAAAACGCAGGAAGCCACTACACTTCGCACCTAAAGTGATTGCTTGATATATTTATTCTAGCACAAATTTTAGCTAGAGGCGTGGAGGCCTTATGTCATTTTCAGCGTATGGTACACGTGATTGTTGATTTGGAAAAACAATAAAAGCATGGAATTATGGTTCCATACATTCTGATACCTTTACTATTGGCAGGTTATGGAAAACTTTACAACTGGTCATTTAATATTTTTAGTTCTTCCAAATATCTCTATATTCGCAGAAGACTAGTGAACATCTATTCATTGTTTTATACCTGATTAGCTATAGCCCTAATTTTGTAACCTGATTGTTTATATCCAGTGAATCATATTACTCTTGCATTCGAAAATGTTACGTCGCCGCGCGTCATTGATGACCTCTTCTCAGCTGTTCAGGTAAATAATTCATTGCGTTTATTGTCGCACGAGATACATCGGCAGCGGCTAGAGTACAACTTTAAATAAACATATTTGTGTCATTGCAAGTCTTAGATGCAAATTCATCTGACTTGCCTTAGAAGTTTTTTGAATATGCTATCACAAAAAAATGAGAGATATCTCTGATACGTCGAAGAACGAAGATTTTTATTTTTGTGTTTTTTTGCGTTTAGCTCCGCTGCTACTGGAACGATATTCCAAGAACTACAAAGGTTTGCTTGGCATAGTATTAACCTTAGTTATAGATGGGCCAAGGCTAAGCGGACTGATAGATAGACAGACTCAAAACATAATATCTCATCTTCGAATACAATACCTCCTCGCCGGTGGCTTGCGAGGTAAAAGGCATCTGAATTAATTGTAAAACATGTTTTTAATTTCGGAGTGAGCAGTTTATATCATTTTGCATTTGCTTGGAAATTCCTCTATATGCATTTCTAAATATCCTGTATTTGTTCAATTTATCGACGCACTATTAAATTGTTATTTGCCACCCTGCCCTGGAGCGATATGAGCTTTTACTTGCATTCAAAATATTAATAAATGGATTAATGCTCAAAATGGGTTTGTCCCAATATTATAACCCATTTTGATAATTTACATAAAATAATAATTCAATTATTGCATGGCTTGTTGTTTTGATAACACTGGTGCGGTTTTCGTGTTTCAAACACTCTGCCCTGGTTCATCGTAAATTTGCCCCAAATAACGTAAAACATCCGTTATTTCGTGTCTCGTGCTGTCATCTGTCAATGAAAAATATTTCTTCATCTACTTCTCCTTTTCTATGCTGTTGTGGTCAATGTTCGAAGGAGAGAAGCAAAAACCTATCTGCAAAAGCATGTTTACATGCAAAGTCACAAGTCAGACCTGTAAAATGAGACACTGTTAACAGGTGACGACACTCACACGAGCTCCTCCAGGTCGTGAGATATTTTCGCAAAGTGAAAAACTAGTTCAAAGCACGTACTAAAGGAACATGAATATACAGGGTGTTCCAGAAGTCGACGTCAAACTGAAACCGGGTGATAGGCATAGTCATAACAGCTATCAGAAAAATATTTAAAAAAATTTTATGTATGTGTTTTGAAAATTATAGGTCTTTGAAAAAAATATAGAAATTTCACACCCTACGGCAGTCTGTCAACTCCTGTTACTACAAATATTAACTTTTTTTGGATTTTATTTTTAACATGTAATGATGAATAATGTATCTTCAAACTGGTGTCTCAACCTTACTACCAACTTTTCTCGTTCAGGAAAAATTGCCACTTATTTCCCAACCAAGTATTCCAAAGTAAAACTTTGCTCAACTTTAACTGGCTGTACTGGAAAAAATGTACTACGAGAGTTTGGCGAGTAACCTTAAAAGTTGGCGCATTTAATAAGGATTCCAAAATGGTATAACACTTAGAAGATTACTCGTTAACTTATGCACAATTTTTATTGGAAGAAAAACTGATGAAAATTTTTCAAAATTTCCTAATTAAACAGCGATTATGAAAACGCACAAGGACCCTTAAGGATAACTGTTTGCACAACAGTGGGCGTCAAAATGCTGCTCATGATGATTTACTTTTACAGCAAATGCTCAAACTGTTTTCCTTCAGCCGCAATACACGCTCGACATCTTCTTAAAAAAGATCGGGTTATTAAACGAGCGAATTATTAACAAACTCAGCTGCTTCCAATAGTCTTTGCCGTAGCTCAGCTACATTTTGAATCGGCTTGAAATACACCTTTTCTTTTACAGTTCCCCAGTAAAAAAAATCTAACGGATTCAAATCAGGTGACCGGGCTGGCCACGGTATTGTACCAGACCGCCCTATCCATCTGCCTGGACAGTTTTGATCGAGATACTCCCTCACTGAGATTGCATAGTGCGCTGGGCAGCCATCATGCTGAAACCACATGTCCCTGTAAATACTCAGTGGCACGTCCTCCAATAAATTTTCTAAATGATTTTGCAAAAAACCTAAATAAACCTCAGCAGTCAAAGTCTCTGGGAACTCAAACGGACCGATTATTTTACCATTCAAAATTCCTGTCCAATGGTTTATCTTGAAGCGATATTGAGATGTATCTTCTCTCGTCAAATGTGGGTTTGCTACGTGCCACTCGTGTAAGTTATGCAGGTTTATGTACCCATCTTTCTTAAATGTGGTCTCATCTGACCATACAATTTTTTCAAAGAACCGTGGATCTTCCCTGTGTCTTTCTAACATTGTGCGACAAAAAGCAACTCGGGGCTCATAATCCCGGGGCAGAAGAGCTTGAACACGCTGTACGTGGTATGGATGGAGCACGTTTTTTTTGCAAAATTCTATGGGATGTACTTTTGGGCAAACCTGTTTTTAGTTCTATTGCACGCACTGAAGTATTCGGGTCTTCTTCGACAGCTCCTAGCACCACGTCTTCGTAAGGAAGGAAAGATCTTCCCTCACCGTGTGATTGGTTTGGTAGTTGGCCCTCTGAGAACAGTAAGCGGTGCACATTTGTGAACACTCGATGATCTGGATGACGAGCTGCATTCGGGTACCTCTCACAGTAAAGTCTCGCTGCAGCACTAGCGTTGCATCTGCATTCCCCATAAATGAGGTGCAAGTTAGCATATTCTTGTACGGTGTACACGGACATAGCGGCACTGCACAATTACACTATCAAAGATAGTCTAAGGAAAGCAAATGTTGTTTTGAAGAGCAATTAAACAGTCCAAATCCAAATCACAAGCGATCAACAGTCCAGTTCACGAATCCAAATTTAGCAACAGTACGAAATCAACAAGCACGAACATGTAAAGATGCGCAGTAAACGAAGGAGTACTGATCGGTATCAAAGTGTGCAATGGCAAGTAAGTGATGTGCTTCATCCATACCACATACAGCGTGTTCAACCTCTCCTGCCCCGGGGTTATGAGCCCCGAGTTGCTTTTTGTCGCACAATGTTAGAAAGACACAGGAAAGATCCACAGTTCTTTGAAAAAGTTTTATGGTCGGATGAGACCACATTTAAGAAAGATGGATACATGAACCTGCATAACTTACACGAGTGGCACATAGCAAACCCACATTTGATGAGAGAAGATAAATCTCAATACCGCTTCAAGATAAACCATTGGACAGGAATTTTAAATGGTAAAATAATCGGTCCGTTTGAGTTCCCAGAGACTTTGACTGCTGAAGTTTATTTGGATTTTTTGAAAAATCATGTACAACATTTATTGGAGGACGTGCCACTGAGTATTTACAGGGTCATGTGATTTCAGCATGATGGCTGCCCAGCGCACTATGCACTCTCAGTGAGAGAGTATCTCGATCAAAACTTTCCAGGCAGATGGATAAGGCGGTCTGGTACAATACCGTGGCCAGCCCGATGACCTGATTTGAATCCTTTAGATTTTTTTACTGGGGAACTGTAAAAGAAAAAGTGTATTTCAAGCCGATTCAAAATGTAGCTGAGCTACGGTAAAGACTATTGGAAGCATCTGAGTTTGTTAATAACCGTGGATTCGCTCGTTTAATAACCCGATCTTTTTTAAGATGTCGAGCGTGTATTGCGGCTGAAGGAAAACAGTTTGAGCATTTGCTGTAAAGGTAAATCATCATCAGCAGCATTTTGACGCCCACTGTTGTGCAAACAGTTATCCTTAAGGGTCCTTGTGCGTTTTCATAATCGCTGTTTAATTAGGAAATTTTGAAAAATTTTCATCAGTTTTTTTCAAATAAAAATTGTGCATAAGTTAACGAGTAATCTTCTAAGTGTTATAACATTTTGGAATCGTTATTAAATGCGCCAACTTTTAAGGTTACTTGCCTAACTCTCGTAGTACATTTTTTCCAGTACAGCCAGTTAAAGTTGAGCAAAGTTTTACTTTGGAATACTTGGTTGGGAAATAAGTGGCAATTTTTCCTGAACGAGAAAAGTTGGCAGTAAGGTTGAGACACCAGTTTGAAGATGCATTATTCATCATTACATTGTAAAAATAAAATCCAAAAAAAGTTAATATTTGTAGTAACAGGAGTTGACAGACTGCCGTAGGGTGTGAAATTTCTATATTTTTTTCAAAGACCTATAATTTTCAAAACACATACATAATTTTTTTTTAAATATTTTTCTGATAGCTGTTATGACTTTGCCTATCACCCGGTTTCGGCTTGACGTCGACTTCTGGGAGACCCTGTATAAGAGATAGAAGTCGTCTGAAGCGAAGGTCATCACCACATTGACTGGCAACGATGACGCGCAAGGTCGTGCAATCTGCCGCGTTGCCAGTGTTACACCGGAAAATGTTTGCAATGGCTCCTACAATAGTTATTCTTATATTCGATCCGGAATCGATCCTAAACAGATTCGACACAAACCACAATTCAAAAATGTTTTCGCTCAAAGTAAAACTATTATTTGTACGTAGAGAATAACCTAACGCATATTGACAACGCGGCAGATTGCCGCATCAGCGTTGCTAGGCAACGCGGTGATGAGACTTGCTATCCAGCCGGCTTCTACCTCTTTCTAACATATGTGCTGATACACACTTCTCTCTCGTACACATCGAACTCAAACCGACAGACGAATTTGGGTTTCAGTGTATAAAAAGAACGTGAAATATTCCTAAGCGAAGCCTCTATTATGCTGAGCAGTGGAAGTAGTATAATTATATTGCAAATTTACAAAAGTCATCTACATATCCCGCTATGCTTCCAAAATTCCGTGTAGAACCCAGCAGCTAGTCGCACAGTTGCAGTGGCAGGTATAGATTTTTATTGTGAAAGGTGTTGATTTCCTTGATATATTATACAGGGTGTCCCGAAAAAAGTGTGCAATATTCTACCAGCGGTTTCTAGAGCTTAAAATAGGAAGAAAACATTACATAAACATAGGTCGAAAAACGTCCCCTAAGGGCGCTACGGTCTTTTGAAGGGGCTCCCCTGAAGATGGTTTTTCTTTAATATTTCCGAAACGTGTTGAGATAAAGACATAAGTTTTTTATGGTGAATTTAAAAATATTAACAATTTTAGACAGTTTTGTTTAGAAGCGTATCTAACACGGACAGCCAAAATATTTGTGTGTGATTCTATTTTTGAAAGTCAATTTTAGTTTTTGAAAATCTAGGGTTTTCTACATAAAAAGGTACTCTTATTGAATATCGATAAATCCATCGGATTGAGGTCTGGAGATCTTGCTGGCCATTTTCGAGGATCAGGATCATCGACATCTCTAAAAATGTGTGGTGGTGCCCCGTCATGAAGAAACCACAAATTCTGTCTCCGTTTTAATGGCATATTGTCTAAGGTCTGTTACAAAAGTTCTGGTAGGTTATTGGCTAGAAAGCTAAGGTACCCTCCTCCTGACAATTTTGGGGTAACTCGAAAGGGCCAATTACCTGATCGTCAAGAATACCCGCCCAAATATTTATTTTAAAACGTTGTTGGATATGACCTTCACGAAAGGTATGAGGATTTTCTTGGGCCAAGTGTGAGTATTATGGAAATTTAATATCCCGTCTCGCGTAAAAGTACATTCGTCCGTCGCTAGAATGTTCTTAAAAAAATCCGGATTTTCAATGTTTTTGTGCAAAACCCACTGACAGAATGTTAGTCTGCGAGGACAGTCTTCTAGTAGCAAGGCCTGCACTCGTTGTACATGGTATAGATAAAGCAAATTTTCCCGTAAGATTCTATGGACTATGGTATGCGATAGTCCTACGCTGCAGCCTAATTCCCGAGTGCTGATATCTGCATTGGTTTCCACGATATTTAAAATTTGTTCCTCCTGCTCTACAGTAACCTGTCTTTCACGAGTGCGAATATTAGTGGGCTGAACACTTCCTGTATCTCGAAGTCTTTGGTACACTTGCACAAATGTTCTTCTGTCTGGTTGTACCCGTTGGCGAAATCTGTCGCGATACATTTGAGCTGCAAGATTTGAATTGTGACGAGCTTCATCGTAAACTAACATCATGTCGGCGACCTCTTGATTCGAGAACATTGTAAATAAACACGACGACGTACGCGAAGAATAACTAACTACTGTTGCCGTTTGCGATCGATTGCCTGTTCGATAAGAGTGATGAATGGCCGACGCGCTGTTGTCATGTGTATTTTAAATATTTAATATAATGAAACTTACTTACTTACTGACTACAAATTTTGGCTTAACTAAGAAAAACTTAATGCCATTTATTTGTTAATTACCTAATTTAAAAACGTTTTAGATTAGATTATAAAAAGTAGTAAGATTGTGGTGATTGTGGTCGATATAAAGCACTTAAAGTTGTAAA
Source organism: Acanthoscelides obtectus (assembly GCA_963669975.1). Classification (NCBI taxonomy): domain Eukaryota; kingdom Metazoa; phylum Arthropoda; class Insecta; order Coleoptera; family Chrysomelidae; genus Acanthoscelides; species Acanthoscelides obtectus. The sequence continues at coordinate 113,279,450 of CAVLJG010000001.1, read as the reverse complement.
CTATAAAGCCATTTAGACAAAAATCTATTGACTTTTAGACCATGGGTCATATGAACTTTTTGACTTATTTTGACCCCACCCCCTATTACCCATTTCAATAATGACTTCCATAACGTTTACACTCTGTATGTATATACGTCGAACGTGCAATAAGCAACATCGCGTAGTACTTAGTGTGCTATTAATTAAAGGAACAGCAGTTCGTACAATTCTGAAGTATTTATATTATGCTTTTTTTATAAATACGCATCTTTGGTAAAATGAATGAATTTTTTAAAAAATGTTATCAATTTTAACCGGGAACAATCCAGAACCATTCTTTTTCCTTAAAACGTTAAGATTCGAGAATGGTTACAACACGTCCTCATCGCTCCTGCAAAATGTAAAATTCGCAGATACTATCTTCTGATTTATGACGGCAGTACGAGGGATATCTTTTAAGTTTTGCATATAGAAACATAGTAGGCCTCGCGGAGCGAGCGCCAGTACTGCATCTTAACCTCACTCTTTAGTAAACTTAAATTCATAGTTTCACAACAATACGTGTACTTAGTGTTTTCACTACAGTGAATTTTTAAGTGTCACCAAATCATTAGAAAAATGGAACTCAACCGAGAACATTTTCGCGCCATAATTTATTACAACTTTCGGAGACAATTATCGCAACAAGAATGCCTTGCTGAGTTAACTCATCATTGAGGATAGACATGTGACATATCGCGAAATAGAGGCGTCCCTGAAGATCTCAAAGACTTCAATTCAAAAAATATTACATGAAGGAGTAAAAAAATTACTTTCTCGTTGGATACCCCACCTGTTGACTGAAGAGCAGAAAGCAACCAGGGTTAATTGGTGTCAAAAAACGCTTGACCATTTCAATTCCGGAAACTCAAAAAATGTGTACAGCATTGTTAGTGGTGATGAATCGTGGATTTACTATTATGAACCAGAAAATAAACGACAGCCGGCTGTTTGGGTGTTCCAAGGTGAAAAAAGGCCAACAAAAGTCATCAGTTCTCGAAGTGTTTCGAAAAAGATGGTCGCGACATTTGTGTCAAAAGCGGGTCATATTACAACAATTCCTCTTAGTGAGCAAAGAAATGTTACTGCGGATTGGTAGACCACCATTTGTTTGCCAAAAGTCGTCACCGAGCTTCGAAAAATCAACCCCGAAAGGCAGTATTTAACGGAAGAAAACGTGGAATTATTGAACCATTCTCCATATAATCCCGATCTAAGTCCGAACGATTTCTTTACGTTCCCGAAAATTAGAACCAGTCTGCGTGGTCAAAGGTTCCAGTCACTAGAAGAAGCAGTTGACGCATTCAAAAATGCCGTTTTGGAACTGCCAGCAAACGAGCGGAATAAGTGCTTCGAAAATTGGTTCGAGCGCATGCAGATGTGTATTTAATCTGGAGAATACTTCGAAAAACAATAAAGTCATTTCAAACTACCTACCGTGTTGTTTTATTTCCATATGCAAAACTTAAAGGACATCCCTCGTATATCTAATTTTTGTTCACCTTGTCTGTGTACTTTTAGCATAACCTCTCTTTGACTGAGCTATAAACTGATGATTGTACATATATCCAAACGTTCAAACATCAGGACAATAGGGGTATTCTAAAGCGCGGATATATATCACCCCTGAGCATTTTCCTATTTTGTCAGTTCTGTCACGTACATGAATAAGACTAGGTTCGAATAAGCCTCCTGCTGCTTGGTAATATTGCATGCGGATGCTGTATGCATAACAGCGTCGTGAACACAACTGGTGGTGCTTATTTTACAATTCGTCTACGGCGATTCGTACACTTCAAAGAGATAAAAGGCGGATTTCGATGGAGTCGATACCAGGTCACGAAAGCTTTTGATCGGCTGCGGCATATTGTGTGCTGTTATGTTGACTTCCATCCTAATACGACCTTCCGGAGAAGCTTTGCAGATAGGTGGTTGATTTACTCTCTGACTGCGGGATATGCGTCGTAACTGATGGGTTCTCTTCTTCATCTCATATAATTTCCAGAATGAATAAGAAATATCGGATGCGCAACTAATTTTTAGCTTTGAATACATCCTGCTGTTTTCACTTCCGCGGTGGTCGATTCTGCTAATAGATGTCACTGACGTATTACAATGCGATTTATACTAAGTGACAAATAAATCCGAACACTGAGTTTAAATGGTTTTTTTTAATAAAATTTTGTATAAGTACTTAAGTACTTAATGAAGCATAATAAGTAAATGATAAAAATTTCAAAATGATTGCACTGCTTTAAAGCGCTTTGACCTTTAATAATGTGTGGATGCACCCTGATGTGCTACGCATTCTCCAACGCGCCTAGGCATGCTTCTGATCGGGTGGTCAATGTCCTCCTGTGGTATCTCATTCCAGGCAACCACCAACTCTTCTCGAAGTGCTTCTAGAGTCTGAGGAGCACGTTGCAAATTGAGCAATCTCCTACCCATCTTATCCCACACGTGCTCAATTGGGGATAAGTCAGGAGATCTTGGTGGCCATGGTAACAATGTGACAGCATTATGTTGAAAGAAGTCTATTGTGACTCTTGCAACATGTTGGAAAGTTGGATCTGCCAGGGTGTCAAGATAGGGTAAAAGATGGGGTTCTAGAACTTCGTGGATATAACGCTGCGCGTTCATGTTACCTCTGATGAAGATTAAAGGTGACCTGGAACCATAAGCTATAACACCCCAAACCATAACCCCAACAGTGTGATGAACATGTCTTTCAACAAAAAACTGTGGATTCCTCCTTTCACCACGTCGCCTTCTAACCCTGGCATGACCATCATGCATGCCTAAACAAAATCGAGACTCGTCACTAAAGACAATACTGTTCCATTCCTGATCCCAGAGTGACCGTTGTCTGCACCACTCAAGGCGATTACGTCGGTGTTCTCGAGTTAAAGGGAGGACCCAGTGTGGCCGGTATGAAAACAAGCCAAAACTTCTCATTCGTCGGTAAACACTTCGCATGCCAATAGGTCTTCCGTGTTCTGCAAACCATTCATTTGCAATGGACCTGGTAGTGAAGAAACGGTCCCTTAAGGCCAATAATCTTAGGCGGCGATCTTCACGGTCTGTTGTTCTACGGCGGCGTCCAGTGCCCCTTGCTCTTTGCGTACGGCCTTCTCGAAGCCATGCCTGACAACACCTAATCACAGTGACTATACTTCTTTGCACTCTAACTGCAATTGCCCGAAAAGAAAGTCCAGCTTCCCGAAGTCCCACTATACGGCCCCTATCAAACTCACTAAGTTTACGAAATCGTACAGGTCTCCGTACTGTAGGCATCGTAACCGATCGTAAAGGATGTCAAGAACCAAAATCCGCCAACGTTGATTCTTTACTGCAACTGAAATATTCATTTTTAGAGCGTTAGTGAATTAAAAAAAAAGCAGTATAAAAACCGGAATGTCCAACTGATAGGGCTGAACATTTTTTCACTTGTTATTAACAGTAAGATAAATACATTCACCAACTTTTATTAAAATAAAACCATTTAAACTGGGTGTTCGGATTTATATGTCACTTAGTATATTTCTGATTCTCTACATTCAGAGCAATCATATTAGTGCTTTTAACGTTATTGCACGTTGTTCAGATGTATCATTCATACAGATGAACCAGCTGTCATTATTTAGACCTATATATTGTTTACACATGGGATGCGTTGCGGAATAACTCATAATACTTGATTATTTCAAATAGATCAACATAACATCCTATGTGTGCCATCGTGTTTACAAATTGACGAAAAGTCAAAAACAGGGAATGAGAACTATAAATGAATCATTTCGCCAAGCATCCCATGTGTGACAATATGATGACCATACTGTATGCGTGTCGGTACCAGGAAGAAGCAGAAGAAAAGTAAACGGCACTTTAAGTCTGAGAAAAATTTTTCTTACAAGTAGAACAACGTACCGGGTTTTGTTTTACTTGTACTTTGAAACATTAAAAGGCAAAGACAGATTGTGAAAAAATTAAGAAATTTTATCGTATCTGCAATGTCGACCAAAACTGTTTTCTTGTATATCTATTTTTTCTATTAAATAAGTCTCAGTACTATACCAGTTAGTTCTAGCTATAACGAAGCACCTTCGGAATTCCTATGTTACTCTATTATTTTTATTCTGCACTTTATTCATTTTTTGATTAATAACGTTACCGGGATGTACACTTTACCAGGCCATCCACAATTCAGGTTATTAAAAAATTTATAACACTCGAAATTGCAGATTATTAACAACGTTTGTATCGATATTTAATGCATTTTTTATACCACGAATCGAATGAGGAAGCTGTAAATATAAAAATTTATAGGTGTTCCTTTTAATGTAAAAATTAAATCATTATGCGCAAGCATTCGCCAAGGTACAGGGTGCGCCAGAGAAACTTACTTATTTGAAAGGTCAATAAAAACAAAATTACTTCAATTATTGTTTTATTTTTTTTTTATTCGAGAATACAATATCCCAATTTTTTTTTTCATGTAGTCTTGAAAATGACATCGGATAAATGGCGACCTCCATTGCGCATACACTGATGAAGTCGATTTTTGAAATTCGTATCCACTCTTTGCAGCATATCAATCGGTATGTTGGCAATGGCGTCGCGAATGTTGTTCTTGAGGTGTGCTATGGTCCGTGGTCGATCGACATAAACCAGAGATTTCAAATAACCCCATAAAAAGAAATCGCAGGGAGTCAAATCTGGAGATCGTGCCGGCCATTGGAGATCGCCTCTGAGAGAGATGAGGCGGTCGGGGAAATGTTGTCGCAACAAATTCATCGAGTCTCGTGCGGTGTGTGCTGTGGCTCCATCTTGCTGAAACCACACGTTCCTAACGTTCATTTCTTCGAGTCTCGGAAGAAAAAATTCCTCGATCATGTTCCTGTAACGAGCTCCATTCACGGTAACTGCGCGTCCGTTTTCTTCAAAAAAATAAGGACCAATTATTCCCATTACCGACATCGCACACCAGACTGTAACTCGCTCACAGTTAAGTGGCTTCTGGTGAAGCTCACGTGGATTCACACCAGACCAATAACGCATGTTTTGCTTGTTGACGCAGCCGGAAATGTGGAAGTGAGCCTCGTCACTGAAAAAAACGACCGCGTCTTCAGGCAGGTTGTCAACCAGCATTTCACATGCATTTTGACGGGCAACAAAATCGCTTTCAGTTAATTCTTGAACAACAGCCAATTTATAGGGATGAAAATGGAGGTCTTCATGGAGAATTCGTCGAACAGTAGTGTCAAAAATTCCCATAGCAGCTGCGTGTTTGCGAGCCGAACGCCGGGGAGAACGCACAACTGACTGCCTCACTCTTTCGACATTTTCCGGAGTTCTGATGGTCCGTTGAAGTCCATTTCTGGGTTTAGCGACACTTCCACACTCCCGAAATGAGTCAACCCACGACAGAATCGAATTACGGCCAGGAACGAGTCTGTGAGGAGGAATTTCAAAGCGAGCGCGGAAGGCACGTTGCGTAGCAACAACTGAGCGACCGTTAGAAAAGAAGCTCTCGACTGCGAAGGCCCGCTGTTCTCTAGACCAGAGCATGATGGCAACTGACTGGAGCGAGAAATAAACTTGGGAACTTCCCCCTCCAGATGCGCCGCCTCTCGCCCCTCTACCCGCCCAGCTCACCGCGCGGGAATTTTTTCAAATAAGTAAGTTTCTCTGGCGCACCCGGTATAAGTACCGCTTTTGATATCAGGGATATCTAAAAAAATGTTTACAACATATTTTTAAGTGTATCATAGGCAGGGAAGCTTTGACAGGGCTCAAAATGTCTATAACTGAGCGTGAACTTTATCTTTTTTTTGGATATGCGTGCTCCGTGGATCTATCAGCCAGGCTTCAGCCATCACGGAGACTCACATAAACTATAATACCCTACGAGGGATGCCTTTTAAGTTAATTAACCCTGGCTCCTTTCTGCTTTTCAGTCAACAGGTGGGGTATCCAACGAGAAACTAATTTTCTTACTCCTAACTATATACATACTGCACGTATTGTTGTGCAACTTTGAATTTATGTTTACTAAAGAGTGACGTTAAGCTTCAGTACTGACGTTCGATCCGCGCGGCCTACTATGTTTCTATATGCAAAACTAAAATACATCCCTCGTACTACAATTTGCGATGAATTTTGGTACTTCTTTTATAGTTTGCCGTCAACAAATCAGATATTTTTTTGATTCCTGGATACTTTTCAAACATGGAGTTGCAATGAGAATAATCTATATAAATGATATCACACAATGTTTCAGCCGATGTATCATATAGTTGGAAGTTTCGGGACTGCGTCAAAATACAATCTGATATTCGAAAACTTAAAAAAATCACATTCACGAAAAAAGAAACGTATACTAGTATGCATATCAGGTAGGGAATGTCAATATTAATGCTGTGTGCAATATTTGGGACCCGAGTTTCAGACTAGATACCGAATGGAGCCTTAATAGCAATGTAGACGAAACCATAAATAAAACGAATGAGATGCTTGGCTTTATTAGAAGACGCTCTAGATACTTCAACAGCCCTGCTACTCTGTTATCACCATATTATGCGACGAAGTTCACATGAGGGGAATTGAGTCTGTCCAGCACAACGAATTCGGACTAGGCTAGAAGAAGCAAAGCCCATATGATGTTAACCGACTGTTTGTTAGCAACATCAACAGATTACTGTTTACTCAAAATTTGACCTTGAACGAAAATGGTATACCTTTCCCCGAGTAAACATCTGCTTTTATCGCACTTAATCTTCACCATCTTCGAGAACAGCCCAAAATGCTATATATTCCACTGAAATGTTTCAGACTCCTCAAAACTCTGTGAAAATATCACGGAAAACACACGTAAACATGACAATAAGCAAAATAAAGCTTTCCCTCAATGTCACAAAGCCGCAGCATAAAACACCAGCCCGGCTGTTCTTAATTTGCCACCACAGCGTTGCCACGTTTAGTATGCATATAATAGTTTTTCAGAAAATATCACCGGAATATAACAATATATATTTCTTAATTGTCCTCGGTGCTTGTGAGTTCGAAACCAGAATAAGAATAGCTCAAGACGCTTCGGAAATCGCTGTGATTTTTATTTTGTGAAAAGTTATTTGTTTTAGTTTTTGCGTGTTCCGTGAAATTGGTACGTTTTGAAGCTATGATGAAACTGCATCAGCTAGTGGAAACATTATAATATGGAATAAATTCGGGTACTGAAACCAAAGACGTTCTATTCGGTGCAGGTGTTACAAACAATTCATAATTGTACATACACATGAGCTGTACTATTTGAAAATACAACATATTGGAGAGAAATTAATACTCTTTATTTACTTATCACCACGTATAACATTTTACGATTATTTTTGCACTGCTCAGTGCTATCGTCTTTCGATTGCGTGAAGGCAGTTGTTTATTTTGAACAAGATATGGCAACACCGCAGAAAACTGGTAGCCACTCAAGTTTGTGTGTCGCTCTAGATGATTGATAAAAACAAATTCTTCATCTTCTATCCAAGTATTCGAATTCGTTGGTCCAGCATAAGTTCTTACGAATTCTAGCTTAGAAGGCGAGCATCATTGTCCATAGTCACGATTATAGCTTGGTAGTGGAACCATTTCAACCTCTTGCCCCTGTCTAAGAGAAGAGTATTACCTGATTCAGGTTTTCTTCCCATAATCTTGAACAATCAAATTGACTGCGTTTAGCTTTTATCAAAAATCATATAATGTACCGATAAGAGTGAATCCTAGACACGGTATATACTTCAATATTATGTTTGCAGAACTAATGTTGATCTAAACACTCAACTGGTACAAATGCAAAGAAATCTGAACAAGTACAGTAAATTTGCTGATAGTTTAAATACTTGATAAAAACAGAATATTAGTCACTTCCTACTAAGCTACGTTCCCATTTTCTATTTTGTGTTTCTCGTTACTGAATTGAATATTATATCATTGTATGAGCCCCTTCCCACTTCAGTTGGCCCACTTCAAGATTTGTACCAAAATATGCCTTTATAAACTAAACATGACGAAACTATTTACTTCTAAAACAATTTATTTTCTCAAAAACATTTTAGATACACTCTAGTCGTAAAAATACATATTTGGAATCACTTAGACCTATAACTAATAGAACATGTGAACAAATAAACAATGTGCGAATAAACGCGCGAAGTTAACAAAGCAACAATTGAAGATTACCATTGGGTAACATCACCTTTATTTTTTATTACGGCTGAAATTCTTTGGGGCATAGTGTTAACCAAGTTTTGGCAAAAATTTGGCGTAAAACAATCCCATATTTCTTGAAGCTTTTGTCTCAGTTCGGTGATTGTGCGAGCAGTATGTTGTCGTAGAACCTTTTTCATCTCGTGCCACAAAGTTTCAATAGGTGACAGATCTGGACTGCTAGAAACCCATTTCAAAAGTGGTACATTATTTTCTTCCATCCATTTTATAGCCTTTTTTGAGGTATGGCACGCTGCACCATCTTGCTGAAACACAAAATCTTGGCCGGATGTCAAACATTCTTCCATCACTGGTAAAAGCAATTATTCTAAAATTGCCAAATATTTGTTTGTATCCATATTTCCATCAATAAAATTGAGTTTTCCTACTCGTTACGTGTCAGGATGGAACTATTATATTCGAATCAAAGGCCAAGGCGGAAGTGCTAGCCAAGATCTTTGCTGCCAACTCCACATGGACGTCCCCACCAACGCCCAAGTGCCGTCAATTCAAAGGGTTCCCCACACTATGCGGGAGGTAACATTCAGGCATAAGACCGTAAGACGAGTGCTCTTGTCGCTCGACATCAACAAAGCTTCTGGTCCGGACTTGATTCCTGCCATTGTACTGAAGAGATGTGCAGCGGAGCTTGCTCCAGTTCTTTCGCGTCTCTTCCAGATATCTTATGATCCGGCACCTTCCCAGAAAACTGGAAATTTGCTCATGTACAGCCCATCCCAAAAAAGGGATCTAAAACCGACCCTTACAACTACAGGCCTATAGCTCTGCTTTCTGTTATAAGTAAAGTGATGGAGAGGTGCATAAATCGCGAGCTTCTGGACTACCTCGAACGTCTCAGCTTGATTAGCGACAGGCCAGTACGGTTCCGGCACCAACGATCCACAGGGGACCTCCTAGCTTACGTCACGCAACTGTGGAGTAAACTCATCCAGTCTCATGGTGAGGCTCATGTCGTGCTCTTGACATCACGAAAGCGTTCGATCAGCTGTGGCACGCTGCCCTCTTAAGCAACTTCCATCTACGGCCACCCAGAAAAGCTTTGCAGATGGGTGGCTGACTTTATCTCTGACCGCAAGATATCCGTCGTAATTGACGGATTCTCCTCTTCCATCCCCAACGTCAACGCGGGTGTTCCCAGGGATCGGTCTTGGCTCCAACACTGTTTCTCTTACATGTCAACGACCTCCTTTCCTGCACGATCAACTCAATCCACAGCTTCGCTGATGACACCACTCTACATGCAGGAATTCAGAGTGACAAGCCGATCTCTGCCGCTGAGCTGGAAAAAAGAAGACTAGCGACGACTTCTTCTCTGACAAGAGACCTGGAGGCTATCAGTGCTTGGGGACGCAACAATCTTGTACAGTTCAATGCTTCCAAAACACAGTACTGTACTTTGACGAACAAAAAGCGTCCTAGCGCTCATACAGTTTCGATGGACGGTCGAGTTCTACCAAAGAGCCATTCATTTCGGCTGGTCGGAGTCCAGATCACCGAGGACCTGATCTGGCACGAACACATCTCTTCAATAGCTGCAGCTGCTGGGAAAAAGCTAGGCTATTTGTTTAGGGCTAAGAAGTACTTTTCTCCGCATGACCTTCTCACTCTATACAAGGCCCAGATAAGGCCTAGCCTCGAGTATTGCTCACACATTTGGGGTGCTGCCGCCCCGACTACATTGTCCATGCTCGATGCTGTCCAGAGGAGGGCGGTCCGACTGATCGATGACTCTTCTCTAACAGACAGTCTCGGGATTCTTTCGCACCGGCGGGCCGTCGGCGATCTGGCTCTTTTCTATCGCTACACCAACGGACTTTGCTCCTCAGAGCTCTCTTCCATGATGCCGCCGCGCGATGTGCCTG
>CAVLJG010000001.1:113248702-113268790 GCA_963669975.1 Acanthoscelides obtectus | reverse complement strand
CGTTGCCGCGTTTTTTAGTTTTTAGGTAAACGTACTTTATAGTATTGTTCGAAGTTATCGTCGTTTGATTCAAAACACAGGTGCGTGCACGACGTAGCCAAGCATCGGTGCAGGCTTTGAGAATGGAGTCCCTCCCCCGAATGAATGCACCAGCTTGTTCAATTCTGAGACGAAGTTCGTCAACCGTATGCACTTCAGTTTCGTACACTAAGCGTTTCATTTCTCCCCAAAGAAAAAAATCACATGGTGTTAAGTCTGGAGATCGCGAAGGCCACGCCACGGGTCCATTACGTCCGATCCACCTATTCGGCAATAATTCATTTAAAAGCTCACGCACTTCGCGTCTAAAATGGGGCGGTGCACCATCGTGCAGAAACCACATTGATTGTCTTACACTTAATGGCACATCTTCTAACAAGGAAGGCAAATAGGTATTGCATCCCATCCAATCTATTTGGGAATAAATGGTCCAATGAGCATACCGTTCACCGTGTCAGCCCAAACATTCACCGAAAATGTTTGTTGAAAATGTGCCCGACGGACTGCGTGCGGATTTTCCTGACCAAGCATGAGTGTTGCGAAAGTTATTCACCCCATTACGCGTGAACGTAGATTCGTCTGTCACTAATATGCACTTCAAGAAGTCCGGATTATTGTCATGTTGATGTAACAACCACTCACAAAACCGCACTCTTGGTGGAAAATCGTCAGGTTGAAGGGCGTGTACACGTTGGACGTGAAACGGATACAGCCCCTCTTTACGCAGCGTTTGCCACACTTTAGTTTTTGATACCTTGCACTTCTCTAGCCACGTCTCTGGTGCTTGTTGAGGGATTCTCGTCTACGCGATTACCTCTACACGCGTGACCGTAACCGTCAGTTGACGGTTGCATACTCACCTGACACACTGACCCCGACCCAGTTCTGTCGTCTGGTTGAGCCAGTGACCTTGTACCACTCGGGGATGTCGCGGGTCGCGGCTACAGGACGGTATTCAGATATTTTTGATGTTGCAGAGCCCTTTATCTCGGTTTCCTTAAGACTTTGGTGTATATGGTACTAAGAAAAATTGCTTATGTTTTCAAGATCTACACGTCGTGTAAAGGAAAACCCCAACTTTGCGGACACCCTGTATATGTCTTAGAAACATATCGAAGTCACGGTTCCTTAATTGAAGATAGATGATCTTGAGCCAAGATCACTCTTTTTTGTGTGCACTAGCATAGTGTACAAGGCACCCATCATGTAACCACATCCTTCTTCTTGTCTCAAAAGGCACATCTTCCAAAAGAATGGGTAGATGGTTTTGCAAAAAAATCTACATAAATTTAAAATTTTAGGATCATTTGACCATTCAGTCTGGTACATTTTTTCCGCAGTAATTAGTCAAACTTAGTAGAGTTTTTCACATTTAACCAAAATGTACTATTTTTTTAGCATACCGTGCTAGCTCTCAATGAAATGAATACTCGGTTGTAGTCAACCAACTATAAATGGTAGCCCAGGAAAACAAACATAAGTTTGAAGTCCTTTATAGCCATAACGGGCGAAAAGTAGGGATTTTTTGAAAAAGCTTAAAACTGGCAATTACTCGAAAATTAGAAAACGTTTACTAAGGTCAGGTTGATTTTATCTGATTGATCTGCAGCCAACCTACCTCCCGTGACACTCTTGCATTTTATTTCTGGGACACCCTGTATATTGAACACCGGAAGGTATTGAGATGAACAAAAAATTACTCCAAAGTTATATATTTTGCATCGACCTGAATGACAAAGTTACAAATGTTTTCTTATATATTCAAATTGCTGTAGATGATTCGAGCCCCTTCTCACTTCAGTTGGTCAAACTATTGAAATCTTCGTTTTTTTCTTATCAAACACAAATAATAAAAATGTAGCAGGGTGTTATAGGTTTAAAATATTAACAATGAATATTTTGATAATACATAGTAGAAAACACCAACTTTATCACTCCCTAATCAAATTTGCTGTGAAAAATAAAAGCCATGACAATTGTTTTTACTAATCACAGATGTCAGAATACGTTTAAAATAGTCTTGGGTAGTTAAGGTTTTCAAAATGGGTAGAGGAAAGGTTATTAGTGAGAAAATTTGGTTACTGATAATAAATTTTTTTAATTCTGGGAAATCAAACTCAGAAATTGCAACTTTGTTAGTCTTATTGCGGTACAGTGTGAGAAATATTGTTAGAAGATATAACCCAACTGGTTCAGTTAATATTAAGCCACGATATGTGAAAAAAGTAATATCACAAATGCCCACCGAAGAGCATTAAGAAGAACAATCGTGAAAAACAGGCGTGCCAATTATTTACAATTAAGTGCTCTGTGGAGTGACGCTGTTGGAAGGAGAATTTAGAGGTGCACAACTCATCGAGAGGCCCACAAACTGGGATTTAGCACTTGCAAGGTAAGTTTTTGTTACAAAAAAAAGTGAAGTAAAAACCCTAAAGTTGCACAACTTGTTCATAGGCCAAAGAAAAGTAACTATTAACTCCACTGCAAAAGAAAAATCAGCTCAGATGGGCTAAAGAACATAGACAATGGACACCTTAACAATGGTGTGCAATAGAATGGAGTGATGAGGCCCGTTTCGAAGTTTGTGTTGGGGACAGTCGCAGTAGAGTTATTCGCAAAAATGTGAAGCATTCCATGTGGACTCTCTGAAGAGAAAAGTGAAATTTCCAGCATCCATTATGGTCTGGGGCAGTATGTCATCAAAAGAAGTAGGAAAACTTCATTTTATTGATGGAAATGTGGATACAAACAAATATTTGGCAATTTTAGGAGAATCGCTTTTACCAGTGATGGAAGAATGTTTGTCATCCGGCCAAGATTTTGTGTTTCAGCAAGATGGTGCAGCGTGCCATACCCCAAAAAGGCTACAAAATGGATGGAAGAAAATAATTTACCACTTTTGAAATGGGTTTCTAGCAGTACAGATCTGTCACCTATTGAAACTTTGTGACACGAGATGAAAACATCCTGCTAGTACAATCACCGAACTGAGACAAAAGCTTCAAGAAATATGGGATTGTTTTGCACCAAATTTTTGCCAAAACTTGGTTAACACTATGCCCCGAAGAATTTAAGCCGTAATAAAAAATAAAGGTGATGTTACCCAATGGTAATCTTTCAATTGTTGTTTTGTTAACTTCGCGCATTTATTCGCACATTGTTTATCTGTTCAGATGTTCTATTAGTTATAGTCTAAGTGATTTCAACAATGTATTTTTTACGACTAGAGGATATCTAAAACGTTTTTGAGAAAATAAATTGTTTTAGAAGTAAATAGTTTCGTCATGTTCAGTTTATAACAGGCATATGTTGGTACAAATCTTGAAGTGGGCCAACTGAAGTATTTAGACATATTTGTTCACTCCAGATAAAACAATGTTGCTTGGTATCCGACCGTTTTCATTGTGGGATTAAAATTAAAAACATCCTGCAGCTTAGCGTTATGATTTCTTAATACCAAGAGCAATCTTACCATGAAACTAGATGAGCTTACTCCACAGTAGCATGATAAAAGCTAGGAGCTCCTCCCTGGCTCTGTGGTACAGGAAATCATACTGCCTATCGCTAATCGTATTGGGTCGAAATATCGACAATAATAATGCAAATTTGAGTCAAGTCGATCGCTGGCTATATAATGGAGAAGCCTAAATGCCAAGGCGCCACAGTTGGTATGAGAATCCCAAAGAAACTTAGTTAATCAGATTTTTGAACTGCGTAAGGTTGCCAGAACTGGGAAAAGCCTCTTCTCGCAGACTGTTCCACGATGTCGACACCCTAGAGACGAAGGAGCGGTCTTATCGACCAGTTCTCGATACAAAGAGATCGACACACCGGTAAAGATTGGCTTGTCGATTTGAATTACTTCATGTAGAGTGTTGTCATCAACGAAGCTGTGGATTGGATTGATCGTATATGAAAGGAGGTGATATGTTAGAGAAACAGTGTCGGAGCCAAGACCGATCCCTGGAGAACAGCCGCGTTGACGTTGTGCAACGGCTAGCATATTGATTTTGGTACGAACTCTTCAGCAATTCGGTTAATTGTGGACTAAATACTTGTTCGCCAAACGTCAAAGGCCAAGGTCATTCTGGGCTACCCAATATTCAGAATCACTAGCTCATTGGTGGTCGACTTGCTTAGACGAACTGTCGAGGCAACATAAATATTTGCACTAATTTTGTATATTGTGTAGCGGAATGTACGCATTTGACATAAGCACCAACATAGCGTAAAAGCTCACGAGAAAACAAACAACAATATATCATTTTGTTAGCCACAATTTCGCCCACAATGTAAGCATACGTTCTGTTTCCCACTTGTCGCCCAGTTAAAACGTGTATATCAAAAAAGGGAAAAAGCGGAGTTTTCCCGGAATTATTAATGCCGCTGAAAATATGGAGGCATATTTTCTACGAGAATGTGAGTCGTTTCGAACAAAAGAAGTCTGCAAAGTTGTTTTAGTGCTACCAGCATATAGCAAAACGGTGCTCGGTAAACGTCCTGTTAGCGCGCTGTTATAGGAGTAGTGCGGATATACTCACCGGAATAATTTTGAGAAAGAAAGAAAACTTCAACGAGGTACACACCGTTCTATGGCTTTCACTCTATATAGTACAGGTACATAATATCTCAGGATAAATAATGTATGTTTGGTTCCCAACGCTGTCACGTGCTTTTTAGCAATGATCAGTAAGAACTTGGCCTAGTCATTTTGAGACAGGTAACGGAAAGCACTTTAGCAAATAACGTATGTCCTTTATGGTTTTTTTTTAAAATTGAAGCGAATAAATGTTGTGCCAAAACGTTTATGGTACCACTACACCAAGGAGGATTGCGTATTGGACCGTTATGAAACTGTGTGAGGTTTAGGTATCTACTTTAACCGACAACTCACCTTCAATGATCATATACTAAGTGACATATAAATCATGTTCACCCAGTTTAAATGGTTTTATTTTAATAAAATTTTGTATAAGTACTTAATGAAGCATAATAGGTAAATGATAAAAATTTCAAAATGACACTGCTTTAAAGCCCTTTGAACACCAACTCCTCTCGAAGTGCTTCTAGAGCCTGAGGAGGACGTTGCAAATTGAGCAATCTCCTACCCATCATATCCCACACGTGCTCAATTAGGGATAAGTCGGAAGATCTTGGTGGCCATGTGACATCGTAATGTTGAAAGAAGTCTATTGTGACTCTTGCAACATGTGGTCGGGCATTATCTTGTTGGAAAGTTGGATCTGCTAGGGTGTCACGATAGGGTAAAAGATGGGATTCTAGAACTTCGTAGATATAACGCTGCGCGTTCATGTTACCTCTGATGAAGATTAAAGGTGACCTGGAACCATAAGCTAGAGCACCTCAAACCATAACTCCAACAGTGTGATGAACATGTCTTTCAACAAAAAACTGTGGATTCCTCCTTTCATCACGTCGCCTTCTGACCCTGGTACGACCATCGTGCATGCCTAAACAAAATCGAGACTCGTCACTAAAGACAATACTGTTCCATTCCTGATCCCAGAGTGACCGTTGTCTGCACCACTCAAGGCGATTACGTCGGGGTTCTCGAGTTAAAGGGAGGACCTAGTGTGGCCGGTATGAAAACAAGCCAAAACTTCTCATTGGTCGGTAAACACTTCGCATGCCAATAGGTCTTCCGTGTTCTGCAAACCATTCATTTGCAATGGACCTGGTAGTGGAGAAACGGTCCCTTAAGGCCAATAATCTTAGGCGGCGATCTTAACGGTCTGTTGTTCTACGGGGGCGTCCAGTGCCCCTTGCTCTTTGCGTACGGCCTTCTCGAAGCCATGCCTGACAACACCTAACCGCAGTGTCTACACTTCTTTGCACTCTAACTGCAATTGCCCGAAAAGGAAGTCCAGCTTCCCGAAGTCCCACTATACGGCCTCTATCAAACTCACTAAGTTGACGAAATCGTACAGGTCTCCGTACTCTAGGCATCGTAACCGATCGTAAAGGATGTCAAGAACCAAAATCCGCCAACGTTGATTCTTTACTGCGGCTGAAATATTCATTTTTAGAGCGTCAGTGAATTAAAAAAAAGCAGTATAAAAGCCGGAATGTCCAACTGATAAGGCTGAAAATTTTTTCACTTGTTATTTACAGTAAGATAAATACATTCACCAACTTTTATTAAAATAAAACCATTTAAACTGGGTGTTCGGATTTATATGTCACTGTAAAATGAGTTCTCTATTTTTTAGCCTGATGAGTTCAAAGCTTGAATACAGGTCTCTTATATGGAGCAATATTGCTAAACAATATGTTGATGCTATCGATAAAGTATGTCAGCTTTAAAACAGATGAAATATACCCTTCAAGAAGATCCGACCTACAAAGTTTGATTTTCAATCTTCAGATCAGCGATAGAACATTTTATACAAATTAATGCAGTTACAATTTGTAACGACGCCAATAACACTGCGACTGCAGTTTTGATGACATAAGGAGTAGGTCGCGTTTTCTAAGTTAAAACTTATCGTCTTTGTATATGTACATATACAGTTAGGAGACAGTTCTCTTTAGGACAGCGATATTGTATAGATTTTAATGTTTTTAATCCAAGTTTCAAATATTCACAGAATATTTGTGCCTGTTTTCTTTAAGAATCCATATTCCGAGAAGAAGTTCTCACCTACTGAGGTCGCCTATACCATCATTGTAACCACGAACTCAAGGACTTTCTCTGTGTGATGGTTACATAGTCGACTGAATGCTTGAGATTAACAGTTTTAAGAGCTCCCCCATAGCTTATTTCTTGCCACTGCATCAAAGATAACTGTCTCATAACTAGTTATTGATCGGCAATTACTATCCTCAACCCTACAGAAAAAACAGACAACTTATATTTCTATAAATTGCTCTATTATGCTGGGCAATAAACGCTTATTATAATTAGAATATCAGTGCCGTAGGTTATTATTTCACAATTTTGAAGAACTTTGGTCGAATTTGAGGTATATAGTGTCAATAGTAGTGGTCCTAAAGCCGAAACCTTGCGGTACGCCTGATTTTATAATCTCACCTGACGGAAACTGAAGCTTTCAACTTCTAACAATTGAATAGTACCGAAAAAAAAATCAGTCTAATCAATTCTGTTTTAACAATAAGAGCTCATTGTTAATTGTATCGGAAGTTTTTGAAAATCAAGAAGCAACAAAAGTGTAGCATAGCCTATTATCGCAGACTGCTTCCACTAATTGAAGCCAGACGTGACAGTGACGGCAGCGCCGGCACAATAGAAAAGTGTTGCGTGTGTGAATCCACCTGACACAAAAGGAATCCGCAAAAGCTTCTCCGGAATACGACAGCGTACTACAAAACGTTACATCTCGAAGTAATCCAGGGGAAGCGGCAAAGAAAGGAAAACCTGCGTTGGAATCTTCGGCGCCGAGTTGCCATTCTTTGATATTGTTACACTGGGTCCATTGTGTTCTGTTGGACTGTTTGGAATATGACGTGTGCAGTGGTATGGTCGGCCGCGATCTCAGGAGGACTTTGATCTGATATTGACGGTTCTGTACGTGCAAGCATTTACCATTTTAGCGAAAACAATTGACGAAGCTTTGTGAGAATCATTAGTGCACATCATGAATAAACTCAGATTGCAGCAATGAGCCTGCCCATACAGAGTAGCCCCATTTCCGTGGAGCTCTGGTGTAAAACGTGATTATAATAGCTCTTGATATGCACTTACGAGTATATACTACATATACCATAACTTTTTTCTTCACATGACTTTGAGCTATCACACCTGTTCAATTAGGTTGGTAATGGTCTATAAACACACCAAAAATGTTCCAGTCACTGATCTGTCAACTGTCAGCTAATGTCAATCTTCATGCTGTTTATGCTTCCGATGGTTTCGTCCCTTGCGGCATTTGTAAGGTATAGTCAACGCCAAACAAAGTGGCGTGCACGTCATCACGATAAAAATTCCCCGACCTAATGCCTAGGTTTCTATCACAACAAATTGCTCTATTGCAGTTTCATATTAATGTGATATATAAATTGTAAAATGGTCATTACTCTCTTATTATGGTTAATAGTCATATAAACATTGTTATTAAAATATCACATAAGTTGCTTTCTGATAAATTTAGACGCATTATGCGAAATAAAATGTTTTGCAAAGCTCCAATCACTTATCGACTTGTAAACGCACTAAACCGATTTCGCAGCGTTGACACATTGTCACCTTGAAACTTATTTAAACTGGGAACTGACATTTGTATTAATTTTGACACTGAATCAATTTGTGGCATTTCAAATCTTTATAAATCCTTTGGCCCCGCATACTGTAAATCAACAACTGTTTGTTTCAAAACACAATTATTCATTTTACGAGTAGATAAAGGCAATTTTGGTATATAAAGATGCCCTAACAGTTAAATAGTCGGTGTAAGGAACTCGTGGCCTCGTTAATGCACTACTTTGAGCAAGAAAGGGACAAACAACGGGCCTTTGTTGCCTTTAAATGCTGTTCAAGAGGTAGGTTACTAATAATTATATGTAATGTATATTAATAATAGTGAAATTTTATTTCATTTTTGTAGCGTGTTGCTGCTGCTTTAAAAATTAGTTTAAGGACAGTTAGTCGTATTTCCGAGGGTGTGAAAGTGATGCAAATTTAGAATCGCCCAAGAAAAAGCGGAGTTATATTAAACGTGTAACCAACACAGCGACATTGG
Source organism: Acanthoscelides obtectus (assembly GCA_963669975.1). NCBI lineage: Eukaryota > Metazoa > Arthropoda > Insecta > Coleoptera > Chrysomelidae > Acanthoscelides > Acanthoscelides obtectus. Next base: position 113,260,034 of record CAVLJG010000001.1, on the reverse strand, counting down.
ACACAAGTGCCATTCGAGAAGTGAGCTATAATATGTATCACAAAAGTAAGATCTTATTATAATAACTTATCAGAAATTTGCATTAATTTGTTAACTAAATTATAATGTCATATTACACATGGTTTCAGAAGAACAAGTTACGATACAAACTTTATGGTCTCGATTAAGAGATAGGGCATTATTTGATGGTATTGCCACGTCTTTAAGGCGGTTGCTTAGAGATCTTGGATTTAAGTGGCTTAAGGAGAATCCGCGACGAGGGCTCATGGAACTACCAAGTATAGCTTTGAAAAGGGTGGAATTTCTAAGGCAATACAATCAAGCCAAGGTTGAGGCCTTATACCAGTTGTCTTCCTCGATGAAACTTGGATATTTCAAAATGGGACCATAGGTCGCTCGTGGCAAAATGGAAACCAAAAAGCGTGAAAGCTATTAAAACAGATCGTAAAAGGTATGTACTTTTACACAATTTGCACTATAAATTTTAAAACTAATATATTTTAGATACATTATATTACATGCTGGAAATGAAAATGGGTTTATTGAGGGTAGTGAAGCGATATTTTCTTCGAAAACAAAATTGAGCGATTACCATGGAGAGATGAACCAGGACAATTTTTTGAAATGGTTTCAACATCAGTTATTAGAAAAATTGAGAGTCCATCTATGATTATACTGGATAACGCCCCTTATCACAGCATGATATTGAACAAAGTGCCCAACAATGCATGGACAAAAAAAAATATCCAAGACTGGTTGACAAATCAAAACATACCATTTTTAAACACAATGTTTAAAACAGAGCTATTGAGTATTGTTGCTCGGTACATAATGCTTCTTAATTATATATATTTTGGTCGACAGTTTATATTTCTTTTGTTTATTCCTATTCTTAAAATAACTGCTTTTTTAGAAACAAACCACCTAAAATATACGTGATTGATGAATTGGCGGAACAACATGGGCACAAAGTTCTTCGTCTGCCTCCTTACCATTGTATATTTAACCCTATTGAGTTAATTTGGGGCATAGCAAAAGGTTACTATAACAGACATATTGGTATAGATGGTAACAGTGAAAAAGACTGTTTGGATATGTGGAACGAGGCTCTACAAACGGTTACCCCAGACATGTGGAAAAATAGTGTTCGACATACTGAGCAAGAAATTTTTAAATGGTATGAAAGAGAACGAATTTTTGATCGACCAGACATCGAACCTTTAATAATCAACTTTGAGAGTGATGAAGATTCAGATTCAGACAGCGCTGAAGAAAGAAACTCCGACTAACTTTATTGTACAGAAAAAGCTTACACCAGTAGCTTACCTAATTTTAGAATGCATTTTTCTGTATGAATTCTGTAAAATAAATACCATGCATAAAATTTGGAGGACCCCATTTGGATTTTTTATTCAGTACCTTTAAGCTATCAATTAATATGGTAGTTTCATAGTGTCATCTGATCAATAATTGTCATACTTAATGATTATGCAAGTACAGATCTATAATTTTATTATACTATTATTTTTGTTCTCATTTGAGGTTAATATTGCTTATAAACCTAGATATGTAAATAATAAATTTATTATTTTACAAAAAGTTTGGCAACAATGTAAATTTTTCAACACACCCACCTTGATGACGTGCACACCACTTTGTTTGGCGTTGACTATAGTAAGGTTATTCACGTTGTAAGAAATCAAAAAACTGTCAGTCTAAAAGTCAAATTTGTTTGTTCCTTTCTTGACACATAGCTATGTGTATTTTATTATTTAACTGCTGCTATTACCAGCTTACTGAGCGTTCTCATTCACTTAGTGAATAACATTTAGCAAAAATCTCGTTTCCTTTTGTAAGTACTTTAAGGTCAATTAGTCAAATGTAGTTGCAATTTTATAGATGTTTATGTAGCTCCTGACGATGATGACATAAGTATCGAAAGCTAGGGAATAAAGTTCCAAAAGTACACTTTGTACTCTCACGTAACTAGTCGTTGACGACAGTGCTTATGTCCTACGTTATACTATATAATATTACCTCACGAAATCAAGATGCCTCGTAACATTAGACTCAAAGCATAATGCTTGTATATACAGTTGATACCGCGTCCATCTCGTATGTGCACATCACATCACCTGATACATTTTCTTCCTTCGAATATAGCGACGCTGCAATAACTCGAGATCGAGAGCGTCAGCGATGCAGTTATATGCATATAGGGTTTGTTGCACGAAAGAGGGGGACCCACAGCCGAGATACGATTCGCGTCTGTAAATATTCTTCTAAGTTTTAAGGGCGAAATTTGTGATGATAAGTGCGTAGCATTACCGGGGTTGGACATGAGTTAATAAATTAATACAAAACAATTAAGCACAGCATGAGGGAATTCCACTTTGTGTGAAAATTTAATCCAAATCCTAGCACTTTGCAAGGTACAATACTTCCTCCACCAGTAGGCGTGTGACATCGACGCAGCGATATGCATATAGAGGGTAGATAATGGTGCCCCAATTCAGACCCGTCTCCTAGACGAACCCTGGGTTTTCTGGGGTTACTGACAGAAATCTACCACTCCCTTTTGGATCGCACAGACACCTAGCTTCGTATGTTTGACGTTATCGACTTTGTATGAACGTTTTTCTGACAATCTCCTACGTAATCATTCCCTGAACTTGGACAAGAAATTTTAACGACACCCTGAAGAGCATTTGTTCTACTCATTTTCATACATGAGCTGATGACGTGACGACATGCCACCGTTGAGAAAGAGCTAACGTAGAGTGTAGTCACATACCCTTATGATAAAATAACGTCTGCCTTACTCCTAAAACCACCATACTACATTTCCCAGACTCTGTGTTTATATCCTACTCCCGACGGTCCAGTAGCACGCTACTAAGGTTTAAATCTTTCGGGAGGAGCAACGGGAGGAAATTAATGCTGCCGGCCAGTCGGACACTCGACTGGTCCAGCTATATTTTATGTGCTCCCTGGAAAGGCCCGAGAGCTTTCAGGGAAGGTCAGATAACGAGCATGTGTGGATGAACTGCATGATGTCTAGATCGAGTCTGGCTTGAGTATCTCGCAACCGCTGTCATTAACCCAGAAATTACTGGACTACAGCCTTTAATACCTCCGTACTTATGGCTTAAAAATAACTTGTACAAAGAAAATGGCAATCTCTCACTCAACGATTCCTAACGGGTGATTTTTAAGAGGTATAGGATTTGATTTTCAAAAAAAACACAGAAAGTTTGAAAAAACGATTAAATCTTTATTTGAGCCGATAGAACGGTCGATATAATTTATTGTTTAAAGATTATTTCATGTAAATGCTGGCCGCGGCTCCGCTTTAGATGGACAATGCGCAAGGTCCAATTTTGGCACACTCTCTCCAACATATCGGCGGTACCTCACAAATAAATGCTTTAATATTGGATTCCAGTGCGTCAATCGTTGCTGGTTTATCGCTGTAGAGATTAGCCTTAACATGGCCCCAGAAGATATAGTCCAACGGCGTTAAATCACACGATCTAGGCGGCCAATTGACGGGCCCCAAACATGAGATAAACTGTTCACCGAACTCGCCCTCTCAATAGTGCCATTGTTTCGTGTGCGGTGTGGCATGTGGCACCGTCTTCTTGAAACCACATGTCAGCCAAGTCCAGCTCTTCCATTTTGGGCAAAAAAAAGTTTGTTATCATCGCACGGAAGCGCTCGCCATTCACAGCTACGTTCCGGCCATTGTCGTCTTTGAATAAGTACGGCCCGATGATGCCACCGGCCCATAATCCACACCAAACAGTCATTTTTTTCGGGATGCACTGGCAGCTCTTGCAATGCTTCTGGCTGGTCTTCACTCCAGATGCGGCAATTTTGCTTGTTAACGTACCCATTCAACAAGAAATGCGCTTCGTCGCTGAACACAATTTTTCGATAAAAATGTGGATCTTCCTCCAACTTTACCAGCGCCCATTCACCAAATGGGAGGTCATGTGGCTTCAATTCTTGCACCAGCTGTATCGTATAAGGTTTTACACCCAAATCCTGTCGCAAATTTTCCACGTAGTAGAGTAACAGAGGCCCAATTGCTTGCGAACGGCGGCGAATCGACATTTCACGGTCATCACTAACACTGACGGATACAACCGCAATATTTTCTTCAGTCCTCGCTCTACGTCAGCGTGTTGGTGGTTTAATGTCCAATAATGTAAAACTGGGTTCGAAATTTAGTCACAAGCTTCCGAATCGCTCCATCAGTAGGCCGACCAAATTGCCCATAAATTGGAAGCAGTGCTCGATGCACTCTCTTAACCGAGCATGAATTTTATAGTAAAATTCAATAATTTGCAAGCGTTGTTCGTTTCGTAAGTCGATTTTTGTTAAATTATAGACCAAACTGAACAAGTTTGACAATGACACAAGACACGATTCACGCCTCATCTGTCAAAAACAGTGTTGCCTAGCAAAAAAATCACCCATTATTTTGTGGAATTGTCTCTGTCTGGACGTGAGTATGTCTCTGAGGTCGAGGTAACGCTGTCACTTATTATCAATACATTCGATGCTCAGGCGTGGACACGCCAGTCGACAGCTAGGCAGATCGTATTCTGTCTCTGAAGTGTATCGTGGAGCGCGGTTCCGGAAGATAACAAACTTAGTTTCAGATATTTATAACAGGTTTTTTGTTATTCCGCAGTTCAGAGTCGTCAAATGCGTTCCTTCAATCTATCCATGGAAGTATCCATTTTGTGGTCCCACAAATGTTTCTCTCTTATTTATTTTATCTGTCCACGAACTGAAGATGACACAACTTTCAATCAGAAGCTTCTTCATGGATGTCGATTTGAACTCGATCGTGACCATGTGAATTGATCTCGACTTTCGCTGGTTCACTATCCACTTCCTGGTGTTTTCTTTACACCGCTATTAAATGCAGCATTCTAATGCTGCTGTCATTTAGGAGGATATCTGCATGACGACTTATTACTGATTCTACCATTTGTCAGTCGTTTTCAATATTTAGGAATATGAAGATCAGTTGTCGAATTGACTTGACTAACAAAGTACACGTTTAAATGATGTTCACCATTTAACTAGGTGACTATTTCTTATCAATGTTTGCCTAAGGGACGAAAAGCTACTTATCAATAGAGTATTGTGATCAGTATTGGTGATCTCTGGGGTTAGCAGTGAAAAAAAATAACTTGCACGATGCTGGCAAAAGGTTGCACTCATAATGCTGCTTCTGTTATTGGGATACAGACAACCTCATTTATTGTGTAATGGATAACATGCAGACTAATGAAGACATAACACATGTTTCACCATAACTCACTAGAAGACCACCACTTCACCGAGTTACCAGGGCGAACTCATATATTGATTATACAGAGGTGCCGTTGAATGGCCCCTAAGATCGACAGATTTATCACCTTTGGATTTCTTTATGTGGGGTCATTTAAAAAGCAAAATCTAGGCTACTCAGCCAACATCATTAGAAGACCTCGGCAAAGAATTGTGAATGAGTGCCAATTTTCAACATTAACTTGCCTAACGGGTCAGTTCATTCTTCATTTTTAAATTATTTTGCTGCCAAATGAATTGATCTCCACTAATGATGATGTATTAGTTTTATTTAAGCTTTAAGTCAATAAATCTTCAAAACTACTGAACTGAAGTACATTAATTTAATATCATTATAAAGGGAATTGAAAGACCTTTAAAATGAGATATCACTCGGCCCCCCCTTCCATTTAAGATTTTGACGGTGGTGTCACCCCCCCCTCAGGGCACTGCACGTGCTAACGTGATTTTTTGCCAAAAACTGAGCTGCCAGTAAATGCATCTGTTTCGTTTTCGATGCGCCACCCTGTATATATTCCATCAATAAAATCATCGCACTATCCAGGTAAAGATGTATCTCCAAATTGCATCCACCAGTAATGGAAGCTCATAACCTGATCGGTCTTAGGGCATACTCTATTGAGTTTAAGCTCGGTGATTGAGCAGATCATAAGCGAAGTCTCGTTAAAAATAGCAAGTTGTACATGTTTGGCACTGTAGGTTCAGTTAGTAAGCTTGGAGACTTTACAGTGACAGGGAGTTTAACATCAGATTTTGTATTGATAGACAATAATTTCGTGAGCACCTCATCTCCGCAGTAAAGTGGATTTTCAATCATCGCCTAACCAAGAAGGATAGTCTTAAAGAACACCTCCTGAACGTTTAGGAAACGTGATTATGACGCATCCTGTGTCGTTCTGCTTTCACCATATGGGAACACGGAGTACGTACCGGGGGCCTCTGACGATCCCCAAAATGTCCGAACAAGTTGGGCTCCAGATTTTGGAACCTTGGGACCTTTCAGCAGTTCCTGTGTGCCCAGGAACGCCTACAACCTTGACCTTGTTGACCTGAAGGTCATGTGTTGTCGAACACTAGACGACTGGAAACGGGAAACAAATATCAACTTATGTCATTATAATACGCCATAACACGATACCATCCCGCTGGATGATAGTAGAAAAATAATGTATACAATCATCCATAGGGGAAACATATTTCTAAGAATAATAGATAATGCATCCAGGGGTGGATAGACATCATAAGAAATAAGCCAAGTCACTCCCTATACAGTCTACACGTGTCTAGAATGTTTACGGAATGTTAACAGTAGTAGCCCTTTAGCTTAACGCCGGAAACAATGCGATTGGCGAGCCTGTAGAGGGGATACATCAGCCAAGGGTAACAGTAATGGAAAGTGATAGACCAGGTGGGGTAGGTCATAAATGAGTAGATTTGGCAAAAGAGATTTCCAAAATATTTGCGACTAACTCTACTATGATTCTTGAGGCCAACACCCATTTGCTATGTATACCACAGGCTTGCCTTACTATAAAGAAGGTGAGCTTTAGATATAAGACCTTCGAGAGTATGCTAGAGATGCCTTAAGCCCAAAAAATGTCACCCTTGTACTCACCTCTATTTACTTCATGTTCGCTTGTATTCGCTGTGCATGTTGCCTATACCCTGACACTAGAGCTACATGGTTTGGGTCTGACGTTATGGGGATTCTTAAACGGCTTTTGGCCCTGCTAGGAGGGAATAGTTGATTATCAACCTCAAATAAATTACTGTTATACGAATCCATTATTAGGACTATTATGACGTATGCGGGTGCGGAGTCACATTTAGCTCCCAATATTGCTCCTCTCGGTGAGCTCATCAAATGGCGTGGTTCTAAGGCTTATACACGAGCGTTCTGACTTGCTGGTAAGGGTAAGTTAGCCTGTGACTGATGCTTGGAAACACAAACTTCCAAGGCTAGCCCTACAATTAATCGATAGGTGTGTTTCTGTTCACAACTCCTAGTAGGTACTAGTCTGATTAGGTTAGGTTTGAGCTACGTCTGCAGGGACTCTTTCATTTGGAAAAACTGGCCTACTCGGTATGGATAGATGTCAATAGGCAGCTTCTATAGCTTACGACGTGACTAGTTAATACACAAGTTGATACGATTATACAATATAAGTTTGGAATTTTCCTGAAGACTGGAAGTCCCCCCTCTCAAAACAGAATCAATGACTAACCTAACAACTTGAGTATTTTTCTTCTCAAAAACAATTTGGAGCAAATACAAATACAGCACTTCGAACACAACCAGGCAAGTAACCTCATAATTGATAGATGATTTGAACGCGTTAGTCTTTTCTGAAAACGTGAACACCAACCCAGGTTGTTAGTTTGTGTCAGCTGTGCTTCTATATCCTAGATTGTTTTCTCAAAGTGTAAATAAAACCCTTGTTCGGATTCTGAAAACTGTTCTGGTATTGCACCAATAAGTTAGCGTTCCCTAGAGAACCTTGATAAAGTTATCCGATGTAGTATCTTTGAGTTGAAGTTTACTTCTCGTATTTCAATAAAGCACCTGCAGCGTCAGTAGTCGGAGGCTGTTTGACTGTTTCTATCAGAGATTTTGAGAGACAAAGATCTCACATGAAGGACATGGCTTGAATGGATAGCAGGACTCCTGGGGATGACCTTATGTGGATAGAGATGTTTTAATAGAAAGTCATCGATGCATCGATTCCAATTTATGTAATGTTTCGAATCGGTGCTTTTGGAGACACGGCCGTCTGTTAGAAATATGTGGCAGTACTAGATGCATGTCTATTCATAAATTGTAGTTTTATATTTGTTGACGAATTTTAATAAAACTAAATATACTAAGTGGCATATAAATCCGAACACCCAGTTTAAATGGTTTTATTTTAATAAAATTCTGTATAAGTACTTAATGAAGCATAATAAGTAAATGATAAAATTTCAAAATGATTGCACTGCTTTAAAGCCCTTTGACCTTTAATAATGTGTGGGTGCACCCTGATGTGCTACACATTCTCCAACGCGCCTAGGCATGCTTCTGATCAGGTGGTCAATGTCCTCCTGTGGTATCTCATTCCAGGCAACCACCAACTCCTCTCGAAGTGCTTCTAGAGTCTGAGGAGGACGTTGCTGATTGAGAATCTCCTACCCATCATATCCCACACGTGCTCAATTGGGGATAAGTCGGGAGATCTTGGGCCATGGTAACAATGTGACATCATTATGTTGAAAGAAGTCTATTGTGACTCTTGCAACATGTGGTCGGGCATTATCTTGTTGGAAAGTTGGATCTACCAGGGTGTCAAAACAGGGTAAAAGATCGGGTTCTAGAACTTCGTGGATATAACGCTGCGCGTTCATGTTACCTCTGATGAAGATTAAAGGTGACCTGGAACCATGAGCTATAGCACCCCAAACCATAACTCCAACAGTGTGATGAGCATGTCTTTCACACAAAAAACTGTGGATTCCTCCTTTAACCACGTCGCCTTCTAACCCTGGCACGACCATCGTGCGTGCCTAAACAAAATCAAGACTCGTCACTAAAGACAATACTGTTCCATCCCTGATCCCAGAGTGACCGTTGTCTGCACCACTCAAGGCGATTACGTCGGTGTTCTCGAGTTAAAGGGAGGACCCAGAGTGGCCGGTATGAAAACAAGCCAAAACTTCTCATTCGTCGGTAAACACTTCGCATGCCAATAAGTCTTCCGTGTTTTGCAAACCATCCATTTGCAATGGACCTGGTAGTGGAGAAACGGTCCCTTAAGGCCAATAATCTTAGGCGGCGATCTTCACGGTTTTTTGTCTACGGCGGCGTCCAGTGCCCCTTGCTCTTTGCGTACGGCCTTCTCGAAGCCATGCCTGACAACACCTAACCACAGTGTCTACACTTCTTTGCACTCTAACTGCAATTGCCCGAAAAGAAAGTCCAGCTTCCCGAAGTCCCACTATACGGCCCCTATCAAACTCACTAAGTTGACGAAATCGTACAGGTCTCCGTACTCTAGGCATCGTAACCGATCGTAAAGGATGTCAAGAACCAATCCGCCAACGTTGATTCTTTACTGCGGCTGAAATATTCATTTTTAGAGCGTTAGTGAATTAAAAAAAAGCAGTATAAAAACCGGAATGTCCAACTGATAAGGCTGAAAATTTTTTCACTTGTTATTTACAGTAAGATAAATACATTCACCAACTTTTATTAAAATAAAACCATTTAAACTGGGTGTTCGGATTTATATGTCACTTAGTATATTTAATGTATCATATCATCAATATGATAAATTAGAACTCTTCGGGAATACAGCCATACACTTAAATATTTGCGACCTTAGGGAAAAGTCCCTCCGGACGCTTATGGTAATTGGTAGGATAGTTGTCAAACTATCAAGTTCAAAACGGCCGACGTCAGCTGTCGTATTTGTACGTAATATGTGACGTTGTCATAGGGTACGAGAGATGAAATTGGGTATGCTGGTTTGATAGGATTTCCGTCGCAGTCACTGTACAAATCCTTATACCCGTTTATATTAACAATAAATCCACGGATTTCTTCATGAATTGAATGCATGGCCAAATTTCTTCACGAAATTAGTACATTAAATTTCTGCCAAGTTGTACGAGAAAGTCCATAGTGCTAACCTTGTTTTTTTTATTATATTGAATAAATATTCAATTCAAGTAAGGAACTGATACAACTACAGTATTCAACAATATGTTTCTGTTATGAGATGCACCTCAAAATCAAAACAACAATAGCTACAAAAACTCAAAATGTTTCTAGCAAGAATTTTTGTGGTTGGCAGCACTGAGTACTGACTATAATCCATGACTGGCCATTGATGTAAAAATCGCAAAACATAATCATGATGACCTTGAAGAGATCCATCTGAACATATTCGTGAAGAAATTTTTGATGTAGACGGGTATAACAGTAATGTAAAAAAGTTAAGCAATAAAACATGAGTCTTTCAGACATATTTTCCACAAGAGATCATTAAGAATAATTTAGTAGAGTGAGCACTTTTTTGTAAATCTTCAAACTTTTGATATGATTTGTGATGTTCGCTGTCGGAACTGATTTTTGTTTTTCAAAGTATTCTCTTGCATGTTTGTCAAGATAAAATGTCTGGGGCGCCCATGATAATTGGTTGTCGGATAAATGGTGATACCAAAATCAAAGGGACCGGCAGGGGTATCATGTAAAAAACCTATAAAGCGTCAACAAGAACCTATAAGATGTCATCTTGCAAACTAGGTAGCTTTTAGGACGCAAACAGTCATTCCACGTTGGCTCACTAGGATCGTTGTGAACGTCCATCTATCGAGAAATTACTCAACTAAACTGCACGCATTATTGGTTGCATATGTTTTGTGAGACCGAGTGGTCCTTGTCTGCAGTTTTTATCTCTGAGAAGAAAATTGGTGAATAGCAAGATCGCATCGGATGATTATGTGTATTGGTCTGCATGTGTATAAAATCAGTGATATTTGCTGTGTGAGAAAATCATTAATGAATATGCTGCCAATGAAGTACATCTATTGCTGTGCCCGACGGGTTATTTTTATGTTGTGCTTCTGAAGAGAGGTTATGTTCAAAGTTATAAATTACGAAAAACTGAGGAGAATTACAGGAAATCATCACCGCGCGCGTGGTGGGTAATACTGTTAGCATGTATATGGCTTGTAATTCGACAGTGTACAGTGAATATAATTATTTCTTAACTGTCTCATTTTTGAAATTCAGCAAATTTGTATAATAGTTTCCAGAATGGATAAGAAAAAGTGATGCGCAACTAATTTCTCAATTAAGTGTATTTGAGACAAGAACCCAATGTAATTATCATCAACACATACAACTTGCAGTTTAGACCTCCAGTAAGGCCATCTCAGAAGCAGACTTTACATCAGAGCCAAAGATTGATAACAAGCCTCATGACGT